>WEIT01014798.1:108394-136026 GCA_013389985.1 Dryoscopus gambensis | reverse complement strand
TGTTACATTACTCTTGCCACAAAGATTGTAATGAAAATGGGAAATGGCACAAACGTAACCCATTCTCATTACAATCGTTAGATTGTAATCTTGTGCTCTCCTTCTCAAGAGAATGTTAAATGAGATTTTAAAGTATGGAAAATAAAGGAGCAAATAGAAACTGGAAAGCAAAAGAGGTGAGGCATGATAGACTTCTCCTGCATTCTTATGTTCTTTATTTTTGCAGTAAAACAAGAGAGAACAGTATNACTGAAGATTCAGAGGCAGTGTCACAGCAAAGCCTCTGTTTTGCTCGGAGAGTCAGTGGAGGTGAGTGATTGTTATGCACGGGATTTAAAAGGGTTCCTTGATCACTGGGGCTATGCTCCTACAGAGTCCATGTGGCATCCTGTCCACACNATTATTTCAATATTTTTATCTTCTTCATTCTTACTGTAAAAAAATAGTCCCCCCAAGTCAAAGAGACAAAGCAACACCTTACATCTACATCAAAAGATTTATTTTAACAGTGTAGAATTTGCCCTTATCCATCATAGTAAGAGCTGAAGGTAACACCTCCCAGTGAGAGAGAACTGTATGACTTAGGAGACTAGCAATTAAAAACCTGTCAGTCACAGGTCTGGATCCAGCCCTGATTAGATAGTGGCCGAAAGTTGTTAATACTACGCGATCACCACAGAAGGAAGCACCTGACCTCACTCTAATTCCCATGCAAGTATTTAAATGACACACTGTAGCTGTCATTCAGCAGTGCCATTGGTGCTGCCAGCAGAAGACTAAGCATTAAACAGGCATAAGAAGTGATCTAACGCCATCTCCTTCACTGTGGTGGTATTTAACAAACAGGATTTGAAGCAGGTGTAACAGGTACCCTCCTTCCAGGGTCTGATAGGGGAGGAAAGGGCGTGCTGGCCTCTTCTTAGGCTGTACATTCAGGGGCTTACAAGACCTCTTAAAAATTAATTATGGGAAAAATCTACTGAAGATTCAGAGGCAGTGTCACAGCAAAGCCTCTGTTTTGCTCGGAGAGTCAGTGGAGGTGAGTGATTGTTATGCACGGGATTTAAAAGGGTTCCTTGATCACTGGGGCTATGCTCCTACAGAGTCCATGTGGCATCCTGTCCACACAGCCCTGCACCAGTGCAACCTTATAAATATCATAACACTTCAATAACAAAAGAAATGCCTTGCAGACAAAAGATTAAAATCTACAAAGGCTGTAACTTAACCCCAAGAGAAGGTAAGAAAGATCAAAGTCATTAGCAATAGTTTAGGTCTTTGCAGTTCTCTTGGAGAGGCATCTTCTACTTTATGGTCCTTTATTTTATGTTCACTTTTTTTTCCTTTTTTATCGTTTAGGGCTTGGGTTGAAGTTTGGGGATTTTTTTTGTTCATTCACTTTGGTTTTTGATTACCCATGGAGTTTATGTTGACTCACCTCCCTTCCCTCACTGACCTTCCCCAAAGAGGTGACCATGGACTGGTCTAAGTGAAAGCAGAAGATGGAACCTATCTCTATAGGTAAACCATTTGTCATAGCTTCATGTAACCTTCCCATACTCTTTGATGAATGGATATCCTAGGTAAAGCTTATTTTCTCACTTAAAATCTGTCAAGAAATTATGGAGGAAGAAATCTGATATTTCATGGGTTTATACCAGAATAAACTTCCTTTGTCCTTGATGTTTGCAGTCTCCAAAGGTCAAGTTTTTTTCCTGTCTACATATAGATGCTGGAAGTGACATGTTAATGATCTGACCAGTTTTCTAGCTGAAAAATAAATCTACTCTTCAAAGAACATATATAAGTATCTGTAACTTCAGGATGACTTGTAGGTTTTCCTGTAATCTTGTTTAAAAGTCTTTACAACTGAGATGAGTTCTTATTTGCAAGTTTACACTATCATGAAAATGTTATATCTGAGCTAGAATTCATGACAGCTCTTCTATTTTAACAGCCAAGAGATACTGCACTAAGAGACAAACCTGTATTATGACTGGCTGTACTGCTTCTAGCCTATGATAAATAGAGGACTTTTAATTTCCCAAGTATCCAGTCCCTCCAACTCCACAACTCACAAAAATTAAAAATAAAATTTTCATTCTGAAGCTTAAAATTAATTTAGTTTCTGTTGTAGTGCTGTAATAAGTAGATCTAATTTAACCAGTCAGCAGTTCCTTCCATTGGACATTAATTTTTTAAAGTCTGCAAGTTAATCAACCTGTTTTATGGCTATATGTGTTTTTACATCAAAACTCCTCATTATTTCTTTTTTATTTTTCTGTTAAGTGTCTGGGATAAGTGAAAATAGCTTCTGAATATAAAAGAATCAATTAATGTTTCAATATAGGGGGAAAAAAATTCATTCCCCAAATGGGTAACTATTTCCAGTGCTCCAGACTGTTTCTCTTGCAGCTCTTTGGATCATGATCTGTCAGTGCCACCTGTTAACTAGACTGGTCTTTACAGGCAGAATATATGGCCAGATGATGAAGAAGCTTCTGAATTTTCTCTTTTTGATTTTAATAGTCCCTCTGAAACATGAAATTAGTCTCAGGGATTTTGGAAGCTGGATCTTCACACCCGTTAAAGAAGAATCTGTCAGAGGACACAGGTTTTAGATAGTGGATCATGCTGTTTACAGGGCTCAGTACCTGAGAGGTAATATTCAAAACCAGGTCTTGATTCAAACCAAACCATTTTGATATCACCCTGTAGCCACATTGGAGCTGCTTTGGAGAGTGAGGACATTGGGATCCTTGGTTCCTGCTCCCTGAGGACAGGTGTCTGGGAGAATCTTTCCCTCAAGGGGCTGCATAGCAGCATTTTCCCTGACTGTAGGGTACCACACAGGCACCCCCTTTTGTTACTGTCAAAATGAAAGCTTCTAGAGAAATGAAAACTGTAAGCACATCCTTTCGAATCTCTCCTTTGTTTTTGCTTATATGTCAAAATTCAGCAAACACAATACATTTGTTCCCTGGACCTTCAACCTGTCATGGCTCTTTTCTGCAAATCAGTTTGCACCTCAGTGTGTCTCAGCTGCTGCAATAGCTATAATTCCAATCATAGCCAGCCACTTTAATGGGCTTCTTGCGTCCACTGGGAAGAGCT
Organism: Dryoscopus gambensis; assembly: GCA_013389985.1. Lineage (NCBI taxonomy): Eukaryota > Metazoa > Chordata > Aves > Passeriformes > Malaconotidae > Dryoscopus > Dryoscopus gambensis. The sequence goes on along the minus strand of WEIT01014798.1, from coordinate 132,912 downwards.
ATCCCATACGCAATGTCAGCTCCCAGCACCTAGAGAAAGCACAGTCTCTCTGCCACTTTTTAAGGAGAGCTTCAGTTCTGTGGTGACATTTGAGAGCTTTCATTATCTCAGTGCAAGAATCTCTGGGGCACACTCTGGTCTCTTAACATGCCCTTGTTTAATGGCACTCCTTACCTTTGGCTGCCTGTGTTCAGCTAACCAAGTGGTGGCAGAAATGTGTGTAGTCCCTCTTAAATCATTCTGATTTTCCCAAGTCCCTCTGCAGTTTTTTGATGGAACATATGGCAATGTTATGTCTATTTGAAAAAGCCTTTGCATCATATGTTTATACAACTGCTCACTATCCCAAGACAAAAATTCTTTCCTGTTATTGCCCATTTGCTGACTAAAGAAATTATCCTCTTTATGTATTCTGGTACTTTACCTTGATACCTTACATGTTTAATTATGTAGTCCTTGGTCCATAATCCATATGATTCACTCACCATATAATAGAACACGCATTAGTTTTATTTTTTTTAACCCTTGCCCTTTCTTTCTCACTCGCTTTCCTTTGTCAGCCTTTGCTATCTGTTTAGTTTTGGGTCTTAGCCTCGGTCGCATAAAGTTTTTCCTCCTCAGTAACAAAATAGTCAGTGGGCCCAGTGGTACAGGATTGGTCTCAAAGGACAAGAGCTCCTGATGGTTAAAGATGAGACATTAAAAAAAAAGAAAAAGCCAAGCAACAAACCCCAAAGAAATCTCCTGTTATGTACCACGTAAAGGAATAACATCACAAATACAGAAAGGAATGAGGTTTGTGGCTACAGAAACAAATGGAGAAACAGCATTCTCTGTTTGGCTCTTTTTCTTTCTTCTCCTGTGCTGATGGCCAGCGACCTCAGTCAGCCATGGAAGTCATGGATTTCCAGCAGTTTCGGTGGGAAAGAGAGTTGCACACTGGATCTTTCCATTCTTCTATTCTCCCAACAATATTCAGCAAAGTAGTAATAATGATTTTTCTCTTCCTTGGGTTAGAGGTGGGTAAGGCCAGAAAAAAATAGGAATCTTTTAGGAGTGAAAACAATTTTTCCCCTTGAGGTCTGTTTTGAAAAAAAACCCAGCAACCTGAACATAAAGCTGCATGTGGATTTTTTTTTCCCTCAGAAGGAGCAATGAAATAGTTTTTAGTGTAATGTTTAAAATGGGCTTTTTACAATTGAACTTTGTTCCTCTGAAATCCTTTCTGTGACCACTGACTACTTCGAATGAAGTAACTTTATTTCAAAGCTTGCAATATTAGGGAAATATGTCTAATATACTTTGGATCTACAGGTAATGGGTTCAACTTCTATTGGTCCTTTGTACCATACTGTCTCCAGTGCATCTTAATGGGCATATCTAGGGACTCTGTGTTCATTTTTTATAGGCTTTCTAGAAATCTGGACTTTTTTGTGTCTGCATTATTGCAAAAGGTATTTATTTACATGAGATTCCTGAGCTCTACTGATGTAACCATCCTTTTTATTTACAAATCGATAATATCAAGCCTTTCTTTTCAACACTTTATTCTTTGCTCTCTTACTTTAAAAAATAAGTCAATAGGCAAAAATCAAACACGTGTATTTTCATACTTGGTGCAGTTCATCCTTCATACATTGTATACTACTCACCATACTTAAATAAGGAAGGTTTGCTTGAGATGAATACTCATTTTGTATATACCCCTAGCAGCTCTTCAGTGCATTTCTATTTTTTGATGAGAACACCCTTCAGCCTTTTTCCTTTATCTTGACCTTTTTTTTCTGAAAACATATGTTTTCAGGTGGTGGGGAGAGCTGCATGGTGAATGGAATTTATTAAATCCCTTCTGATACCCAAGAACTAATAGCTGTGGTAGAATACTACAAAAGAAAATATAAAAGTTTATAAAATGTATTTTCTCCTCAGAGGCATCTTGCTTCTCTGGATCCAAGATGAGCCAATCACACCAGATACAGTTTTGCCAGAGGAGGATGGAAGTAGGCACCAGAGCCCAAAAAAGCCCCACATTCATGTTGGCTCAGCTGACTGGAAGGACAGGCTTTGGGATTAGACCAAATGCAGTTCTGCTTTGGGGAAACGAGAGGAGGGGGATTTTATAAGGAGACTGTAACCATCCAGCCTGACATCTGGAAGTGGCTGAATACCCAATACTGGGGATAAAAGAGGGTCAAGGAATTTTGAACAGTGATTTAGGACTCAGTCCTGGAAACTACTTGTTGTAGGTGGACTTCTGTCCTTGTTCCCAGTACAGTCTCTGCTGGCCATGCTAAGGGGATGGTGAAAAACTATTTGAATGCACAACACACATGAAGATGCCAAAACAATGATGGGAGTTACTCTTCTGACTCAACATTTTACTCTTCTTTATTCTAGGGCTACAAGACTATTCAGCTTCTCCTAATTGACTTGATGGTCTTGCTGGAAAAAATGAGTTGCAATGACTTTTTTCTTCTGCTGAATTATTTACAGGTGGAAAATATCTGCCTTGCTGGATCTTACCCAAAAGGCACTAAAATGTTTCTTGCAGCTTGATATTATGCTTTTCTCCACTTTTCGTTTGGCTAGCAAAAAAAATTGGTTCAGTCGGATCTGAGTAAAATCTTTTTCCTTCCTAGTTTTTTTCTTCTAGTGTAGGGAGTGAAACAATTATTTACACCACCCTATTCCTGATAGCAACCATATGTCTGGACTGCACAGCAATGAGCCTTGCAGTCCTACTTCTGGCAACTCTCCCTGGCCACAGTGACATCCCACAGTGCTCCTAATGGGAGTAGGTGCTGTGGAACTCTTTGCGTGCCATCGGCACTTCCCAGCTTCCAACACCTTACCTCATATGCCACCACTGTCCTCCAGCAGCTCTTTCAGCTAAGCATTTGGTAAACTGTGTGGCATAGGCGACATTTGGAAGCTCAAAGCCCTCAAAGACTATGATGCTGAGATGGGTCAGAGACTAAAAACACAGGGTGATTGAATGAGTTAGACTGTCTGGATTCCCATCAGCTTGGAACGCAAATTTTGTAGGGGATGCAAAAAAACTCTATGGAGCCTATTTGCGTCACTTTGAAAAATCTGTGATACAAAGACTCTCCCCACAGCAAAGAACTGAGGAACATGCCTGATGGCCTGGCTGGGACTGCTCAAGGAGGACAGATACTACCTCAGAAATTGAACTTGGGTGGGAAGTGCTTTTATCATACCATAAGGTCTCCCTTCTGTCTTCTTTATTTTCCTCATTAGGAAAGCAGAGCTATCCTTTAATAAAAGACACTAATCTCCATTTGTGAAGGGGCTGAAAGTTAACTCAGTCATGCTGGGAAAGCCCCAGCGAACTGTGGTGGAAACACATTTCCTCATCGGATGGAAGAAGATATATGGGGTCCTGAGGGTGAGGAGAGTTTAAAAGACTGAAGTTTTGTGGGACATTGCTGGTGAGAGTATGAAGGGGCCAAAGGCTCAGTTAGCCCAGAATCTGAAGCCAACCTTCCTGTACTGTTTGCTCCTCCTTGGTCAAAGGGGGCAGAAGAGAAGGACATGCAGCCTCTGTGCCTGTAGGAGACCCTGTGAGCACCTTCCCAGCTCCAGTCCCTGTGCCCTTGCTGGTGCAGAGGACTTGTAAGGACTTGTCTTTTGCTACTTACTACGGGTATGACTTCTTCCAACTGGGCAGCATAAGTGGGGCAGGACACAGCAGGACAACACCTCCCTTCTGCACACATGCTGAACTTGGCCCAGTGTGAGCTCTGGCTGTGGAAAATGCAGTAGGAGGCTGTGCTGTGGAGCTTTTATCAGCTGTGTGGATCAGAAGGGAAATTTCACTCTGTTTCCTCCCGTTTCTAATGCAGCAATATTTTGGCATTGTGCTTCAAGCCATGGTTCACAGCTGAGTGGTAGTTTTCTGATTTTATGCAGCCTCAGACCACAGTGTCTTTAAATGTCCTGTAAAATATACAGGTTAATCACCTGACCCCTGCAAACTTCTTGGAAGAACTTGTATTGCATTAGCTAATGCATTGCAATGTCTTCCTGGAGCTGCAGAAAACCATTGTACATGGAAGGCAAACCTGTCAAACTTGCAGCTTTGCTAACTTTGCACAAAACAGGGGGGGAAAAGTCCCTTTAACCAGTGCAAAACAAGATAAAACCACAAACTTGATGGCCTTTTGTGCAACCTCAATTGGACACTGCAGCTCTATGCTGTAATCTCAGAACAGAGCCTTTATCATCTTGGGTGTACTAGCATTGACCCATAACAGAGTCTTAAATAAAAAGCAAACCATAATGTCAAAGAAAAAGTCAGTATCTCAGCAGGTCTGGCCTCAAGTGTGGGAGTGTGAACAGAGAAAACAAAAGCTCAGAATTAGGAGAAGGCTGGATGGGTTTGAAGGAGGAAAAAAAACCCCAACCTCTAGAAAAATAGCAGGGTGGAGCAGAAATAAAAATACTTTGGACAAGAGAATCCCTACAGACTCCAAAGTTCAAGGCAAAAAAGAGAAAAAAAGGCCTAATCTTTGCCTTACCAGGGCCTGAGCTGATGTGGGTCAGCTGCAGTGGGAGAAGGGCTCAGACTTTGGATTTTGAAATATCTGCGCAGAGGTGGTCCCACAAGGCCGCATGGCAGAGTTGGCATTGTGGAAGCTTTGGGCTAGGCTGTAATTTATTGGCAAAATGCTCTGGGGCTAAATAGTCAAGAGAGATGGCACTGCACTCCTTCTGAGAAGAGTGAACGATGCTTCCCTCTTGCTTGGAGGCAGGGAAATGACATTGTTCTGTGGCAGTCAGTCCCAAGGAGAGCAGAGCCTTTTCAAGTAATTTGCATGCCTGAGTGAGTTAACACTGAGTAGTTCCTGCTCCCCCTCGGATTGTGTTTCTGCCTGTTGTACAGCAAGCAGACTGATGCAGAGAGGCATAGCTGAAGTCGTAGTCCTGTCCAGAGATAGGGAATGTACTTCTCCTAGTCCACAACCTTATTAGATGAATTTGCTCCTGTCACACATACTCTCCCTCTCTCCATTGAAGCCACAGGAAGAAATTCTCCTTTCCATCAGTTTCCCATCTGTGAGGGACGAAGGGGACTCAGCCTTCAGAAGACATCTTCGAGAAAATGCTGGCTCTTGAAGAGTTTCTCATAGCTCTGGGAAGAGCTGTTGGGTGTTCAAAAGCTGGGAAAGCTGAATGAGTGCTGAAATGCAGCCTGTGGAGAGCAAGGTTTGATTCCTACTGTGAAAAGCCCCATGCTCCCAAAAAATTAAAATGGCAGGGGGTCATGCCACTGAAATGTATTTTTACCTTATTCAAATTATTTCAAGCCAGACTGCTTGGTTTTCTACTACACTTATTTTTTGGCAGTTTCGTAAGTGTCATGAAACTCACTTTAGAGGAGAGTGGGATGAGTTACCTGCACCAAAATAAGGGTGGCTGCATCCCTGAGTCAAAACAGTGGCCATTTACCTGCCTGTTGTATCAAACCTGTGTATCCTGCCTTGCCAGCCTCCCTCGGCAGCAGGTTAATTTACCTGTACACCCTCTACTGCTCCATGGTCAGCCAGGCCTGCTCTCAGTGTAATGCTGAGTATTGGTGCACAACCGACTACCCCTTGTGTTTCCAGCTCCCAGGAGTTACTTGTAGGTTCCCAGAATTTATGGAGTTGTCTTGCCTTCTGCTTTGTTAAGGTCCTTTGCTCAGGGGTGTTGTTCTCTAAGGAAAGCAGTGTGTAGACGCAGACACAGTCCCATCTGCCAGTGACCTTTCATCACAGGAAGGCCAGAAAAAGGGACAGAACAGGGACCCACATCAGCACCAGGGGAACTGGCTGCACCGTAAAACCAAGGACAGTAGGATCTCCGGTGAAGCTGGCAGGTTTTGTAGACAAATAAGGGTAACTCATTCTCTTGTGGATTCCCTGAAACACAAATTCTCCTCAGTTAGATCAACTAGGTGAAGCTGAAAGTCCTCCATCAAAGCCTAGAGGGAGCTGGAGGCCACAGAGGGGATCCTATCTACTAAGCCTTATATGATGTGTGACAATGGAGCCGTACAGGGGACTCAGCAATGACATGGTTTGGGAAGCACCATGGGAATGTCATATTGGTCAATCTTCTTTTTACTTTTTGACACCCTTGCTGATGTGTTGGTCAAAATGGCATTCCTACTAGGGAGTTTACAAATTTTTTTGCTCTGTTTTTCTTCTGTAAACAGCCCAGCATACCCCAGTGTGCTGTGTGGCTGTGCATCCCACTCAGAGCTCTTGTGTTGTCCCTCCTGTGCTGCTTACAGCTGCCTTTTCTGCCAGCTGGCCAAGGTCTACCTCCACCCAAGACAGAAGTGCCAAATGGCTTAATGGGAGATGTTTTCAACTGGTGACACTTTTTATTGGCAGGCCAGAAACAGAAAATGGAATCTGGCACGTTGTGCCATTAGCACTCCCACTGGGAGCCAACCACAAGGTAAATCACCTGGCTCACACTTCGCAAGGACTCAGTTTAAAACAAGCAAAAAAAAGATGTTAAAGCTTTCCCACCCTGCCCTGGGATCCCACTGCAGAGCAGTTTCCTTTGCAGTTCATTGCACTGCAGATCGGAGTTTCAGGCAAAGATGATACTCTTTGGCTCAGAGATCACCCCGAGAGAGCAGCTTTGTGGGGATGGGTTCTGTGCTCCTATCAGCTCCCAGTGAGGCATGTTTTGGCGAGCAGCAGCAACTACAGTTCACAGGCACTTACTCATCCTCTCCCCAGACTGCCCCAGCAATCCCTGATGGTGAGTCACTGTCCAGCCCTTCGATCTTGGAGATCCCACATGAAGGACTGGGGAAATATCTTACCTGTTCCTCATCCCACCAGAAATCTATGACTGGCTTTCAACCAAATCTGCAGGCTTCCTCCATGGATGCATCGTGTGCAGCCATGAGGGTTAGTGCTGGCACAGGAAGAAAAACAATGGAAGCATACTGCTGGTGTGGGCAGCATCACAGAGGCCCAGGGCAATTAAAGCTGTCCCAAGCTCATACAAGGGTCATAGACTCATGGGAATGAAATCCCAGAAAAGGTATGAAAGTGTCATATACTGTTTTGAGAAAATAATTTGGAAAATACTGGTTTTTCTCATTATTTCAGTGATTTTTTAGTTTCCCTCACTTTCCCTTTTCCTCTTCCGAAACACCAACTTGATGAAAAAAGGACACAAGATATGTCTGAGAAAATGACATCTGTGTCAAAGATGTTGATAATGGACAGATAAATAGCCATATTGCAGCTGCACCTAAGCCCTGGAAACAACGACTGCTGGTGTACAACTGTTTATCTAACTACAGGGGTTTTTAATAACTATTAATTTTGCATGGTAGTATGTCCACTCAGTAAAAGACAATGATTGTCCACAACATTCAGTTTAGTGTATTTATTGTTATTTATGAAATTATTGAAGATGTCTTTGCATTCATGGGTCTGAGTCTTGCACAATTCATTGAAATGCTTGGCATTACTGCCATAAAACACACACACTGAAGGTAATAAAATCCAGCTATGCAGTGCAGTAAAAATCCCCACAAAAAATATCATAAAATGGACATATGAATCTTGATAAAGTCCGTGTATCTCTATGCTGCACATTCACATGAATTAGAGGTGTGTGGTAATCCTGGATGAAGTCTTATATAAAAGCACATGCTGTCTACAGAGCCAACATAAAATTCAAAGGGAGAATACACTGCACCCTGTTCCTCTGATTATGCACAACTGTAACGCTTCATCCAGGGCTCCTCCTTGGCTGTGCAAAATGTTCTGCAGTTCAGCAAACCACTCCTAGCAGGTGTGCTCCAGGTTCCCTTCCCCAACCTCACAAAGGCCATGAGAAACTGGGCATGCAGTCTTGGGAGGCCAATACTGCTCATCATCCTCCTGATATGATGTTCACCTCCCTCTGTCTGTCAGCTTCCCATGTGCCCATTTCACCATTGTCCTACAAATGTAATCTGAAACTTCTAGGAAACATTTCTGACTTTCTGTCCCACTAATACAGTCCATAAACTGGAGCAGCAGAGGGAAAAGGTGAGATGTATCCAAAAATACTTGGAGTAAAGATTTCCATGATTGTCTCTGGAGGGAAACAGCCCATTGCTCTTACAGGGGCCAATATTACCAGCCCTCCCAGGCTACCACTAAAAAGATACCATACATAGTGGTGGGTACCATGGTGATCTGGAAAGCCTTTGAAGCATTATGACAAAACAGTCATTGTAATATGAATTGTTTATGAATTATACAAGAGGGCAGAAAACAGGTGTGTGGGGACCTCGGTGTGTTGGCACAGCCTAGGAGCCTCGACTCCCTTTGTACTGGCCAACCAGCATCACCTTCTGGCCAGCAGTGTGCAACTTCTTCGCTATAACCACAGCATTTTATCCCCCTGCTTGTTACCTCAGTCTGTGCTCTTACAGGTAAGAGCTCCCCGGGAGATTTTCTGTCACTAAGCTTTGAAGAGAGCTCTGCACAGCCTTGCAGAAAATAACTTTTAATATGCTGAAGTCTGGTGTCTGCTTTTACTCACTTCGGATGTGTAACATCTCCTTAATGACTGCTTAATGCTGCATGGGTGACCAGGACCATGGATGTCCACTGCCAGAAAAGACCTGGGAGAAGAAAATCATCACCTGCCAGGCACCATCTCACAACAGCAGCAGGAAAAATCCCACAACACGCATTGCAGGGCCCCACGTCAGGATACGGAATATGGATTACTTTGACGCCTTTCTCTGGTTCTGTGGCATCAAGGATTTGAGACAAGGGCAGACCATGGCAGATTAGTGGCCTGGTTTCTTCATTCCACTGGTGCTTGTTTGCAGAGGGTTGTTTGGTGTATGTGCATAAAACCTGTACCAAGCACTCAGGTACAGATATGCTACAGAGAGAAGATGAAGGGGAAAGACCTCACAACCACTTTTCCAGCTATGTTAAATAAGATAAGAAATGGCTTGTGAGTACCTAGGGTGATCAGAGGGCTGGAGCACCTCTACTGCAAGGAAAGGCTAAGAGAATTGGGACTGTTCAGCTTGGAGAAAAGAAGGCTTCAGGATGGCTTAACTGCAGCCTTCCAGTACCTGAAGGGAGCCTACAAGAAAGGAGAGAAACTTTTTGCAAGGACATGTAGTGACAGGACAAGGGGGAATGGATTTAAACTGAGAGTAGGTTTAGATGGGATATTAGGAAAAAATTCTTTACTGGGGGGTGGTGAGACAAGCTGGAAGAAGCTGCCCAGAGAAGTGAATCTCCCATCCCTGGAAGTGTTCAAGGCCAGGTTGGATGGGGCTTTGAGCAACCTGGTCTAGTGAAAGGTATCCCTGTCCTTAATAAAGGGGCTGGAAACAGATGATCTTTAAGGCTCTTCCAACCCAAACCATTCTATAATTTTATGTTTCTGTGTAGAGAGAGTGATTTGGGTAAGGACAGTTAAACTTGTGGAACAAAATTTGAAGGGTGCCTCTGTTGTTATGACCCCCGCGGAAAATACATCACCACATGCCTCAGCAAAAAGATGAGCACAGAAAATTTCCCACCAGGAAGATTTGTGAGAATTTGGGAAAACTTTCCATGATCTAAGTAAGTGTCAATAGTTGGATCATTCAGAATCAGTTGTGCCAAGCTTTAGCCAAGTGCAGAGAACTGGATGATTTGAGGATGAGTTTTCTTTTGCCAGCTGAAGGTAAGCAAACTGGTGAGTGCGTGACTGAGCTATGTCCCAGCCCAGCTGTGGGGCACATCTGCACAGCTTTATGAAGCTGGGAGTGGGGTACATGAGGGCGAGAAGAAACTGGCCATTAGCCTAGGCAGCGAGTCCTACACCAGCATTTGTGCCACTCTAATGTTTCCATTATTGCTGCATGAACTGGCCACACAGAAGCTACAACGTCCATGTCTGCTCCCACTACCATCACGCCATCACTTATTGCACTAGCTCACCCCCTCCCAGGACTCTCACACTGACCCTGCCCGGGCTCAGGCTGCCCCTGTGCTCAAACCATCCTTTCTTCTCACTGCCCATATGTAGAGAGGAAACTTTATTTCTTGAAGCCACAGTGGTAGAGTTCCTGAGGAGAGATGCAGTGAAGGAATACAGATGCATGTGGATGCTCTGCTGAATCTGTCCATGCCTGCATATTTCACTGGGAAAGGGCAGTGCAGGCCAGTGGCATGGTTCTCTGTCCCACTTTCTCCCTATGTAAAACAGGAATAATGATACTGACCTAGTTCACTGGAAAGGCCAGTTAATGTTTCTAAGGCTCTTTGAGAATAAAAAGGTCTGTATCGGTGCTAAGTGTTATAATTACATATTGTAATTCTAACCTATAAGAGACTTGGCTTTAGTCGGAGAATTGGGGTGACTGCAGCCGAAAGAAGGTTTCATATTTCATCTTTAGTGTATACAGATTAACAGCACTCACACAACTTCTTCACAGGCATAAAGATGAAGGTGAAATCCACACCAGTGTTAGGCTTTACAGTGAATTACCATGGCATGAAGGACCTCGGATTTCCAACATCTGTGAAAGTTTAGCTGAAGTGATGTATAAAGACTTGGTACCAGCTAACAAAAGCAAGTGCTTGTGAAATTGATCCTGAAATCTGAAATTTTCCACAGACTTTGGCAGTGTGTTTCCACAGACTTTGACCTGGAGTGGTGCCCAAATCAGAAAGGCAAAAGGTTAGCATACCATGCAACATATATTAACCAAGTGAGTGTATAACTATATAGAAGGTTCAGAGTGGTTTCACAGAGGTCATTTCACTTGGAATTTACCTGTCTCCAACTGGATCAGTGACACAGTGTGGCACGTGTAATTCTAAAAATCATAGAGATGTCAAACAGGTATTTTAACATACTGTGCAGTCCTGACATACATTGCTGCGATATGCTACACATTTCCATCATCACTGCTTCTCCTGTCTGGATTATGCTGACTTGCACCAGGTAACGGCAAGAAAAAATGACAGGGCTTGCATTCAACTGAGACACCACCTTCCCAGCAAGAGGCAGGATTATCAGTTCATTAAATCACATGGGGGACAATGGCATATCCACCATGAACAAAACTCAAATGCTTTCACAATATTTAGAAGTTACTTCAATGTGTTACACATGATGCCCTGCCACATGGGCATTCTTTGCTCTGATTTTACTCCTCTGATTTTTGTTACAGTCATGCTATAATAGTTTGCATTCCCAAATAACGGTTGGGGGACACGATGTTATTGCTTGGGCATTCAAGGCAGAGGGTGCATGATCAGTTGTCCAGAACACAGGCAGAAATGTTCCCCACCCAACAAAGGTCTCCCTCTCCACCATCTCTCAATTTTTGAGTAGACAACAGCTACTTTATGGATTATGAAGAATGTAGGATGGAGCTGCAGAAGGTCTTGGGTATTGCTATATATTACATTTAGTGTCATAACAATAAGAAGAACAAAAAGAAATGCAAAGTTTCATTGTAGAAAGCCATGTTTTCCATGTTGCCTGCTGTTTCTTTTGGTAATAGAAAATCAATGGGCCTCTTATATATGCAGCACATCTGAAGCACTGAAGCTCCCATCCTCCCTTCATAGATGAATAAATGAATTTGTTTACTGTGCTGTCTGAACAGGTGTGTTTCAAAACAAGGACAGATTCCAGTCCATTAGCTCCAGCACTTCTTTGCAGCAGAGCCCTTCTCTCTTTCTTCCATATTTCCTTCGATGAACAACTCATAGAATTTTCTACACAAGCTCTTCACACTCCACCTCGTGACTGAAGTGGGGGAGTGCAGCACATGTAAAAATGTCACCCAACACAGCACCATTCCGTTCCTGTTGGGATACTGGAATGTTTTTCATCTATCTCATGTCCCAGATAGTAGTTTTCTTTTCCCCAAATTTGGTACAGCTTCTCTAGCTGATTACCATTGCCCAGCCACATGCTTTTACATGGCTTTTGACATAACTATCCACGTTTTGATGTGGCATTTCAGAGGTTCTTTGGTTTGTATTTTTTTTCATGGCGAGCTGTTCCAAAGAACTGGTATTTTTCTATTAAGCTTGGTTGCTAAATTTCTCACTAGTTGTACAGTTTAAGAATTCAGTACACTACTAACAAATGCACTAAGTCTTCACTGTAAATGGTTATGCTCTGTATGGCTTTTTCCTATATTCTGGAACTATTTATATTATGAGTCATTGATTATTTATGGATATATTCATGGTGCTTTTCTTGGACACGACATTTGAATAAATGAGCAAGCTTGCGGAAAACAAAAATGGAGAGTTCATGGGAGTGGACTTTCAGGTTTGTTTTTACATTTTAAAAAGTCTTCTGCGCCATCAAAAATCACTGCTAAGGCTTAGCATTTTTCTATTGGCATCTTTTGGGGAGCCTCAAATGGAGACAGGCTTCCAGGAGGTGAGAAGAACGGTACCTATGGAGTTAGGATGTCTATTGCACAGGCAGTCTGGATGAAACCTGGAGAAATTATAGGCTTGACCCTAAAGCTAGCAAGAATTTTGACCCTGCTGCTGCTAGGCATCATGTGACATTGTTGATGCCTTTCAAAAATTGTGGAGGAATTTTGTTAATGAAGCAAGTATCAGAACTCTGATTTTCTGACTTTTGACCCCATTTTCTAGGTTACAGAGCACTGATGATTCCACAATGACCTGTTCCCCACTGCACTTGAAAATATAGGGAGCTTCCTTTCAGGCACCTGGACACAGAGGACTCTGTACATTCTGGGCTAGGTCTCAGTTTCAGCAGACAGGACCATCAAATTGCTTTCTGTTTTTGGTTTGATTTGTATTTTATTTCTAATGTGGTGGTTTGAGACATTGTGTGCAGGAGAGAGAGGGAGAGAGGGAATGGCATGCTACCTAGGGACAGAGGAGTCCAGCCTGCTTAAAAGGGAAATGTTGCTGGATAAACACAAATTGGTGTAAGCCACATCATTAGGAGAAAGTTGTCTATCATTAAGCACTACGTAGTGCATCCCTGTGAGCCTGAAATAAGTCTCCAGGGGATACACAATCATACTTGCCACACGAGTGGAAATGCTGAAGATGAACCACGCGCTGTCTGGGTGTCCACCTCCCACCTGTGTTAGCATCATTATGTGCATGTTGGGCTGACTTAGCACACTGAGGAGGAAGATGGCCATGCCATTCTCTTTTACCATCTGGGTAATTTACTCTGTGAGATTCTTAGAGAGTGAATTCGTTAATGCAGATATGCAGGGTGCAATTATTCAGATGATGCAGTGGGAGGAAGCTGCATAAAATTTACAGAGTGAGCTCTGCTGGTACTCAGAGCAGTGCTTTTCTGGGTGGTCCTGCCTGGGAAAAAAAATCACACCTAGGAATGCCGTGATGACTTCTGACTGCGTCCCAAATGGCAGCTCCTCCCAATCGGCATCAGTGGGAGCCATTCTCAGTAGGCGAGGGAGATTACTAGAAGATTCCCAGTTAGCATCCCTCACAACAGAGAGGAAATCTGTGGGAAATGCTGATCATTTATATCAAAATTAATGAGATTTTCCCTCTCTGAACGTGAGGGCTGAGATGTATGCTGACTACAGGGGAAAAAAAAATCCATCCATGGATACCTAGCTTGCCTTTTTTATTTATATTTTTCCAGGGGTCTTCTCTAATTGATGACAGTGCCTATTTGGCAAAGGAATTTTCTGAGCACGAAATTAATTTTAATAGTAATTTTTGTGTATTAAACAAACTGTTGTTTTTTCCCTCCTACATCTGAAGCCAAAATCACAGGACCACAAAACAAATCAGCCTAATTTCACTGTGAACTTTTCTTTTGACATCCTTCTATTTTTCAAAGAGAATAAATGTGTTGTTACATTACTGCTCTTTTCCAGACAGAAGAGGCAGAGAGCTATTTTTGAAGCTCCTTAAATCAGAAGCTCTGGCTCTTTACAAAAGCATCCCCACAGGATATCAGGACTGTGTTTGGAAACATATGTGATAAAAAAAAATCAAACCATAAAAATGAACTGGGATCACCTTGTAATTGGGCAGAGAAGACTTCCTGCTGCTTGTCTGTATTTTTGTTAAAAGCCGGTGCTTCTGCATTTCTCACCTTTTGCTGCGCAAGATTGTACACAAAATCTCTGATTGCCAAGCAAATCAAAGCCAGGAGGGAGGCCCCCTGTTTGGAGGAAACCATCCCCCTCCTATATTATCTTTTACTGATGTTATGTGGGAAAAATTAGATGTACAGAATGAATCAAAAGTCATTGTAAAAAAAAATAAAATAAAAACACCACCAGTGGAACAGAGCTATATGGAGGACCCGGAGGAGATCTTTGAATGCACCAGCTTCCATATAGAGCAGTAAGCTAATAGGCAGTTCACTGAAGCTAAAGTGTAACATAAAACGTAAAATTACGAAGAAAATGGCTGAAAATATAATAAAAAATAATTAAAAATCTTGTAAGAAGGTGGCATATCAACATCTGATGTAAATACAGACATAGGAAGTACAGTTTATCATTTGAATAAATCAAACAGCTGAAAATGGTAACAAAATTTGTAGGTTTGCAGTCTTTTTTTTTCCAAAAATTTGAGAAAACCCCAATGCCTCCAGCAACAACTTCCCATTTTCATCTGCCAGAAGATGATTTCTCTGTTTGCTCAGCTACCAGAATTCTTAAGGAAAAAAGCACCCATCATAAAATTGGTTAAAACTAAATTTAAATTTAAATTCAAAATAAAACAAAAAAAAAGAAAAATCAGTCGTTTCTCTGGTCCTTAAATGTTAAACATACTGTGGAAAGACACAAGTCTCTCCATCAGTTTGGCATGACATGAACCTTTGAAAAGAAACCAGACTTGTATTTTCTTTTGTCCACTGCTTTCTACTCTCCAATGAAATGAAGTTTCAATGTTGTTGAAGACTTAGGGCAAAATTATTTTTTCCATGAAAATCTAAGACAAATTGGACAAGGCATTAAGAGAATACAGAAGTTAAAAATAGGCAGGGTTCTTCCTCCCCTGGAAACTTTTCTTCGACTATCTGCAACCAGGCATATTTAAAACTCAGTGTCTCCTAGCGATGTGGATATCATACTAATAATACATATTTTCCTTTCATGGATGGGCACCTGGAATTAGCTCACTGGAAGCAAATTGGTAACATTCAGGCTGCAAATATTTTGAGGATGAAGCATCTTTCTGTTTGCAGGACCAGAACCTTGTTCCTAGACACAATGTCAATATCCAAAATAGTCTTATATTATTGAGTGACCCTCATACATGAGAGTGTATTGGTATTGGTTCAGACAACACATGGCAATGTATATGTGTATGTGTGCACACATAACACTCTGCATTTTGAATTGATATTTATGTGCTTTTTCCTGTGTAAGTATAGGTACATACACGTATTTACACGTTATATATATTGTGTGCATGTTGAGTAGGATGCATGCTTGCTGTGATGGAACCCGTGCAATGGCGGTAGGTGGAAAAACAAAGACAGTGACAATCCTTTTCTAGGCTACTGCATCCTTCTCCTCAGCATACATGGGTAGAGTTCCTGGACCAGGAACAAACATTCTCTGTAATGAAACTATCCTGCTTTCCCAAGACTTAGCAGGAATATTTTCCCTCTTCTTTTCTCCTCATCACCCAGTGGCATGCTTTATACATGGTAAGCAGAAGAGAGTGCATTGGCTCACTCCTCCACTCACACGGCCAGGAGTTTTTGCATGTATGCTCAGAGGGTTCTGTAAGTACAGAGGATGTACTATAAGCAAAGCTCTGACAATGTGGCTTGTCGACTTTACAAACATTCATGTTGTAACAGTGTTTACACCCATAACAAAGATCAGGAATCTACCATGTAAAATGTGGTGCAGGCTTCAATATAAATGAGGAAGAACTGAATGCAGTTGCCATCTACATTATGAAGGGCTTGGAATCCAACAGAGCTACTTTATAATGCAATTTACATATTTAAAAAATAACTTATTTAATAGTTGATAAAAGCAGGGGTCAGCTTCCTCTGAAAAGCAAGAGCTTTAAATACCTGCAGTTATTTTGAGAACATGGGTGATTAAATTCTAGCAACTCTGCAATTTCAAATGCAATTGGAAGTAAATGATAAATAAAAAATATTATGTCACTTGCTCTGAAGTTATTTTGCACCTTTTTCTTCTTTCTGTGTCTCTCCTCTTTAATTTTCTGTTCTTTAGGTACCTAACTGCCTACCTATGTATTGTACCTATCTATCCACAAATACACACACCCATGAAAACTGATTCTTTACATGGTATTCAAATTTATGCATCCAGGGCTTAGCTCCCTACCTTTATAATAGTATTCCCAATAATATTTGGCAAGACAAACAGGAATGCAGGTAAGAAATAGGAGGAAAGCTTTTAATCAACAGCTTTAACTTTCCACCTTGTTTAAAGGCTTGTATAATTTCAGTCTCTGCAGGTCCCTAAAAGGAAGTCGAAACCCACTGGCCAAAAGAGGCAAGAAAGAAAGGGGAATTCATATAATCAGAAAATATTATCAAAGTGGAAAAGAAGAAAGATTCAGATTTAATTGATAGCTACCAAGAAACAGTGACTTCTATCTTTTCCCTCGAAGAAGATTTTTTAAAAATACATCCCAATACAATTTTCAGTCATTAGTGGAGGTTTCCAAAATCTCCAGAGAGAGAAAATGAATGGAGGTGTTAAATGCAAAGGCTTATCTTGGGGACCCTAATTCTGCCTCACGCTGCTCAAATTACGTATTATCCTCACTTGACCTTCTTTTTTGAGAAAGGGACCAGCAAAGTGGAAGCATGTGCAGTAGTGGAAATCAGATTGCACAAGACACTAATCACAAAACCCCGCAGGAATGGACAAAAAATTTAAAACTCTGGCTTATATTCATTGCTTCCTGTATGTTTCTTTCTTTTTCACCCCTTTCCCAAATCCAAATTCTTTGTCTTTGTGACCTGTAGTGCTCCTTAGCCAGGTTGAGGGATTGCAGAGGAAGGGAGAGGTGCTGGAAATGGTGCAGTGTCACACAAAACTGTGTGAAAATACATATTTAGAAATTCCACATCACTTTTAAAATGAGTGTGGCAGTCACTCTTTGAGCACAAAGGTGATTATCATAGAATCATAGATTCATAGAATGGTTTTGGTTGGAAGGGGACCTTGAAGATCATCTGGTTCCAAACCCCCTGCTGTGGGCAGGGAACACCTCCCACTAGTCCAGCCTGCTCAAAGCCCCATCCAACATGGCCTTGAACACCTCCAGGGATGGGGCATCCACAACTTCCCTGGGCAACCTGTTCCTTGTGGAGTTGCAGGCACAGGCTGACAAGACTCTGTACTGCATCATATTCATAAAACAGGGAATGAAAATTGATATGATGTTGTTCACTGATATTGTAATATTATGTTCAGTAGTAAGACCCAAACCTGACTGCACTGAGTTATGAAAGAGCTTCATGACACTGATCATGGAGCAACTAGGTAACAGAATGGCAAGAGACATTCAATGCTAATAAAAGCAATATATATAACATATATACAGAAAAAACCCACTAAGATTACAGGCAAGGTGTTGGGATCAAAACTGGATGTTGGTATTTTCAAAAAGATGTCTTAGAGCCAGTGTGATTTGCTTTCTGAAAATGTTAGCTCAAAATGTTTAGCTGTAGGAGAAAAAGGAAAAAAAAAAGGGAATTTTAGGCATTAACAGGAAATTGATAAAAAGCAAATGGTAAATATGCTTTTCTGTCCTTCTATCTGAAAAGATATGTAATCAAAGCATAAAACTGGTAAAAGAGGGGAAATAAAGCGATCAGAGATGTGGAGCAGCTCCCAAATGTGGAAAAGATTAAACAGAGCTGGATGTTTAACCTGAAAAAAAAGATGATCAACAAAGGATAAGGCAATAGTCTATAAAGGCACAGAGAAGTCAAACAGAGGAAATGAAGGTTACTGATCATTGCTTCCCAAAATGAAAGAAAAAAGGCTTTTCAAATGAAAATATTGGGTAATAAACATAAAATAAATAAAAGTAAGAAATGCAAGGAATCTCAAGGCTGAAGGTACATGTAGGACCCAAACATAATAGGATAAACTTACAGAAGAAACACCTGTGGAAGGCTATACAGCATAAACTCACAGCTTCCCAGACTGGGGACTTTCTAAACCAGAGTCTGTACCTGAACTCTGTTTTTATCAGTGAAAATAAAGCCTCAGCCTCATGTTCTTGTGCTGCTTCTAAAATCAAATATCTTCACTTGGAAAATTTTATTTGTGTGGGGATTTAGTCAAGAGACTTCAGTTAGCTCTTTTGGGAGGGAAGCTGTAGACTAGCAGAGGAAGGGTTAGTGCCACACTTCAGTGCGAGAGAGCAAAGTGACTGACATACCTAGAAGTTGTATCTAGGGGGCTACCTTCATCTACACACTCACAGCAGGTGGGTTTCCATGTGATTCTGAAGAGAAATGGTCTGTTAGTGGACAGCTCTTTCCACCAAGGTACTTTATTTGCTCTCTGAACTCTGCTTTGAAGAGAAATTTGTGAATAAAGATGAGCCGTGCAAGACACTGTGCGTACTGGAAGGATGGGCTCCACTTCCGACGGCACTGCTTCTTGCAGGACAAGCTGACACGCCAAATGCTGGGTCCAAATTTGCAGCAGAGAACGGAAACAAAGCAAATCTGAAATGCGTGTGTTGTTTACAGAGCCTCCTCTCCTGCACGTGTCACATACCCTGGTCACAGCTGCTCTGAGCAAAGAACGTTTTCTATGGAGAAGTCACTGCAGCTTAGGGAAGGAAGGTGAGCAAGGACGCCGAGCGAGAGCAGGGAGCCGTAGCTTGTATTTTGGTGAACTTAATGACTAGTTTTGAGGCAAAGACTTGAAGGCCAAAGTCTGACAGGCTGTCAGGCACTGATTGCCATTTTCATAAAGGGCGCTATGCAAGTGTAAGTGATTGATAGATTGATTGATTTATTTTGCTGAGGCTCCTTTGTGGTCTCCTGGGGGGATTTCTGGCCACACCTCTCAGGCTGAAAGCACTTGCTCTGCCTGCTGTTGCCTTTTTTTTTATTTGCGGGTAATGAAAATTTGTTACAAGCCTTCCCTTTCATCTGTACATGGCAGGCTGTCACACAGAAACAAGCCATTCTGGAACCTTGCTTCCTTCCAAATTGCTAAATATTTTTCTTCAAATTGCTTCCCTAATGGGCTAGTATAATAGGAGCAGCATGCTCTCTGCCCACGCTGAAGATGCCAGAGCATTTGTCCAGTGCACATGTGTGTTGGGCACAATAAACTCATTGCCTGGCCCGGAGACAGTGCAGCACTGCTGCTGATCTAATCTATGTCATGCATTCCTTGGGCGCAATCGTGCACGCGGTGGATATGGGAGAAGATGCACATGGATAGGTACTTGTGCCTCCCCTGGGAAAATGCACCTTGTCAGGGAGGCAGCCAGCTGCACATCCCACTCTCCTGCGGAAGCAGCCATGATTGCATTCCATAAGGTCAGACACAATGGCAGGAGGAGGAGAAGTGGGCTGCACAGCCATTGAGTAAGCCATGCGAGCAGTGACAGAGCTGGGCTCACTAATGGACTGGCCTGGCCAGTTTTTTATTGACTCCAGTTGCTGCTTTTTGAAGGGGCAGGCACCAGCAGTCCCCAAGGTCAGCAGTTCCATGTGCTCTATGCTAAACTGCTGCTGACCCACTGCTTTATGAGCCTAAGTGCTTATCCAGGAACAGAAGTGAATAGGTTGTGTGTGATAAGAAAATAATTTGCCAAAACTGCAACAATAAAGAAAGCCTGATGGGATCTCTTATGGTATGAATAGCCCCGAGCAGCTGCAGATTTCTCTCTGCTTTCACAATTATTTTCTTTTTTATAACAACTAAAAAGGGAGCATTGTCCACAGGTTCCTGCAGCCCATATTTTCATATCCAAATCTAATATTTCCATATACATGTATATACATATTATACATTGCGGATCTTTGTGAATAAAATACAGGAACAGAAAAAGAAAGAAAAAGGAAAAGCCTTCTCAGATAAGAGGCTTGTTGGCACACCAGCTTAACCCGTTCCTCTTTTCTGTTTCTCTCACAACCCTTCTAGATGGATTTCTGCAAGATCCCAGAGCAGCCATCCCAAGGAGCCATGCTTCCTGTGTGCTGTGCACAGATGCCCAGTACAGCCACACCTGGGCAGCTCTCAGCACCAACACGGAGAGCTCTGTGCCCTGGGGTAGCCATCCTCCCCCACTGCCCGTGGGGCTAGGAATGTCCTATCTCCGCCCAGGGGCAGCGTCTGCTGAGAAGGCTGAGTATATTTTTTCATGTTTTCCATCTAGGTGTTACAGAGGGGCTTCAGTCCAACAGCTGACCCTACTCGGACCTCCTCAACTCACCCTATTCCCCACCTCCCCAACTGATCTACGGCATTTTTCTTTCTCAGGGAGCACAAGCAGGTCTGATGCTCATGCATGCTCTGTCACCCACTGCGAACAGCCCCAGTGGTGTAGGACCCAGTGGTGGGCTCTGTGCTCTGACCCTCTCTTGCCCACCAATCCTAAAGGTTGAGTGGTGGTTTGCCCGGAGAGGGCTGCCTATGATCCAAAGCCCTGAAAACTCTGCCCAGGGCTTCTTCCAAAAGCTATGCCAGAGCTCCTTGCAGAGGTACCACACTCTCAGGGAGTCCAGGTCTCTGAACCTCTCTGAGAACGTCTAAAACCACCAGAGCTTTTCTTCTTGCCATTCAATTCTGTGTAAGGAGAAGACCAGACTCCAGCCTCGGATGTCACATGAGGGTCAGCTATGCAAAGTTCAGAAAACAGTTGTATAAAGAAACAAACAAAGAAATTACTCAGATCCTAGCTGATCTCTGTAGCTGATTTCTCAAGAGGTCTCCAGTGAATCAGGCTGAATGAGCTTTTTGTTGCCTTTACTGTTAACAGGAATAGCTGAAGTCAGAGAGAGTTCTCCTGTCTTACTGCTGACAGCTACAGTATGGCGGGGCTGTGGTGCCTTAGCATACAGTGATCAATCTCATTTCAGTTCATTTTGCTAGAATTTAATTTTTGCATGGCCCAGTGGGATCACATCCCACTAATTTCCCACTTGGTTATTTTCTTAAAACAGAGAGACCAGTTGAAGATTCTGCAACTCCTGTTGGTGAAATAATAATAATAATTTACATTTATTAAGTGTTGTTCTTCCCAAAGGACTGCTCAAATGTTTTCCAAAATTTGTGTATGCAGGAATCCCTTCACCAAGAAAGGAAAAAATGCAGCTTCTTCCTTGGCATGGAGCAGCACTAGCACAACAGCTTAGGATAGGGAATGAATCAAAGGTTTAATGTTATTACATCTTTGTGGTTCTGCTAGAGTAATGCCCAGAAGTCTCAAGAGGGACCAAGGCCCCTCTTGGGGTGGGTGAAATAAGTAGTAAGGTTATTGAAAGAAAGCCAGGGATCAGGAAATGGTAAAAAGCATGCTCAAGGAAGAGTAGGAAGAAAAAGAGAGGGATAGATAAACATACACATGATCACATAGATTTCAAAGACATGATAAAGTTATGGGATTGGAATCTTACCCCATACCCTCTTCTCTCCTACAGCAGGTTCCTTTCTAACTATTTAATCACTAATATACATCTATGTATGTATCTTGTTCCTAATGATTTCCACTGATGGAGATTTTTCAGCCTTCTGAGGAACTTTCCTCTTAGCTTGTACCTTCCCTTGCCTTCAACATGTTCCTTGCTATAACATAGACATCTTATTCCTCATCTTGTGCACAACAACACCTTTGCAGGCTGTCATTACCTGTCTAGACTTCCTACAGAGGTGTCAAGGTGAGGTTAACGCTGGTGTGATAATGGACACATGCCATAAGATGGGATCTAGAGGGGGACATGGCATGGGGGTGTCTATTTGTGTGGGGAGCTCTATGGTAAAGCTGCTTGTGGAACAAACAGCCTGAGAGATGCCAGGGTGGTACTTGCAGTCCTGTGGGAAAAGTGGGACATGAGAAAGAGATTATGGAGCTTGCCCATATTTAGTTTTGTAGATCATTGAGGAAATGTATTTTAATAGTCTGTAAGGAAACCAAAGCAGCAGGTAAAGTGACAAGCATGGAGTTGGGGTAGGCACTTGTGGCAGCAGCAGTGAAGGACAGAGGGGAATGGCCGTGATGGTCAACAGCATGGACTTGGCTAAGCGTGGTACCTAGGAAATGCCACGTAGTCCCAGGCAACAGTTTCTGGAGGAGAAAATAAAAATGGTCACTACAGCATGGGTCTACAACACTGAAAGGTTAAGGGCATTATGATCAGGCAGAGGGGAAGTGGAAAATTTTGGCAAAGGAAAATTAGTAGCTCAGTGCTAATGAGCTGGCGCCAGCAGGACCTCTGTGAGGAGAGTTTGCTGATGCAGGTGGAGATACAGGGCTGGAAAGAATAAAGGTATCCTGCAGATACCAATTTGTGAGTTTTCAGATGGAATATGTGTATTGATTTGGAGCTCCACTTCACAAATGTGAACAGCTACAGAAAGCTAAAAATCATTTCTCCTCTCTTATTTTCTCCCACAAGGAAAGCAGTTTTAGGTGTTAATGTCTTCTCTGCTGAGTCTCCTGCACACCCATCTTCTTTGACCTGATTTGGAGTACTGCTTGTTTGTCAAGCAAGAGGAGTCTTTCTAGTTCCTCATCCACAAAACATACTAACCTCAGTCCTGACAGTGGGAAATTAGTAGTGTACAACAGGATGTGATCTTTGGAGTATCTGTCCTGCAACAAGATTTGTTAGAGGGACTAAGTAGATGACACTGGAAAATTTAACAAGCTTTAAGATTTCCCTTCCTTTCCCTATTCTTCCCTTCCCAGGGAATGGAGGATGCCTTGCACTTCAAATACAGTGCTCAGGAAATCCTAGCTAAAGGGCAAAGTGCATTCCGACACCCAGACACCCTCCTCCTTTGAGATTACACAGGTACACACCAAAGATGAGCCCTGAGCTGGCCCCTGTCCCGCCAACATCTTTTGCACTTCTTTAATGACAGAGATTAGGAAGGCAGAATTGAGCTTCACCTCCGTAGACCCAGATCCACTTGTTTAAGTAGAATATTTTTTTGTTTATGCTGTAGGCTAAACAGCTAGGTTTACCTAGGGTCTCTTGTTAAAATGAGCCATCTGTGGCAGCTGTGGTAATTATACCCAGACTACTGTACCTTTCATGCAGAGCTCTTAGATTTGTGTTGAGACTTTGAAAACAAGAGGAACAATAGCACAAGGGGAAAGAAAATATCTCCTTAGAGTGAAAACTATCATGAGGTCCTCTCTTCCTTCATTTTCCAGTCTTCCCTGGATAAACCACAATCCTCAGGTTGCTCAATGGCTGTTCCCTGTGACAAAGTACTGCAAAACAGTCTGAAGGCAAAGAGCAGATGCCAGTCTGAGGCAGGTTTTGCACCTCCTCCTCATAAGCAAATGCTTGCTAACACTTTGCTTTGGTGAGGCAAGCAAATGTGGTATTTGTGCTGCTCTGAAGTCTGGGCAGTGCCACCAGTGCTACCATAGGTGTAAGTCTCTTGCTCAGTTTTGATTCCCTCTACCCATTCCGAACACCTCAGCACAACTTGTGCAGTAACTGCTGGGCAGTTTGCTTCCCCTATCCCCAGAGCTATCAGTGCTGGTGTGAATAGGAAGCAGCAGGAATTGCTCTAGAGCAATGCCAAGTATTTCCTCCTCTCCAGGGGGGCTGAGAGTTCTGCCCTGGGGAGGATCAGACCTTTGAAATCAGTTGACTTTCCAGCACTGCCAGACAGACCGTAAGGCTTAACAGCAGACAAACGTCTGCATGGCATATTCTAATTCTCCCTACTTTCCTCATTTTAAAACTTCTCCTATTAAACCACATATTGTTTTTATGTAGTAGCTATTGAATAATGAAGTATCTGAAAATCCATGATACGGGATGATGCTTTGAATGAAACATAGAGACCTTTAAACTTGCAAGTTGTTGTAAATGTGTCCTGGTTTGACAGGAAGGAAGTTTTTTAAGGAAGGTGTAGTCAAACCAATCATGGATTAGAAGTGAATATTGACATCTGGTGTGGCCACTAAGGAGATGTGTCACCTCTGAGAACATGAGGAGATAAAGGAAAGATTCACAGAGGTACTTCCTTTTGTCTTCCGGTCAGTGAAAGGAGCAGATCTCCCCCGCCCAGCCTGAGGCCTGGGCCTGGGCCTGGGCCTGGGCCTGGGTGGGGGAGGGGCAGCCATGCGGCCTGAAGTCACTCGGCCTGAGGAGAGAGGTAGTCCGGAGCTCGGAGAGAGAGGGAAGGAGATGGAAGGGAATGGACTAAGCCAGCTTTTTGCAGGATGGAAGGGTGGAGAGACAAAGAGATGGTTCTCTACCCGCCCCCCCCCCCAGAGAGAGAGACTATGCGCCGGCCGAAGAGTTGGAGCGGG
>WEIT01014798.1:7765-107992 GCA_013389985.1 Dryoscopus gambensis | reverse complement strand
AGCAGAAGAAACCCTTGGCCCCAGGGGTTATAAAACGGGGGGGACTGTTTTGTCCCAAAAAGGAGCTTCTGGTACTTGGTAAAGCGTCATTGAATCCTGAGGGCAGTCTCAATCCATGGATGGTGGTGAGAGCACCAGACATGGAAGGACACTATGGTTTGCAAGAGAGACTCCTCTCTTCTTAAATGAACTGAGAATTGATTATTTGAGTATTGGTAACCGATCAGAAAATCCAAGGTTTTGTCTGATTGTGGGAAGGGTGGAAGTTGGGAGGAGGAGGAATGTTTCTGAGAGTTTTCATGTTCCCTGTGTGTTTCTTTCCTTTAATGTAGTTTATTAAAGTTTTTTTTTTCCTATTCCTAAGTCTGAGCCTGCTCTGCTCTGTTCCTGATCACATCTCACAACCATTATTAGTAAAAAATATATTTTCATGGGGCACTGGCATGGTGTCCAGTGTCTAACCATGACAAAATGCTACCAAAATCCCATTTTTATCTTTAATCTTCTCCCAACTAACACATAAATTTGAACAGATGGAAATAAGAAAAGAAAGATTGTGGGAATAAGCATTGATGCTATCAGCTGGAACTGCCAATAACAAAAGCAGCCACTGACTCTTTGAGCTTTCAGATAGTACAAGGTATTTTCATATAGTACATTTCTCTTATTTTGTGTTTTTCACTGTGGGTTTTCATAAACTGTAGGAACAGTTCAATCATAAGAGTAAGTCAAGTTATCATGGCCAGAAAAGAACAGTAGGTTTGATTCACTTATGCTGCTTGTGGCACTACCACGGCAGAAAGTCTGCCCAAGCCGGGGGGGAGGTCAGAGTGGTGCAAGGTTCACAGCCCCTGGTGACTCCCTGAATGAGTACAGCTGATCTGGAAAAATGCTGTCAGCAGAGCAGAAAAGGGTGTTCTCATTCTCCTTAGCCCCTCAGCAGTTTCCAAATCACTAACGAGGTGTTTGCAATACCAGGGCGTGATTTAAAGCTCCTGCCCACAGGGCCAGTCATCTAATGAGCATCTGCCCCATTTTGGTTCAAGAGCGAGTCAAGTCCATCGCATCTGTTGTCTAAAAAGTCATGGATAAATAGCCCAATAACAAACAGTATGAAGTAATTTCCTGCACAAACTTACTGCACCCTGGTCTTTACCACAAGCTCAGATTTCTTGTGTGGGCTCAGATTTTAGCAAAGAATTACGGTATATTGCTTTCCATGAGAAGAATTTCCCACTTAACGGATCTCAGGTCTCTATTAGACCCTTGGCTAATGGAAAACCATAAACCATCCCAGAGCTTTCTAGAACTCCATGGAGAGCTGAAAGTGCAGATATTTAGCCTCTTCAAGGGCCAGGGACTGACAGAGGACTCCTTAAAGGAATGCCAAGCTAATAGAAGTTCCAAACAATTACGTTTCAAAGGACTTCTGAAGTAAGAGATGACTATATTAACCTGAATATTATTTAATGGCAGCATTAACTCTTGTTCAGTGGTGTTCCTTGGTGGTATTTGCCATCAAACTCAAGGTTCTGGCCTGATAGGGTTTTTTCTGGGCGTGGGGGTTTTTAATGTTACCCCTTCACGGCTAGGTCTGTGTGGCGTAAACTTTGATCACCATAGTTGCAAGGTTGTGCACCTTGCTGCACATGGTCCTGAAGGTGGGTAAAGCAGGTGGGCCCAGATGTGCTCTGGCCACAGCTGTTCTTGTCCTTGTCACACCCTCTGTGCTGTAAGCAGTGAAGAGTTTGGCTCGGACCTGTCAGACTGTTCCTCTGCCACTTGGGAACTCTGCAGTTCCTGGCTCCACACGCATCCGCACTGGTGCTGTGTCAGGGCAAACTCGTATCAGCTACGGACATATCTGCCCCTTGTCTGCAAGTCAAAGTATAGTGGAGAAACAGGTCTTACTAGCACTACAATGGCTGATGTATTTCAATTCACCATAGGCACTGCAGATTTACACATCATGTTTCACTTTAGCATATATATGCCACTTCATGTTGGAGAGGCCCTGTGTATTGGTAACTGCTGCTTTTTTGAATGGCTGCTCATGAGTCTTTTTTATTTTAATATTTCTTAACTCATCCTCTCCTAAAACAAACTCAGATTCATTCATTAAAATTAAGGCACTAAGATTCCACAGAGACAAACCCCAGAGAGGGCTGATAAATTACACAAATAAGCTGTATTTATAATACCTCTGATGCCTCCAAATAGGCATTTTATAGAAGAGAAGCTCCAGCAAACTGATAAATCTATTCTCTGATACTGCAGCTAAGCTGCATTTCAATACCTGAAACCATCTGTTTGATACAAGCATACACTTAGCATAATATGAATACCTTAGCACACAGGTACCTTAGCATAGTGCATTCCTTCATTTTCTCATAAACAGCAATTATAGCCCAGGCAGAGAGGAGCGCATGGTGGGCTGAGGAAGGAGGAGGAGGAACATAAAAAGAAGATGGATTTTTTTTTCCCCCTAATCTGTGTGAGTCTGACAGAGCATACAAAGATCTGTAAGCCACAGAGTGCCAGTGAGAGAGAGACAGAGAGACAGACAAAATTATTTCCTTTGCTGGGCCTTGCAGTTTGAAGTAGTGCCTGCCTTATTCGCAGGACTTTTTTTCCCCAGATGCCCACCCAAGAACCATTCAGCTACATTTATTATTCTGTCAAATACAATGTGCAATAAAGAGCCAGTCTCCCCAATGATGGGTACCTGTGTTCATAGCTCCACAGTGAAGCACATAAATCACATGTGAAGGGCAATGCACATGTGCTTTTTGTTTCTTGTATCACCTTTTATTATCTTAGGACTGAAAAGTTAATAACCCAGTGGGTAATCATGCCATTATCAGTTTACATTGTAGTAAAGCCCATTCAAATGATGATTACATATGTTAATGAGTGTCGTTATAATGCACTATACAGTACATTACCTTCAATAAATATAATTGTTTATGCACTTTAATGAGGGGATATAATGCCCCCAAAACTAATGGCATGGACTGAACTGTGATTTATTGCTGGAAAACTTTGCCATTAAGAAAGGAAATCTCACAAACCCTTTCATGTTTATCTAACTTTTTTCCTTCTTTAAAAGCTGCCACTCATCTCTCCCTCCTTCTGCTTACAAGGGGAAAATAGCTGTAAGACACTTCAGCAGTGTTCCTTGTCAATGCTTTCTTCCACCTGAAGAAGCAGGAGGTGGGTTCATTTAGAAGGTTTAATGAAGATCATTATGTTTACCCCTTAGTAAGGCTTAATGCGTTATCTGGCAACAAAACTGATAACGCGTCAGAATTTTGGCTGCAAATCAAACAACGGGAAGTAAAAATGTTGGTTGTTAAACTACAAACTAGGAATAGAAAATA
Organism: Dryoscopus gambensis; assembly: GCA_013389985.1. Lineage (NCBI taxonomy): Eukaryota > Metazoa > Chordata > Aves > Passeriformes > Malaconotidae > Dryoscopus > Dryoscopus gambensis. Next base: position 104,612 of record WEIT01014798.1, on the reverse strand, counting down.
AGGTTAAGGATGACATTTTGGCCAATGGTCCTTCATCTAGCTATAGAATAGTCAGAGAATAGTTGGCTGTGCAGAGCATTCAAAGCTCTCCAGCTGGGAATGAAGAAAACTAGAGGTGAAATGCCACCTGATCTCTTCAATCTCTAGGCGCTTTCTTTTCCAGAGGAGTGAGATAAAACCTTTCTTTGTGGGCTCAATAAGAAATGACAAAGGGATAAAGAATGCTAAACCAGGCAGCACTGTGTAACCGGCTGAGGGTGCAGCAGGCTGAGCGAGATGAGCTATCAGCAACTAAACTGCACAAGACTGGAGTTTCCTCTTTAATTTCCCTCCACTTGGTTTCCTTCCTGAATGGCACCGCTGTGACATTTCCATTACTGGTGAAAAGTAGTGTGCTTTGTACAGTAGTCTCTTTTCCTATTGAAGTCGGTGCAAAAACCCCCATTGATTTCAGCAGCAGAGGCAGAGAGCTGGCAGTGGGGGCACGGTCACCTCTGCAGAGAATTTGCATGCGGTGTGTCCTAATTTTGCTCTCTCTTCAGTGTCAGAAATTTATAAAAAAGTTTCCTTGAGTCTTCAAGAATAAATAAGATGCTGAAATTTAGAACAAATAATAACAGGAATTGTTCTAAATGCTGTTAAAATTCAGGTGTGATGGCAGGGAGTATGAGAAAGCTGCATGTGAGAGACCAGTAGGAACTGAGGTAGCTTCTTGAGGTATATTCCCAAATATATGTACACACAGCAATTACTTGAGAAACTTTCCAAGGATCACAGTCATGTTCCAACTAGTTTGAAAGTCAGTAGTGTAAAAAAACTTTGACATTGAGATGCAATTTGTGGTAAGATCTAATTAATTTTTTTGCTCCTAAGAATAATTTATTATTTACACTTCTTATTATATATGTATTTTAGCTTTATTAGTCTGCAATGCTGGAAAAAATTATACCTTCAAGTCCTATTTATCAAATTAATGGTGCAATTTCATAGTGACACATTCCACATTCATTAAACCAAGTACAGTAAAAATGCATTTAAATTAGATTAGTGTGATGTAATAACGATTCTAGTGCATGGGGTGATATTCTAGCAGTAAAGAAACACCCAGATCGAGTTGAAAGCAACTTTGAGACGATTTTTCAAAATTGATTTTGGCACTGATTTAAGTGAAAGAATAAGGACTAACATTTCCCCCCGCAGCTCGCTCCGTGTGGGGGTTCAGGGCCCTGAGTGGAATTGCAGGAAATGAGTGGTGGAGTCGTTCTGGCCACGGCAGTGGGGGAAGTCAAGCACGGTCCACAGAAGGCAATTTTGTCAGCCTCCCACAACGCTGTGGAAGGACACCCACCTGAATTCACCTTTCACCAGGGCTGACTGCACAATGCCACAGAAGTTTCTGCTAGCCCCTTAAAATCATGAGCCTCCCAACCATTTTACACTCACAAAGGCTCACGTGTCTGTGCACGCATCCAGATGCATGCACAGGCACACATGCCTGGCTGCAGAACCTCTTGGAGGTGCCACCCGTGCCCCTTTGCCTCCTCAATTACTGCTCTCTGGCAGCCTGTAAGCACTCTCTGGGCCACAGAGGCTGGGTGAATGTTGGTCCATTTCCACTGACCTCATCCACCCTGGCAATCCCAGCCCCAGAGCAAATAGAAACTCTAGGTGGGTGCCAAATTCATAATCCATGAGGGGCCTATAAAACCTTAAGCCCTTCTGCCTACTCATGCCGCATAGACTGACTGCTTCAACCCCACTGTGAAACAGGCAGAAATTCACATCACCTCTCAGTCGTGTCCTTTAACAACAAGTTTTAGTTTAGCACATTTCCTGTAGCTTAACTTTCCTGGCTCGGGCAATGAGTGAGAGTCCCCGATAAGCAGTAGGTTGATGGAGGTTGCTGGTCAAGAAACAAATCACTGGGAATTCATGTCCTGAAGCTCTGATTGAGTCAGACGGGGGCTGCATGTCCCCTCCCTCCACATGCTGATACTCGTCTTGTAGTCTTTATAGCCCAGCAGAGGAGTGCTTTCAGCCGGCTGACACTCAACCCTGCACTGTTCCAATATCACATTAAAGAACCAAATTAAATCAGAATAGCTCCTTAATAAAAAAAAATCTTTCCTCCGTGTATCCATAGGGAGTTGTGTATTGTGTGTATCTGTCTTTCAGACTGTAAGCCTTCAGGGCAATGACTATCTTTATTTCTGAAACACAAACAATATTAAAACACCATTGGCACTTAATAAATCAGCAAAACTACAATCGTTACATAGGCCTCCTGGTGAGCCATCAGTTACCTTAACACATTAACAAAAGTGTGCAGTTTGCATCTTGGCATGTGGCTTGTGAGGGGTGTGCAGCATGAAGGCAGGTCGAGGAGCTCAGATTTCGGAGGATGCTATTTGCTCACCAAAGAAGCCCTGGACCATTGCAGGCATCATTGCAGCGACATCCTCAGACACTTCTGTCCTGACCTAGAGGTACGGTCCCACCAAGGGGTGCAAGTTCATCCTCCATCTTGTACCTCTTGAGCTGAGGTGCAAAGAAAGGTGGTAAAGATTGATGCAAGATTACTCAGACTGCATATTTAGAGGACATTGTGTTAGGAGGAGTTATCTAATACTTGCATTGTGGTGGCACAGGGGTGTGCCAGCCAGGGATGGTACAATCTGGCACAAAACGCAGTGCTCCATAGTTGCTGCCCCATGGTCACTTCTGAGAAGACTGAGGTTGGAGGGCTTGTAATGAGGAGCTGGAGCTGAGCTACATTGGCTTTAAACTGATGAACAGGGATATGGTAATAGGGTAGGGAATCAAGAATCTTTCAGGTTGAGCTGGATGTGCATTAATAGCAAGGAAACTGCTGCATGTTCGAAGGACCGCATCAGCCCTTTATAAACCCAAAGGTAATTTACAGACTTAGGCCCAGAGATACTTTTGCCAAAAAAAAATAAAAGAGGTTTTCAAAATTTTTCTTCAGAGATCTGCTAAAAGGCTGAGTTGAATCATTGTGAGCAAATTCATGTATTAATATAAACAATTAAGCTTGATTAAAAAGAAATCAGTTTTGCCTCTGGCCTGACTGACCTCAGATTTCTAAGGGCTGCTTTTCCAGTCCTAAGGGCCTAAGCTACGTGTCCTTTTGACTTTAGCTTCTCAGCCCGTCATCCCCAGGCATATCTTTTGTTCCACAGTTCCCCTTCCCCTTCTTCCAATAGATATAGAGTTATTTAAACAATTAAGGCTGTATGCCCCTACAGCCTTCTCCAGAAGCAAGGGGCAAGACACAGCCAAGTCAGCTTGAGGACTCAGAGACAAAGAGAGCAAATTAAATAAAATGATTGCTAAAAAAAAAAAAAAGAGAGAGAGAAAGAGAGAAGAAAATCAAATCTAAGCTGAAATTTACATTTGCTCATCTATCTCAATTGATGATTTCTGCTACCAAGCACCATATGGTGCTGTGTAAGACTATAAATATGCTGCTCTTCCAGACCCATTTCTATTGGCATTTCCCATCAGTAAACAGGTGCTCCTGGCTTCTCTTGTGCCTTTGAGCTCAAAAAACTTGAGCAAGTACCTTTGTACACCTATAGGAAGCAAATGCAACTTGTCAGTGGGAGTGTTCCCTTTGCAACAGAGAATATCAGCTGTATTTCCACAGTGTGTGCAGGACAGCAGAGCAAGCCTGCATTACAGTGAGCACCTGTGGCAGCTTCCTTCCTTCATGCTTTTCCTAACATCTTCATGCCCATCAGCAGGGCTGATCAGTGCGCCCAGGCTCCTCCTGTGTGGATCCTTTGCCGTGACCTCACAGGGTCAAGCACCACAGGATCTCCCTGGCAGGACTGAACAGGTACTTTGCTCCTGCCCGTTCTCCTGCTAGAATCAGGTGGGCTGAGAAAAAGGGGGCACCCAATGTATCCTCACGGGGAAAGGGGTTTGTCTTGGGGGGAAGTTGAGAAATCAGTCAAGAAGCATGAATACCACCTACAAAACCTGGAATCACCTAACTTAACAAGGTCTATCGGCTTTACCCATTTCAGTGGCGAATTTCTGTGTCATTCTGCTGTAGAAACCTAAGCATCATGATGGAGTACTACCCCATCCTGCAGTCTGCTGCAGTCTGGGGCCTTCATGCCCTCTCTGCAATTATTTAAAGGGCTGGGTTTCGTTAGTGTTCCCTGCACACTGAGAAGGACAAAAGGGAAGCACCGTTGGTAGCACCAGGGCGTACTTTGTGAGACTAATCTGAATATTGCCTTACAAAGACACCATGAGCCCATTGCTTGAGACTGGGGACAAGGACTCTGGCTGCTAATGCCAGGTGACCACATTTTCAAATCCATTACAATGGTTCAAAAATATCCAAAAGGTCAATATATTGTTCATACCACATCAGTGATGCTAGGGGGAATAACAACCTTCAGTAAATCCTATTATTTTCACAACTATACTAATAACATGAGAAACTATAGATATAATAAAAGTTTATATCTATAGTTGCTCGGCAGACACCTCCTCTGGTATGGTATAAATATAGTATATGAGACTTGGCGGTGTAATACAGTTTTTATTTCAATTTTTTAGGGATGGCCATGCACATCCATAACTCATGAAAATAAAAAGTGTATTACACTGCCAACTGTTACATATTCCCCAGTAAAGCAAAAATGGCAAGATAAATTTTATTTTTCTCTTCTCCCCACCAACAAAGTGACTAGCTGATGTTGATGATGAAATGTTAGAATAAATATTATTTATTCAAACACTTTCTATACTTTAATCACGTCTGTCCTGTCTATTTGTCAGTCCTGTCCATCTGTCAAATGCTAGGTCGCTTCTTTTTTCCCTGCATGTTGCCTTTGGTTTTAATTTTATGGTGCTATACTTGCTGTTATTCTCCTTAGGACTGAAGGGGAAAGAGATTGCCTCTTCCCATGTCCTGCTCTTGAATTTTCTCAGACACATTCTCTTTGGGTCTTAAGAGCTCTAACATCTGTGTGGGACATATGCGTTGGCTTGGTAGCATTGGCAGCACTTCTCCAAGAAGTATGAAACAGTGTAAATGAGGAAGGATCCTGGCTGCATGTTGTGCGTCAGTGGAACAAGAGGTGAAAAACCCTATGATTCATAGGTAGGGATGGGGAAAGAATTAGAAACTCGAGTGCAGCAGGCTAAGTATCCTATACCTAAGAGAAATGGAACAAATGTGTCACTCCCATGCTATAAAAAGGAAAAAGTGATAAAATCCTGTTTTATACAAGTGCTATTGTATTACGGTCACCTCTTGAGTATCCACATGGCAATGGATCTGGTGGCAGATTAACTGTGCTGGGCTTGTAGGACAGCCAGTGTGGTGCTTCACGGAGTAAGAGCAGAGCCGGGGCCACTGGGGGCTGGGGTTGGGAGATCTCAAGACATAGCAGCAGGGCCGGGCAGGGTCCAGCCAAGTCAAGAGCTGTCTACACACTGCGCTGCTGCTGTCAAAGCTGAGGTGCCTCCAGCAAAACTCTCTTGAGCGGCTCTACCCTTTTCCCTCTAGGAACTTCAGCTTGGTGTGAGGGTGGCTGATTCAATTTTTGACAAGCCACCCCTGCATTAGAGGACATGTAATGTCTGTCCCTCCATCCATGGGACAGTCACTGGCTCTCAAAGCTAGAACATGAGCAAGAAATCTTTAATCCCTGGGAAAGTCCACTTGGTGACACTAGTGTCAACCACCATTTTCTCTCAGTGTGTCTAACTGATTAATATAATGAAATGAAATTCAGACAAATGTTCCCCATGTGTATTTAATTTGAACTTTGCTAGATATGAAGTAGCCTGTTACTTGTTGGGGTTTTTTTACTGTATCAGTAGGTATCATAAAATTATTACCTTCTCTTAAAAATCTCACATATTTGATTCTTTCTTTCTTGTTTGCTTTATTTTCTTTCTTTCTTTCTTTCTTTCCCCTCTCTCACTTTATCTTCTCCTCTCCCTCTCTACCCCACCCCCATCCCATGTCTGTGTAAAGGGATATCAGAGACCTTGAGTCAAAGACCAAGGAATGCTGTGTCAACTGCCACATGAAATGAAAAGAAATTTGATCTTCCCTTCTCTGCAAACGGCCCAGGTTCTCAGCCTGTACAGAAATCTGCCCAGAGCATCAGTTCCTCTTGTTTCTCTCCTGTACAACATGCATCCACTACCTCCTCACCTGGAATCCTTGGGGCTGGCATGGAAAAGAGTTCATACCACACAAATGTAGAAAAAAGAGCTTCCTAGCTCTGTGGAGGTACTACACACACAATGATCAACAACAATCTAAATCCCTTCAAAACCAGTGTACAAGCTGCAAATGCACAGACCAATGCCCAGAGGAGGAGAGACACATGCACAACACGAGGAAAAAGCAGGGTTTGTCACAGCCCAACTGATGATAAGGTTTTCATTACAGCCTCAGCATACTAATACCAGACCACTGCACAGGTGGGAGAGAGGTGCTTGAGGGCCAGTAAACACAGAATTTTATCACTGTGCCACTATTACAGCAACACCTGTGCTAAATAACTTTGAACGTTGATCCACTGTGAAGAGTCAGTGCTCAGTAGCCCTCAAAATTTCTCATTTCTTACCTGCAGTGGAGTGGTCTTGTATTTGAGCAATGGCTGCATGGAACTTTCTAAATGTTTTTCTTTCTTCTCCTTTAGGATGCCTGTCACACAGACACAGAGTCCCTAAATTGCCACCTTCCTGTCTCTGCATTTTTCTTTTCATTTCTCTTCTTCTTCTGCAGTGAAAGACATTAGGGATGGAGCGATAAAAACACATGATAAAACACCATCACTGGGGAGATCTATGCCTTGGAAATACAGAAACAAAGTCTGCACTCAGACTTTCCATTGATGACAGTGGGTTGTGCCTCATGACAAAAAGCAAAAGAGTCCTTAAAACTGTGCTTGCCTAATTAAGGTCCTGGTTCAGCTAGAGTGCCTAATTTAAAACAGATGACTCAGTGTTGATGGTGCTGCACTTTAAGTTGGGTACCTGCCTAAGTACTTGGCTGAACGGAAGCCCAAGCAATGTATCTTTAAATGAAGTAGCAGTGGAATAAAACAGCCATTCTAACCACTATATATAATTGACTAAAAAATCAAATCACTGAAAAAGGTGCTGCACTTACAGTGAAAAATAATAAATAAATGACTTACAGATTGCCAACATGACAGTCTGCAGCAGAGCAGAACTCAGCGAATGCAGCTCCCATTTGAATTCATGGGAAAGCAGGGACTTTTGAAACTGCTAAGTTAACCAAAAATATATATTGTTAAAGCCAACAAATTTATTTTTCTGTTTGAAAGTCCCTGTTTTGCTATACAGAGGAATGGGTTCAGAATTCTCTGACTCTTCAGCACCATAAAACCTAGAGTGCCTGCTTGGGGAAGTGTCAGGAAAATATTGGTTTCCATTCTAGGCTTATGTTATATTTACACTGTGGCTCACTGAAATACTAAAGCAGTAAGAGATATTATAATTAACCTCTTCAATTTTTCCCTTAAGAAGTATCTGGTTCAATGAACTGTCAATCAGCTCTGCCATTTCCTATTAGAACAGGGGCTAATATTCAGGACTGACAAGTGAGTTCAGTGAAAGAGGAGAGGCAATACAATGCCTTTATGAGTAGTATAGGCTGGTAAATATTAAGTATGTTTTATGTAAAGAAAAATTTTGAAATGCTCTGTGGCTACTTTTGAGCTACATCCGTCCTGTCTTTTTGTGCCCTCAGTTCTAGGGGCACACACAATTATTAGTGCAAATGTATGCCTATTCCTGCTTTGTGGGAGCAGTTTAGGTCACTGGAATTGATTTGCAGACATGTAAACCTGATGCTCAAGGGCCTTCAGTAGGCTTGTAACTCTTGTTGATGTCGTTTTGTGTTATGTGCTTAAAAACAAGATGGGTGGTCAAATATCTTTACTAAATGCTAAAACGATATGAATTGTACAATAATACAAGAGGTTGCAGCTTAGTGCTTGAAATATTATCCCTTTAGCTTAGAATTTCAACTTTTATAAATGTAGGTCTATTCACAGTCCCCAGGGCTGCAACTGACTGCATTATTTATTATTTATCATTATTAATTATCACAATGTATTATTTATGCCATGCAATAGGTACGCACAGGATTTTGCCAAGAAACATCCTTCACCCTCACATTTATTAATTTCTAGAATATTACTATGCTGTTTGATTTGGAAGTGAATCAAACCATACATAGATATTAAAACGAGTGACAGTGAAAAGCTTCAAAAGGTATCCTGTTTTCAGTTGTGAGAATCAGGTGGCAGCCTGGGGTCCTCTTCAAGGTCACTGCTTTCCTTTCCAAACCTTGAGACCAGGAAGAGAGATGCCTGGCCTTTGGGCTCAGTCTTGTGCACTAAGAGCCCTTCCCTGATTCTTCTGAAGCCGCAGCGTAAAATCCAGTGTCTGAGCTGCAGCGAAGGGTCACAAGTGGAACCAAATTATAGTCTTCAACTGTGACAGGGAAGGTTTAGGAGGAATTAGGAGGAACTCCTTCACAAATTAGACGTTGGAGTGGACTGCCCAGGGAGATGATGGAGTCATGGTCCCTGGAGGTGTTTAAGGAAAGACTGGACATAGCCCTGAGTGCCATGGTCTAGTTAACAAGAGGGTTAGGATGGACTCAATGATCTCAGATGTCTTTTCCAACTTAATTGATTACAAAAAACACCCCAAAACCCAAAAGAATTATCTGATTGTGGGCACACATTTATTGGTATTATGATTTGCCTTAGGTTTATTTTTTGCTAAGTTGTACCCTGTATTTCTCAGCAATAAGAGGGCCCATTACTATGTTGGTGTCTGTACACACAAAGTAAGAATAATGTGCCCAGGATGGTTTGTAACACAATGTTTGTAAACATTAGTACTGAAAGAAGTATAAACAAACAAAACAACAACAACGAGGCAGAATTTTCAAAACTACCCTGGTTCTGAGATATGCCTTAATTTCTCGTGCAGCTTTGGTAGTCCCTCTGAAATGGCTGTCATCTATTGTCGCGGTTTGTTGGTTTCTGCGTTGGTAAGGCAAGCTGCAAACCTTCCCGGAGAGCGCAGCAAGGCTTGTTCGGGAGAGCGGCTGTTCCGCTTCCCGCAGCCCTTCCGAGCTGCCCCACATGGCTCTGGCTAGCTGTCTGCTCCACAACACAGTGGCGATAAAGGAGGCAAGAAGGGTCTCCACATGGGGACCTCAGAGGATCTTTATTCACGCGGTCACATTCTGGTTTCCAAGTGTAGAAAAAGAACACCTGCGTTGGGGCCTGGGATTTTTATATGGGGTTGGGAGGGGCAGAGAGAGCACATGGACTAATGGTCTCAGGGTGCAGGGGCGGTGCATGGGCAGAGTTGGGTATTGGGACCAATGAGGAGAACCCGAGGGAGTGGCCAGGACTCGGGGCGGGGAAAGGAAAACAGTTTGGGAAGGGCAGGCATTTGGTAAGAAACGGAGTGGGGAAATACAGCACCACAATCTATACTTTAATTTATAAATAACAAGGCTTTGTCTTAGAGTTTTGGCAATAGGTGAGGTCCCAGACAATTTAACAACATGAGCTGGACACAGGTTGAGAGGAAAGCCCTGGAGGTGTAGGGTCTCCAAATCCTGTCCTTATTATTCGCTATTATATCACAAATGTGCTACTTAATGATTCCTTTTTCAAGTAAGTGAAGCACAGTTGTAACTACAGAGAGGGCTCCTGTTCCAATGAGCTCACCACACAAAGATACAGCAGTCTGGTGAAGAAAGTGGAAGGAGCAGATTAAGTGCAGCTACACTTTGTACACGTGTGGAAAAGCTACAATCAGCTATATTTTTATCATAGTCAGAACTCAGTATTGCTATTGGATATAAATGTATTGAAAAAGGGGGAAAGGCTTTAAAAACTTGCTTACATGTATATTTAATAAACTGTATCCAAATAGACAGTTTTTCTTTTTCCTCCTGTAAATGTTTAGTAATGTTCTGTTAGCGTCACTTTCCAGCTAAAGCACCTTATAACTATAATAAAGATCACTTGTGGGCCAGCAGGAGTCCTTTCAGACTTTTGTGAACTGGTTCATCCAAGTTCTACTTCAAGACACAAAGCTAAGGATGAATTTTGAAAAGATGCACCTCAGGACTGCAGCTTCTGCAACCCACCTGCAGCATGATACACTGAGCGAGAAGGCTGCACCGCTCCTGTGAATGTCAGGAGACAGCAGTGTGAGCTGCTGCCTCAATGCTGAGCAGCATGCAGTGAGCTCTTTGGTAGCTGCCAATACAGTCCAGCCCTGCTCCTAGTCAGGAGCAAGGTAACTCCTCCTGGAACGGCTGGAGAAGTACAAACGAGTGAAGACAGACCAAGCATTTGATGTTGACAGCTGATGCCACAGGAAGGTTGTTGCCTCCTGCGCTACGATGGCTTTATGTCTTCACCTTTTGAAAACAAAAAAATCAGCATTGAAAGATATTACTGGGCCTCAGTTTCCATAAAAGCAGGGTGACAAAGTCCCCCTTCCTTTATGCTGGTGGAAATTAAGGATGGTTCTGCTGAAATCAGCAATGTTACAGAGCTGTAAAACTGATCAAATCAAGGGACTAGCTCCGCGACAAAGCAGTCTCTCTGCAAGCCTGGCAGTTCATTCTCTAGCTACAATAATGAAAACATAGAGAGGTGCTAAAGCAGCAGGGGCCCTTAAACTCTTTTATCATCTGGGATCACATCTTAATAGGACTGACTGATGAACACTTCCCTTCCTATTCTCCCATCTAAAAAAGATCACCTCCTCTTCTACTTCCTATCGTGTATCCTCCCTGTGGCAAAGCAATAGCAATTACAGGAATATTAAGGAAGTAATTAATGCATTTTAGCCATCTTTTAATGAAATTCAGCAGCTGAGAAAAAGGGAGAGAGCCAATAAAGTGTAACCTGTTATCTCTACCGCATGCCACATTTTGGCAACTTGTGTATTGGAAGTCAGAAAAATGTTTACACCCATTTAATATATAACCTCTTAGGTTAACCTGTCCCATGTATTGCCTGTTGCTAACACCACGTGAGACGTTCACATTTGTAAAATGAAGCAAGTTTTTGACTAAGAGATCTAAAATGAGCATGAAGCAATTTCTGTTAACATGACAGTCACATGGACATATACAGATATCCTGGAGCCTACTTCAAACTCTTCTCTCTTACAACTTCTTCCATGCAGTTCCAATCGGAAGTGCTCTAAGTCCATTTCCCTGTTGCCAAAAAGTTAACAAATGTTGGTCAGGTAAGTGAATGGATAACCTCCCTCTCCTTTCCTCAAGAGTGTGCCAGAGCAGGCTTCTCACTATACCAGTGGTAGCGATTTCACCTTTGGTAACTCAGACATTGTTATCAACAGAGGGACTTTTCCCTCGTAACTGCTCCCATTTTGTCTGTATCATCCCAGGGCTGCCGATTTGTGCTCTGCTAAGCTTAGTGGCTGTACAGAAACATCTTTGTGGTGTTGCTGCTTCTTTCTACAGAAGCGCAACCAGAGCCAATGAAATCTTGTGTTTTTTGCGCTTTCCAAGGGCTTCCCTTGAGGATCTAATTTCATGTTGTCCTCAAGCTGCTGTGATCTGATAAATATGTTCCTATCAGCTGCTAGAATGCCGACTTGGGCTATGCCTTCTCTCTTAATTGCATTTTGGTGTTATGCTGTGATTAAACCACCACTCTACCAGTGACCCAGCAGTCGGTGACCTCCTTCCCTTTTCCCCCAGCATATTGTATAAAAATAGTCAAGTGATAATGGCTCATGTTTATCGGCTTCTCTTCAGCAATGCGTATTTCCCACTGATGTCAAAATAGTTTAGACTGCACGTTGCCAGCACTTGGTCATACTTCTTCTGCCTAATATCATGACTTATCAGTGTTGTTGGAAATATCTTCCAGCTGTTAAACAATCCAGCTGGGATATAATTGGTCATCAGTCTAATAGCGTAGCTGCAAATGTCTAGTTTCTTTCTTCTGCCATGTGTGGTAATTGGGTCTCCAAATCTGTCAACAGCCTGTTGGTAGACAGCCTTCTCTCCACTGGGCAGCTCCATGCCCTTAGAGTCTGCAAGCATTGCTATTTTCTTCCCCTTCTGGGAGTTGACACATTCAGACATTGCATGAGTATTTATTCCTTTCCTGCTGTTCATAGCCTGAGGTTTTTTCCTGGTGTGAGCACTGCCTGTCACAATGTTTATGCTGGACCATGAAGGCAATACTTGGTTGGTATCTGTCCTCTCTTCCAGTAGCTAGGAACGTCAGGAACTTGGAACATCGAAGTAATTAACAGTGTCATTTTGTCCAGCCTTTTCCAAGAGCAGGCACTCACCCCTGCAATCAACAGCTCACCCAGAAGGATCAACAGAACATTTGCTTCACTCAGGCTGAAAGAGTTTTTTCACCACCTTGCAGCAGATTATAGATATAATAGCAGAAAAACAACAAGTATAACTTGCCGTGGAGTGAGGGACAGTACAAGAGATCATGGATGTCACAAAGGTCTGTGAAACATCGGGGGGTCATTGTTCTAATGAACAGTGCCAAGATAATTCTAGAGCGTGGATTGTGAAGCTCTTTTAGTAATCTTCCAGGCTATTGTGTTTAGCAGTTAATCACATTTCCTTGTGTCCTGTGGATTTCACTGGCATCATATTCATGTACCATATGGATTCCATGTCAGTCGGAATAAACCTTCTCTTTATTATCAGGATCACGTATTGCACAGTCACATCTGTAGCATCCTCACAGTGGACATATAGATTGATATAATGGTTTATCTTCCAAAGCCTTACCTCCCACAACACACTTTTTTCCAAACTATACAGGAGCTGGTACATACACTGTTGAAGTGAGACTTTCCTGTTCACTTTATTCCTGTTCACGATATTCCTGTTCACGATATTCCCAGACTCGATATCTAGATCTGAAAGACCTTCTTGTGAGAAGGAAAAAACAAAAGATCCGAACTGTAGTTGCCAAAGTAGAGTCAAAACCAGGGGTGATGAGCTGTAGTGTTGAAGTCGTAAAATCATAGAATGGGTTGGGCTGGAAGAGACCTTAAAGATCATCTAGTTCCACCCCCACCATGGCAGAGATGCCACCCACTAGACCAGGTTGCCCAGGGCCCCCTCTGTCCAGGCCTTGAACACTTCCAGGATCAGGGCATCCACAACTTCTCTTGACAACCTGTTCCAGTGCCTCACCACCCTCTGAGTAAATGTTTTCCTCCAGACATCTAATCTAAATCTTAGGAGAAAATGCCTACTTCCTTCCTTTATCTCCAAGGGGTGCCTACATAGAGAGAGGTGACTGTCTACAACATAAGTGCTGACAGTCAGATGGGATAAATCACACTTTTCCTGGAATATCTAAAGGTATAAAGACTCCCTTGGACCTTCTCTGCCAAGACAGAGTTACTCTTTCCAGCCTCTCATCTTTAAGTTCCCACAGTGTCCCACTGATATCTGCTCACATTGCAGCATCTGTACTGAAACAGACTAAAAAATTGAAGGAAGAAGATTGAATTTTCTTTGATCTGGCAAAATTCCTGTGTGATGCTAACAAGACAAAAAGTTGTGTGAACATGTCTTTCTCTTTTTCATTGCTAGCTGTGTATAGTAAAGAAAATGTCTAATTTTCAGTGGACAAAAAGGATGGTTTTTACAAGGAAATTTGAACACAATTTAGCAGATGGGAAATTGTCTTATTATTCTTGCTGCAAAGATACCTGCAGTCAAATTAGGCAAGGCAAACAGAAGAGAGAGAAAAAAGGAATATATGATTTAGAGATGGTATTTTCTTCCACAGCTCAGCAAGTTTTAAGTAGTTAGTGCATTTTCTTCATCTTTCTCAATGGTTCTAAATAAAAATGGTGCAGAGGACAAGATAACAAATGGGAGTGTTTGAAGAGGCAGTGTTTTAAGTGCCACTGTTGGCAGTGGTACATCGGATTGTGTTAGGTAAGAGTGACGCAGCTGCCCTGTGCACCAGCGAGCATCCTTGCTGGGGGAGACAGATTTCCTGTGGCCTCCTCTCCTGCTCCAGGCCCCCTCTGGGTCCATGACTGTGCAGTTCCCTGTGTCTTTACCCTGGGAGATTAGGTCTTCCCTACAAAGGGAAGGTTCCTCCTTTGGAATATGACCTCTATGGCTATCTAGCATTCTGAAAGCGTTAAACAGAAATTTCTGGGTGACTGCTCTTCTCTTTATATTTCTTTTCTGCAGTTTGCCTGCCCAGCCCAATCTGAAACCTCCCCCCAAGATTAGCACTGCTGCGTTAGCATTTTTAATACAGGCCTCCTAATACAGAGCTCACACCCAGCTGCTACAGGCAAGAACAAATTTTCACCTGTCTTCCAGTGTGAGAGCAAATTGCTTTATCTGCATGGGAGCTCGGAAAGGACCTCTAGAAAGAAACAACACACCCCAGTTCTCGTCTTCATGGAGTTGAATCAAGCTTTTTAATGAGTCAGTGGTTATTTTTCCAGCCTTAAATGTGTGCATAATTGCAATCTGTGCATAGTTTAATCTTCTTAGCTTGATGTCCATATTAAAACAAAGGCAACAGTGAAGTTACAAGGTTTCTCCAAAGGGTGTCCGTGAAGGCAGACCTTTTCAGCGAACAGCTCCCAAAAACCAGAACGAATAATTTTAGGCAATTGAAAGGCTGTTATCATAGACTTTTACTACATTATAGACAATTAGCAGAGCTGAAATTGAAATGAAATGTTATATTTTGTCATCATTCAAAGTTATCCTTTATGTCTTCTAATATAGAAGATCATCAGTGACCTAAAATTCTATATGCAAGGCCATGCCTGTAAACATCAATAACTCTTTTGAAAGTGCATTTATGGTAGCAACAAAACCTGAAGTATCTATGATAACAAGTGCTTTAATACCCAGCATACACAGCTGTCATTGCAGCCGTATCAATCCCTCCCTCCTAAAACTTCAAGAAACACTCAGGGACTGAAGAAGAGACCACAAAAGGCATTGGGAGCACTGTCCGAGGACAGACACGGGAATCCTGTGCTGCTTCCCTTCCTCCTTTTGTGCTCGCTGTCCCTGCTGCGTGGGCTGGGGCTGCAGCCTGCACATTGGTACCAGAGAGAATATTCAGGCAGCACTCGTATTTTACCATCACAAGTTGCTGACTACAAGGACTGCCTGCTTTAAATGTATAACAATGCTGGTCTCGCTGTAAATCAAGCTTTCTTGGTGAGCTACAAGGAAGACAAAATCCTCACGTCTCTTTATGTACATTGTTTTCTTACTGGATCACTGAGATATTTATAGCAACAAGCTGTGTACTGGGTTATAAACCAAGAGATGCAGTTCATGAAAGGGACATTGACTGTGAGGTCAATATCATTTCCCTATTTCTTATTTATTTTGCAGTTTCAAGAAGCAGACATAATGCTACCTTACCATGCTTGGGATGCAGTCAGAGTGGCTGGGGCTGCTGGGCTCATCCCACTCTACCTGAAGAACAACAGGTCCTCTGGGCAGCAGGTCAATGATTCAGAATATAAGAGCAGTAGGTTGATGTAAAAATTGGTAATTCTTTAGCCAAAGATCCCAGGGAAGGTATGTCTTCTTGGGAGCAAAGCCAAATATCCAGCATGACCAATTCTTTCACCCACAAACAACCTGAGATCAGAGATCTGCCCTAGAAAATCCAGCTCTGGGGAAAAAAAGAGCAGCAGGGGCTCTTCATAACCAGCTGCCTCCCACAGAAAGAGATAAAATACTGAGATGAGAGAAGGAGAGTCTGTGAACAGTACAGAGGCAGGAGCTGCCTGATAGACAGCTGTGAAGCCAGGCAGAGGGGTGGGAAGGAGAGGCCAGTGGCGTGGAGTGACTGATCACCTCTGAGAAAGCACCCAGCAGAGACCCAGCTGTTAAACTTCTGGGGCTCCAGCAAGAACATGAAGAAGCTGCCTCAGTGCCACCGGAGCATGAGAAGGGGATAAAAATGGGGAGACCCATTCTATTCTCCTGGCATAGGCAATTTAGGCAGAGGCTAAGTGAGCAGGGATTACCTTGTGGAGCAGCTGACTTTGAGAAGTCTACGGGCAGTCATTGCAGTAAAGTCCTTTCCATGCCACACCTGCAAGAAAAGGAGCAGAAGCTTATTCTGCCCCAGAAGCATATTCAGCTCTTCATGCTACTCCCAAAGGATGAACTGTCAGGGACTCCTTCTTCCCATCCTCTCAGGGACCCAGCTTTTCCATTCAGTGGGGCTCTGAGGTCTAGACCCCATCTCACTTTGAGTCATCTCTGACAGGCTGCTGTGCTGTGCAGGTGCTGTGCTTCTCATACAGTCCTTGTATCCAGCTGCTACAGAGCAGCAGAAAGCTCTTAGTCCCTGTGTTAGCTGCTAACAGTTTCAGCAGATGGGTAATGCATGAACGTCTGTGAGACAAGTATGCAGTGTATTAGTTCTCAGGTATACATGCAAAAAGCTTTGCAGGAGGTCCAGTTATATATATTGAATATTCCCCTCACCTACCTATTTCCTCAACTTGCTATTGCTTAACTCAGTGGAAGTGTAAGTTTGCCTTAAGGAGAAGATTGAAGGAGAGGGTAGAAGCTTTCTCTATCAATCCCAAAGCTGCCCCAAGATTAAGAGATGGTATGATAGATAAGAAAAGAAGAAATTAATTATAATCATTTATTATGAATAATAAATGTTGGTAGTATGCAGCACTGCAGATTCTACATGAAACTCACCGGTTTATCTGAGTAAAAGTTCATGATGTGTTCTTGTTCAGACCCAGAGGTGATTTGAATCAAAACTTTAAAGTGGAATTCCAAACTTTTTCAAGCATCGGACCTGAACTCTGATTCAGATAGGATTCTGATCAAAACTCCTCATAAATAGAAAGCATCATGTCACTCCAGCCCCAAACGCCTCTTCAAATTCCTTTGAACAGTTTCCCATTACTTTACCTCATGCTCATCCCATTGTCAAACCAAATTCTGCTGTGCATCTGCTAGCAATAAGACAGAAATGTCAACTATTGGATCCCAGTGTCTTGGCTTCTGAGTAGTTTCAGGAAGGACCCTTCATATCCCATGATTCTCATTCTGAAGTTTCATCTGCTCTGCTGATCTTTTTCCCAAGAAACAGCCTCACATAAGAACAGCAAACTCCTTTTATTTAGTGGTCTAGCCGCTTTCCTAGACACACTCATTTCCTCTGCAGATACCACGTGAGAACTACTACGGAGTTGGCCAAAATGATAAGCAGATGCTGCTCAGCACTGGTGTCTGGATCTGCATTGCTCTTGCAAGGGTGGAGAGGAAGGTTTTCTTCCTTATCTGATGGCTCCTGCTTTCTTCTGACAGCCTAAGTATAAGGCAGTGCATCATTCTCTTCCTGTGAGGAACTGCTCCCATCCTCTAAAGACAGAAGATGGCTCTTACTCCCTTGGTGGACAGTGTTTTGCACTAACCTGAGAGGCAAAGAACCTGGTCTGTAAGTCTTTTCTTCTCACATAATTTCTGAGCAATGGTTAGAAAGAGCTTTTAATAGAAAGGATGCTAGATATAGATAAACATCTCTCAGACCCTCTGTGGTAAAGATTGTGTCTAGTATTTTTCAGTTTTGATGGGCAGCTTTCTGCTGACCCATAATAGTTCATTGGTGAGGGCTCTGGTTCCTCTGTATGTAGTACATAAACCAGAAAGGGTATTAGGACTTTCCTCAGTAATACAGGAAGTACATTTACAATTGCCATTCAGGGCTAGACTGTGATCTGCTGCTTATAGCAGACGCTGCCCCATGGGTAGTACTGATGTGTGGGGTGGCTTTCAGGAGCTTGTGTTCATCACTGGAAGCACAGTTTGCCCATGCTATCCTGGGCATCCCTCTTTTTGGACACACTCTTGCAAAACATGCTTTTCCGTAAGGGACCCAACCCTGAGAGTTTTTCATTGTCAGTATTTAACTTCCATTTTCCTTTGCTGAAGGGTCAGTCTCATCTCTGCAATGCTGTGTGCCATTCGAGTGGAGATGGGCCCCTCTCACATGCTGGTCCCTCCTGGCACAGCTATTCTCCTGAAGTGACACTACTCCAGAGTATGAGGAAAGAAAAGTCAGCACAGCACTTTTAAGCTGTCATGAAGTAAGAAAGGCTCCTTTCATTTTATGTTTTGTTATATAGCAGAAAAAATCTATCACTTTTCAGGATGCTTGCAGCAAACAGATTTAAAAACTGAGTAAGTGGTTCAGCTTTACTTAGTTTTTAATCACGCAGCAGCTGTTTACTCCACAATTCACAGGTACATTTACATCCCCTTTAGCTGAGGTTGTCAGTTACCTTCCTTTCTAGTCCTGAATTCCCAGATGAGTGGAAGGGTATATCCCTCTGCAGGTAGGACCCATGGATGGAAATCAGACGGGTTCCAAACGCAGCCCACCTACCCCCAGCCCAGCCCTCAGGATAAGCACCCCAGACCCAGCAACAGGTTGCTGGTTCAGCAGCTAACCCCTTCCAATGTGAAAGTGGGCATGGTCAGGTAGGAGCATGAAGAAACCTTTTTTAACCTGAGAGTGATGGTCATTCCCAAGTGCCTCAGTTTAGCTCAAGGGTAAGTTGCTGTTCCATTACTGGGTAAAAATACGGGGCGTTTAAGGATTTGGGTTTTGCAGGAAAGGCAAGATGCGGTGAATCTCTGCAGAGCCAGGAGGAGGTCTGTTGTTGTACCAAGGCTGGATCTCCTGCAGAAGCCTGGGGCTCCTGGGGTTGACACTTGCATCTGTAAATGGGCCTCTTAAAACAGAATTCACAAGTGCATTCCAGTAATAAGTAATGTGATATTGTCATGTGGGAGAGCAACCCGATGATAGTTAATGGTGTTTCTACCTCTCTGCCATGTTCTGAGGAATGAATTGGCCTTAAAAATACACCAGAACCCCCAGTGGGAAGGAAATTCCCAGAGCTGATTGTTTTGGAGAATGAAAAGATTCCAAATGGGTGCTAATATTTCACAAGGGAGGCTTTCAAATGAATGAAATGCATCTTGGGTATTAATAGTGAAGTCTATGATCATTACTATTAAGATGTTTTTTGCCAATATTTTAAATGGAGAATGAAAGCATGTGCAGATTATAGGGAATTTTCCCTTTTTTATTGAAAAAACACACTGCACATGCAAATTAAAACTGCACTCACCACTGCAAGACTATAACATTTTTGGCACATGTACTCAGTGTGCAAAAATGTTGGCTGTATTTAAGTTCTCTTAGACATATATAATTAATGAAATACATTTGTGTATAGCCTCATTTTGTGAGCAGCCTAAATTTAGACTGCCTATCCGTTTGCAATGTAAATCTTCATTTTGGTTGGTATATTAAATGTTAATGCTTGTGCTAATTTTTAGTCTCTAACCTTAAGGCAGGTCACACATTGCTTTATTAAAATAAAAGAAAGAAGATTAATTTAGTCGCTGGAGTCAACAATTAAAAGTACATGGGAGTTTGGACAAAAAAAAGTAAGGAAATGATAACTTAATGGCAAAAGGCATGTCCTCCAACAGCTAGGCACCATGGTGTGATCCTTATTTACTTTTATAGCGCACCCCATTGTGCCTATGTGTTGGAAGACATATGTCATGTTTCATCCTCAAGGGCCTAAGTGTGAATTTCCTGTTATTTTTTTCACAACTTTAAAAGTTGTTTCAATGAAGTTTTTGTTGGAAGAACTTTAGTAAAATGTGTTTTATATACTGTCTGTGGCTAGCCGGGAAAAATTGCAGCCCCAGAGGAAAATAACAAAGAAAGGCTACAGCCTGAAGGAAAGGAAGGAGAGGGCTGGGAATGGAATGGAGCTTTAGCTGGGCTGGGAGTGAGTACGGCAGTCCTCACCCCTGGATAGCTCCACGCACAGGATCACCAGCTAGCAAAGACCTGTAGCTCCCATCAGCTCCACAGAGCTGTGCATCCTTTTCCCTATCCCAAAAGGAGGGGTGCTTTGAATATCCATGGTCGTGCTCACACAGAGCAGGTTTTGTTGGCCTTTATGCTGGCGAGCTCTCCAGAGCAGATGTGCACGCAGTTGCCGTGGGCACACGGGCTTCCCTGGAGAAGGCTGCACCCACCTCTCACCGGTGGACTCTTCTGATCCTCATGGAGCAGAAGCCCACATGGAAACGTCTAGGTCTTTTTCAAGTGCAAAACAGCGAGACTCTGTAAAATGCCATTATTTTTTTGCCACACCAAGAGCTAATTAGCACCCTGATTTAGTGCAAAAGCAAACGTGAAAAACTTTTTTAAGCTACCAGATACTTTTTTTTTAATAGGGTTTTCACTGGAAATTTCTTAATCTTAAGTAAATACTTTCAACGCCGTTTCTAAGGTCTTTGAAATCCCCATCTGGTGCCTTAAAACAGAATCTGTGATATACAATTTTTCCTCCAGTTATTCCAAATATAGCAAGAAAATGCATGGAAGCAGAGCATACTCAACTTTAAGTCCTCTGATTTGCAAAAATTACCTAGCTAACTTTAGTGAGCAAAACTTCACCAACAAAGCTTTTCAGCACCAAAATTCTGTACAAATGCATTTTAAATGTTTGAAATTTTCTAGAATTAGGCTGTCACTTTTGCAAATGTTCTGTGAAATTTTAGCAGCAATTACTACTGAGGAAAATGTTTCAAAGAAAGGAATTCTAAAAGAAGGAGCAGAGGGAAAAAAAAAAAGAAATAATCTTGCAACACTAACTCAGGAGTCAGAACTCCCTTGAAGTGGAAATGAAGCCCGATCCTGTGCGTGAGAAGCCGCATGGATGCGGGTCTCTCTGTGGGGTCTGACCTGTGCGACCCCACAAAGCCCGTGGGCTTCACTGCTTCCTGAGCCCCTTCCCATTCATTATGTAGGGAACCATCCACATGTGGATGGTCGTGTTGCTGGTCCAAATTCTCTCTGTTAATGTTTTAATTTTTTAGTTGTTTTTTTTTTCATGGAGTGAATCTTTCATTTGAGTTTCTGGGCATTAGTATATTAATAGGAATGAATGACTGAGATTGTAATCTACACTGAAAGTAAAAATGGGATAACCAATACATTTAGTGTGAAACCTGTGCATCCTCCATCTTACAACACAGAAACCACTGGTCCATTTTAGGGTTTATTCTTCCAAGAGAGATCACACCCCAGGAGCACATACTTGTTCCTAAGTAATTTACATGAACAAAATATTAATTCTTAACACAAATACAAGTAAAGAATACCTGCTTCCACATCAAACCTACTCATCCCATGGCTAATTGAAAGCTTTCTAAACAAACATTTCATTCTGCTGGCTCCAAAACAACTGGCACTTACGGCTTTAACTTAGTGGCATAAACTACGAACAGTAGCAGCAGACACTGACACTGCAAAAATAAAAAGAATTATATATTAAAAACACAGAAAAAAGAGTCCAGAGTCTTTCTACTGAAATGCCAGCTCCAATCTGTATAGAGCCAGTGGTAAATTACCCACCTGTATTCACTTACTTAACATTAAAAAGCACTTACACATCATTACACTTTTGTACCATATTAGTGAAAATGAATGCTAGAGCAATATGAGGTAAACATTGCTAATGTGGGAGAAGGCTGCTTATATCTTCTAATGATAGGATTAACTATGGCAGTGATAGATGCACCATGCTCCTTTGAACCCTGGCTCACCACCGAAAAAGCCACGTGGCAGCACAAAGAGACTTGTTCAGCCAAAACGGGCTTTTCTCCTGCTTTTTGAGATCACTGCAACAAAGCAGGTTCAGTGACTTAAAATAGCCTGTCACTACCCTGAGTGGCATCCTGGGGATTCAGAGGCTTCTGTGCATTTGATTGACTTTAATATTGTTTTCTGTCACCTATAAATCTTTTTCTCTTTAACACAATTTGAAAGTAAAATAAGGAAGTGGCTCATTTCATAAATATTTTGTTACTGCATTTCTTACGGCAGTTCTCTGGTACCTGGTTAAGTACTCTGGCACTCGGTTAAGTGTCCCAGCACTCCTACCCCTAAGTTTGAAAATGTCAGCGCCTGACTTAGAGCAGGGGTCTGACCCAAAGCCCACTGGTGTCAGCAGAAAGTCACCCCCTAAAAGTGGGAGGTGTTTTATTGGCCCCATCTGCCCATAAAACACAGAGTGGCAGAGAGAGCAGCCAAGAAAAGGATGGCATCTTGGACACAGCACCTCTGGCAATTCCTCTGCCGGACCTGAACTTGTGGATAATATTGCACAAACCTTTCTGATGATGCAGCCCATGCCATCCTTAGGAACCATGCGTGCTTGCTCTCCACCCAGGCTGCTTTTTCTGGGTGGACCCTTTAGCATCCTGTGTGGTGCTTGGGAGGGCTGATTTTTCTCTCCTGAGGGCAGTATTGCTTTCAATTTATTCCCACCCAAGGCATGCAAATAAAATGGCACCAGGACCATGCACTTTGTATTCCACTAAACCACGCCTGCTCAGTGCTGGCTTTCCAAAGGTAAGAGTTGCATAATGGCTCTTTTCATGTGCCCACCACCTCATCCTCTTAAAAGGGGCAGGATGGCAGCAGAATCTGAGGAGAATTAAATTAAGTCAAGCCACCCACTTCTTAACATTAAATCCCAGTAAATTTATCTTCTGCACATTGCTCACAAAGATCCTCTGCCTGCACATCCTTGTAGGGATTCCCACCCCTGCCCTGCAGGCCTCTGGAGAGGTCCGAGGGGCCAGAAGGGTTGCAAAAGCCAACTGCAGACTGGTGCTGCTTCCTGCTACGGAGGCAGCACATCTCCGCGGGGCACCGCAGGGCACCTCCCTGCAAGGACTCTGGAAGGTTCAGGCTAATCTTCAAGGGGAAAAAAAAAAAGCCTATCTGAAAAATGGAGAAGAGATAATAACACTTGTGGCTGTACAAGCGAAGATAACGGCAAAAATAATCAAATCTCATGCTCCTGGGAGGAAACTAATTGCACACAGGGGTCAGGAAGACATTTTCATCCACTGTTGAGCTTTGCACAGTTGGCTGCTGAGTTGCTATTATGAAAGAGGGAAGTGGAAGGAGGAAAGGGGAGTTTGCTTGTGTTTTTTGTTGCTTTTTTCACTGAAGAGATGGAGGGAAAGGCAAGAGTGGCTCTTGTTTGCCCTTAAGCATCAAGAGCTGGCTGGCGTCAGAGGCGTAATGCTGGGCTGGATGGATACAGTATGGCAACACTGATGTGTCCAATGGATTGGGGAAGTGGGATGCATCTCTCCACGCGCACACATCTGCTATCCCTCACTTGTGAATGTTACTCCAGATGGTAATCAAGAAGGTGGTTTTATAACCCACATTAAGAGGACTGTCTGCTGACAAGTTATGTGTTTTCTTCCCTTGAGTACATGCTGTTAAGATGGATAAGTGCAAATGGTTGAAATTTGGTTGTTAACTCTGAATAATAATAATACTTTGCATTTCTATTGCATCTTCCATCCTAGGATCTCAAAGCACTTTGAAAACACTAATTAACTAAATCTTACCACACTGCTGTGAAGCAGGTAATTATTATTACCATTTTTTACAGAAAAAGAAGCTTTGTCATTGTGAAAGAGAATTTCCCTGGGTCACCAAAGAACCAAAAATAATCAGGAAATGATGATGACTTCTCAAAGTAAATTAGAAACTTTGCATTAATTTCCTGGAAATTAATTTAGTTTTGAGTTTTTTTCCCATTGAATAAATTAAGACAATCTTCATACATTTTCAACTTACAAAAACTTCTTTTTTGGGGACTGAAGCACTGAAAAGAAACTCAAACCTTGCATTTTTCATTCTTGCTGAGCAACCAGAAAAATATCAGTCAAGAATGAAAATGAGCTATGGAAAGCTGAGTTACTCTGAGAAATAGTTTGATGATTGCAATTAATTAATAATAAGAATATGGTGAAAACTCATGTCAGCTTCAGTGTCAATTCCCATTCCTTTTGGCCTCATCAAAGAATTCATTACTCTCTTTCCTACCCCCTGGAAAAAAAATGCAATGTGTTTGTGAGGACTACAAGACTTCTTTTTATCCCCCTTTTCTATTTTTTTCTTCCTGTCATCTGTTTAAAAACACCCTCCAAATGTGCTGCTGAAGGCTGCAACTTTGTAGACAATAGGCTCATAAGCTTGCATAAATGAGAAAGAGAGAGAAAGACCAAGTTTCAGTGTTGATTTTTTGCCCGTTGAATAATATCAGTTATTTGATTTTCAGACCCAGAATCCATTCTTAAATTAGAGAAGGATGTTGCAGTCCCGTCAAAGAATCGAAGACAAATTTTGCTAATCCTTTTGAGAGGTGAGACAATGGTAATGGGGGGTAAGGAATGACGTCTGGGTGGGCAATATTGCCTGTTCATTTCCTCGGCTTAGCTGCTGATTGTCACTCTTGTGCCTTAGAGATGCCCATAAGCTTCCAGGGAGACTGCATGAAGGTAGAGCAGCTTAATTATGTAGGCTGCTATTTACTAGGTTTCAGCTGAATCCATCAAACTAACTTTGCTTTAACCTGAGCCAGATTTGATTGTGAAGCCAATTTATTGACTGGTTTCTCCTTTGGCAGTGCATCCTTTGATTTAGATACAGATACTTACCCGCTTGAAAAGTAGCAATGTTATGACACAATTTATATTTTAAAAAGCAGCATTACACGGAACATAATTTTAAAAAACAAACAAACAAACAAACACAACAAAAAGCCCTTTGAATCTAGAATAATGGCTACCTGTAAGGCAGTAGCTCACTTGAGAGATTTTGCTCAAGTAACTTATAACTATCAGCAGAACCCCCTAGGGAATTACTGCTGTTTTTGCAGAAGCTGTTTGCAGTGGAATAAACAGACAAGTGCTCTATATATCATTTTAAGTAAGACAAATAAAGTTCTGCTTCCTCCTTACAACGATGTCATTGTCACTTATATAAGAATAATTCTGTGTGACTTTTTATGAATCTTTCCCCTGTGCAGAAGTACAATGGCCTAATTTCCTACACCGCGTATTATAAATAAACGTCCTTCTTCAGCAACGTATAGCCAAGCTGAAATGATCCCACCATGGATGGAGCAGTCTGGAAATGCTAAGGTGTGCTTGAGCACCAGCAACGGGTGGAGGGAAACCCACCACCCCAGAAGAGGGTATGTCCGTACCTCCTCCTTCCCGTGGAGGGTTTCCCATGGCCCAGGAATAGACAATGGGAAGGCCTGGGGAAGCCACTCCTTTTGTCATAGGTTCCCCTTACAACTCATGGCACAGCTGGGACATGGTTTTATTTATTTTGAGTTTCAGAGAGGCAACATCAAATGCATGGTACTGGTGAGTGTGGGAGAGAAAAGAGGACAACCCCCTCTTTCCCATATGACTGCCCACTGCTATTACTAAGAAACCTCAGATGGTAAAAACACGTTAAAAAATTAATTAAAAAAGCTAGAAAGTGTTATTCAAAATGTAATTTTAACACATTGTGAAGGGCTTTTAAGGGGAAATACATGTGGGGAGGACTCTTATCTCTCTAAGGCTCCAGCTAATGTAGCTGGCTGCCCAGGGGAATGCCAGAGGGAGAGAAAATGGGAGAAATGATATTAAAAGGGTGGGAACATTATTTTATAACTTAAAAAAAAATATTTGTTTTCCCCAGAGTCTTTCAGGTTGGTTTGCTCTTCTGGCTGTGTTTGATCTGCCAATAGCAAAGCCCATCTCTGCAGTGATTGTGGAGTTCTGTCTGATATTCCCTGCATGCCGTGAGCATGGGGATTTCATTTCATACATCATTTCCAGCGAATACCCTCAGTAGGAAGCACAGAAGAAATTTCTGTCGCACACGCGCGTAGGCTCGCATCTGTGTGTGCACATGTACGTGTGTATGTGTCCACATGGATCAAATCATGCTTAGCAGAGAGATACCCTCTGGCTCTGGTTAAATTCGTGTGATAAATTGTATTATCCTGTGTCTTTCAGTGCCCCACCTGCACTATACTGCCTATTAATCTCTCTGCCTGGATCTTTTCTAGTGTTCTGAACCTCTGAGAGTGATTTCAAAAGGGTTGCCTTTAAAACAACTGGAAAAAAAGCAACCAGCAGAGTAACCAGGGGAAACTACCTTTTTCCTTATCACCTCCTCCAGAAAAAAATGCACCAAACTCATGTTGTGGGACAGAAAGCATGCACAGAATGACCCATTTATAGTCCAAGTTTACAAGTTAGCAGGGCTAGAAGGGTGCTTTGCAAATGGAATATTTCTAATGGGGCACAGTTGAGCTTTTACTTCTGAGGCATCAGATATTAATATGATCCTGGTTTGTACTTTCTGGAGGTTTCTGCAACAGCAGTTTTGTTTCTTC
Source organism: Dryoscopus gambensis (assembly GCA_013389985.1). Classification (NCBI taxonomy): domain Eukaryota; kingdom Metazoa; phylum Chordata; class Aves; order Passeriformes; family Malaconotidae; genus Dryoscopus; species Dryoscopus gambensis. The sequence goes on along the minus strand of WEIT01014798.1, from coordinate 78,191 downwards.
AGTCTTTCGAGTTCTGTTTAACTAGGCTTGAGGAAAAAAAAGGGAAGCACCCTTGCTAAGGGAATAGATGTCAATATACAAACACACAAAATATACAAAACCCGTTCAGATTTTGTGTGTAGGGAACCAAAAAGTGGTGCAGAGCAGTAGGAAAAATCTGCATCTCTTCTTGAGATTATTTACATGTACTTTCACTACTTGGAACAAATCCGGCCATTCTCAACTCACAGTGAAAATTCCCTCAGACTCAGTCTATCATTTCTTTCCTATGCTATTTTAAGGTATTTTGAAATTCCCACACGAGAAAATTCAATACAGGTGCCACATGCAAGCCTTCATTTCACTGGAATTTTTTTGTCCATTCCTTCTGGTCTTTCATTTCTTTATTGCATCACTGAGTGAATTAATAGTCTTTGCACACTAAGATATGTAATTTATAGTCCATTTGGAACCAAGGACAAAGGACTGGAAAAAGACTCCTGAGTCATCCAAATCCTCAGAAATGCATGGGGCTGCCTCACCTGACCATTATGGAGGCTGTAGGAGCTACTGGTGTGATAGTGTTACCCCTCTCCTGTGAGCAGCTGCTGGAGTTTCCTCACACTGCGGGTGCTCGAGGGTCACAGCACATGTGCCACCCCTCTCCACTACTTCCAGAGGTGACTTCTTGGTTTAGGAGAGTTGGCAGGGCTCAAACTGACACCTCCACCTTGCATGGCTGTGTCATTCCCTCTCATGTGAAGTTTTATCTACTCTCATTCATATCTTAAGGAGATAGCCTCTCTGTGGGCAGCATATTTCAATACCCAGCTTGTCTGTTTTAAGGAAAAAAATCATGGTATCTAACCTAAACTTTTTCTTCCTTTGTTTGAGGCTGCTGCTTCTTGTTCTACCTTCTTGTACTAATGTGAAGAATTCCCTTACTTCATTAAAGGCACTTCTACATATTGGTAATGTCCCCAGTGAGTGATCTCTGTATAAATTCAGTTCCTCTGATATTTTCCCATATGTTTTATACTCTGATCTCAGTATCACTTTGGTGGTTAATCTTTGTATGTTCTTCTGTGCAGTGTCTAAGTGATAGGAGAGCCACACAGTGTTTTGGGTGGCATCGTCCTAAGTTTACATAGCTGCCATATCACTCTTCTACTTTCACATGAGACTTCTTTTTAATTGCATACAAGAATACCACTGTTGTAATTTACTTGGGTTACAGCACACATGTACATATTTCACAGAATAGCTGAAATAACAGTCTCAGGCTCTGTCACTTACTGGTTGCTAGATTGCTCTTCTTCAGCTATGTCTCTCTTTTACTGACACTCCCAGAGTATTGTACTGAGTACTGAGACCCCTGTTCAAGGTGCTTTTGGATATAACCTTGCTGTATTTTATTTTCTGAGTTACCTGTTTTTTGGTCACCGGACTGGTACATGCAGCGTTTCTGAGACAGTGTGAAATACAAACCTGCAAAACAAGAGCACAGTTATAAGACAAGTGACCCTGATTGAAAGGGTGGCTATGAAAACTGATTACACAGCAAATTGCCCATCTGCACAGGCTCGGAATAAGAACATTTCAAAGCTCATTTGTGGGCTGATGTTGCCATTTAATGCAGTTTCCAACAAATCATTCATAAAATTAATGGCAACAACTGATGCTTGTTTCTTTCAAGCTCTTCTGTGAAAAATAGTTCTTCCACTGATTCAGGGAGATATGTAAAGGAATGGGCATTATTTGAAGAAAATTGAATGAAGTAATCTTCACAACTGCAGATGCTTGAGCTGCTGGTAACATTCTGGGTTACTGTATAATTTTGTTCTTCACAATCCATCCGTCAGTTTTTCTGTTATTAATGCTGCTTTGTTCTGTAGCTTTCGGAAATGCATGTAAAGGAACCTGTCCTTGTCTCCATGCTGAATGTCCCTGACACCGGCTTGTTTACTGTGTGAATGGTTGTTTAAGGAGTGATAGCCTTGCCTCTTTTTAAACTTCTCTGCTGCCCATCATATATCCAGAATAACTCTCTATATCTTCTCAAAAAATAGGACTTCACAGTTCATGTCCCAGGTGTAGAAGTGCCACTTCAAATTTCCTTTACCCTAAATGCTTTCTTTTCCAGAACTTGTTTTGGTGGGACTCTGAATTTGAAATTAACCTCTTCAGTTTACAGTAGAGTTGCACAGAGACTTTGCCAAAGGTTTCACAAACCAGTTGCTATTTAATCTGAATAATACAAGAAATGTTCAATTCTAAAGAAACAAATAACCTCTATTGTTTGTTTCCCGATCCCTCTCTGTATCTTTCCAACTTGGGCTAGATGCCATTTAAGACCAATTTCTTCCCATTTCTTTTGAATGGGTAACCTTTTAAGTCATAGAAATCTATCTTACCCCTTAGCAGATATTTTATTTTTCCCTGAGATAGTTTTGGAGTTTGAAAACTTGTCTTGCTGGCATTTTTTTTTCCCAAGGATCCCGTGTCTTTGCAGACGCTCCCCAAGTGTCTCAGGCTGTGGTTTCACAATGCAAAATGTTGGACATCAATATTAGCTTAACCCACACCCTTCACTCCAACCACCATTTCCTACTCCTCCTCCAAGTGGTGCTATTTTTCATATATCCTGGCAGAATTGTAGAGGGACAGAGCTATGAGCTGCACCAGAGAAATTACCCGCCTTTTAAACTCTGCAGCTGAATCCTTCTTCCCCTCATAAATAATAGTATTAAAACATAGCTCCAGGTTCAATACCTTTCAAAATCAAATATTAACAATTAATCAATATTTGTTGCATGAAGATTTTCCAGTCAAAACACAGATCTTCACCAGGAAGGAGCAAGGAAACTGCTGTTTGTCAAGGACTGGAGGAAACCTCCTTTGTGTACCAATAGTTTGCTGGTCACAACCTGCTCAGAGAAGGACGAACAGTCCTCATCCTGTCTCCTTAGCATGAGAAGGTGAGACTATATGTACTATGTGGGATGGCTGCAGTACACAACCATTCACACAGTGTATAAGCCAAACTGAATTTCAGAAGAAATTTATAGAAAGGGATATACGTGTTAACACAGAGAAATGGTTTTGGAGAAAACTACTTTCTTGTTACAGGGAATGTGGCTTGATTGAAGTCTCCCTGCCTGTTTATGATCCCAGGCTAATTTTACACTGGCATGGTTCCATGAACTTCCATGCAATAGATATGAGTGTAACCCAAGGGAGACTCAGATTCTTAGAACTCTGAATCACTGGATCATTGCACAGCTACCTAAATGCATCATGATGTGTATTATCCTTGCTACACCATCAGAGATTTCCTGCAGAAAATGGGAAACACAGGGATCCTCGTCCTACTCTAATATGTTCAGCTGCACAATAAGCTCCTAAGAATCACATGCAATGAATCTGTCTATTTTTAACTTATCTTTTCACTCCAGTATCTCTTCCCTAGATAAAAGGGACTTCAGACAGTCCTGAAATGTGAACTGTATTCCTGAGTCAGCAGAGCCTAACACAGTGGTCCTGAGGATGCAGGTTCCCTCAAGCAATCTCAAGTCCAGTACTGAAGCCTCATTAAGTTTCCTGCCAGCATCTTATTCTATTGTACTGGTGTCCGCATGAAAAGGAAGCACACAGACACCTTCACACACAGTCACAGCCCAGGCCCCCTTTGGCTTCAGGAGTGGATGCACACAGCAAACCAGCCGATCTGATGGGAACATCTCAACCTGGTTTTGCTGTGGTTTCACCTATGGCATGAGCAAGTGAAGAGAGACCACAGAATCCAGTGCAGCACATAACAAAAGGAGCCCAAACCTCAGAGATACATGTCAAGGTAATTCCCCCAAATCGGGCCCAGTTGGCACGCACATTTTGGCAGCTGTGATGTCTAGTTAGCATGGCAAAATACTGAGATTATTCCACATCTTCTCAGGAAAAATCAAGGCAGTTAGTGGCTCTGTTGGGGAGCAACTCAGAGCAACTTGGGAGGGTTTCCAAACTGTATATTTAAGCAGAGAAGAAAAATGGATCTGGTAATTTTTAGAAGACTGTATATGCAAAACCTGTTTGCTACCGTTGCCATGACATTATATTCCTGTGTCTCAGAGTGATTTGAAGACACTCTGGTTTTCCTCAGTTCTCCGCTTGCTAGTTCAGTTCCTCCTCAGCTAGGGCTGAGTTCAAAGATCACCCAAATAGTAAAAAGAAATAGAAGAAAAAGGCTTCCATCCTATTAATCTACCTGAACAAGACAATTTAATATAAGACAAACTTTCAAAAGGTGTTACTACAGGAGGAAAGTTTAACCTCACTACAAGGAATCATTCAAGGAGAATACAAGTAGATTCAAATATAATCATACAGACAACAATTTAACGGTGTTTCTGAAAAGACAAGACTCCCCAGGCAAAACTGTCTTTGTTTTGGTTTTTTCCCCCAGCATACTGCCCCAATGGCTGCAAAGAATATGAGTCTGTTTCTTTTTATATAGTGATTGCTCTACTAAGATACTTCTCCCTTCCTACTGTCTTCCCCAGTGCTTTTCTGCCAGCTCTGATAAATTAACATCCAGTTGGTCAGGTTGCTACTTTTGGGGTAGGAAGGCCAATATTATTGTGTCAGTGCTGCTCCCTAAGTGTCAGCAAATCTTTGGTTTATCACACCACCCTTCAGAGAGACTCTATAACAATGCACAGCACATATTTTGCTATTTACTTCTCCACTAGTTCAATTTATTTCCTTTTCTTTTTTTTTGTTTAGAAAAGGCAGTCTTCACGTAAACTCCACCCTGACCTAACAGGGAGCTATAACTGTCTGTGAAGCCCTCTGTACTTCTCCTTCAATGAAGTGAATGAGAGGTCACAGAATTGTCAGTGCACATCATTAGTGTGTTTTATACTTACATATTTATGTTGCTTGATAGTGTCATCCCTTATATCATGAAAAATTCTCATCTAATTCCCAGGTGGGAAACTGCTTCCCATTATGTCAGTTCACACTGCGATTTCTTCGTGGGTATAAAATCGTGTGTTTATACAGAGGCTGCTTCGTTCAGGAAGAAACAGCTCTGGGTAACAGGAGGACCAAGTTTCCTGATTATCCATACACTTATTGACCATACAGCATGAAACAACATACTCGGAGCAGAAGTGCCGGTTGGATGTTTTTCAGCACACTGCAGCAGTTATTTTGTGCAAACACAGCAAGCTGCTGGTTTACCACTCTCTGATGGAAGTATTCAGAGTGGCAGTGCACTAGAGAGAGAGGAAATTCATTTAGATTTTTAATAGGAGTGGATATCAATTATATGTGCTTTAAAAAATATTGTTTGAACCTCATGCTTGGAAGGCAGAGTGTAACAAGTCTTGATCATGCTTTTTACACTATTTTTTTGCAAGCTAGCATCGTACGTGGTGCTTAAGCATTTAAAGATTTAAATTGAGCTGACCTATCTCTGCATAAACAAAGGGGCTATAAACAGAGATATAAAAATAACTTCTTAGATTTAGTTTTGTCAGATTTTCTTAGGTAGATTGGGGATGTTTGGTTGTTTTGGACTAGTTTCAGCTTTTGAGGGAGGCTGGCTGCAGTCATCCACTCACTGAGCACGCAAGGATACTACTGGCAGCAGAACTTAATTTCAAGGGCAGTTCCTCCTTGGAGTTCACACAGGATCAAATATTGCTTGTGGTATCTATGTGTCACATCCCTGTTATTAGTATATACAGGTGAGCCCTCTTAGTTGGCCCTGAATAATGGGAAAAGGACCAATTGCAAAGTCACCCCAGTCACTGAGTGCTCACAGTGATATCCTCTGTGGGTGGAGAATCACTTTTATATCAAGCATTAAAAATATAGACATGGTACAACATTTTAGATGTGATTTTTAGAACTATGAAAGGATAACAATACTAGACAATGCAATGAAAGGAAAAAAAATATTTTTGTAGCAAGAATTTTCTGTGCAGCCCTGCCCACATGAGCGCTTGCAATGACTGCAGGTGTAACACTGAACTGAACTGCACACGCTCTGGTGGTGTTTTTTAGCCATGGGTACAGTAAGATTGACTGTATTATGCAAAAATGCCTATTTTTGCCATCATTTGTTATTTGTACAGTGACTGAAATGTACTGTGGGAGACCTTGACACAGTGACAGGCTAATTACACAAACATATAAAAGCACAAGGAGACATATTCGAAAGACACATGAAGCCTAAGACAGTCTCAGGTGCTTACGACATCACTGAAGTCCAAAAGAGCCACTTTGGCTCATCCAAACATTGCCTAGCTCTCTTTAGGGAGTCTAAACTGGTCTCAGTTGTCTTTTGCTTTTTCAAATTTTGGGGCCACAGCAAAGAGTCTGAATATGGCCCAACACTTCTTCTCCAAAAAATGTACAAACTAATGTAAGATGGCACATAACAATACAGTAGCCAGCAGCAGGAATGAGTAGATGGGTGATGAATCGCAGGAAACATTTTTGCTCCCAGAGCCAGCAACACTCTTTCCAGAACAGCAAGGCTTGCTGGCAGCAAGGCAGGATTCAAGGAGAGAGAATTCAGTCTAGGCTCTGGCCTAGGAGCCATCTCCATTTTCAGGGATCCTAGAGTCAATGAGAAGCTATTCTGTAGTCTTGTCTGGAAATCCTGTTTCAAACAAAACACAGCTTGAGACACTTAAAATTTCACCAGCGTTTGGATTTATATTGGAGCAGGATTTATTGAGAGCAGGATTTATATTGAGAGTTCTACCAACAAAATGAATGTTTGGTTCAATCTTCCTCAATAAGATATTTTTCACAAAAAAAGAACATATTATCCATCTTCAATCATTACAATAACTTTTGTTTTGATTTTTCTTTTTGAAAGCAAACCATCTTCATTTGAAAGGAATTTTGGAACTTGAAGGGTCTTCTGAGATGTAGGAAAATCAAATATCAACAAAATCAATCCTCGAGAAAAAGAAATTTCTGCTCTTTTCACAGTCCTTTCCTTTTTTTCCTTCCAGTATAACACATAGGCTTGCCCTTCACAAAAATGTTAAACAATATGGATCTTTCTAAGAGCTCTTCGAACGACTATGCTTTCTGGCTGCCAGGACCACAGTGGCAGCAGAAGTGGTTTGGGGTCTTGCAGATCCTCCACCAGCTAAGGGTGAGCCCCAGCCCCTGCCTCACAAAGGTTCTGAAATTCACCAGGAGAACCCACATGACACCCAACACCCTGCCCTTGGCCAGGTCAGAGCCCATTTGTTGCACAGCGCACGCACTGACATCTTGCTGGCGGTGTAACTGCAGGGTAGGGGTACCTGTGGTGTACTTGGGCAAGCCTCAGAGGCCAATTTTTTTGATGTGTGCAGAGAAATGTTCAGGTGTAGAGTACTTCCCCTTCACCTTGATTTCATTTTTGCAGCCATCTAAAGAGCCAGCCGCATCTGCACAGCAACTTTACTGAAATTACCAGGGCAAAGATCTTACCAAATAAAATAAGTCCCCTGTCAGCTGTTCTGGTTTACAGAAAACCAAGAATACTCATACTTACAGTCCTAAATGTACAGAATCAGAGGAATAATGGAATGAAGTTATACAGTAGACCACACATACATTTTCTCATGCCTGCTTTATGTTGTCCACAGGGCAAAACCATTTGTTCCACATTATAGAGGCAGTACCACTGCTTTTGAAAAAACACATCATACCGTACCCCATATCCAATTAAAAATATGTCTATTTGCCATTGACAATGTCTTCTAAGAGCTGGCTGAGATAGTTATTGTCTTGATTATGAAGAGATTAAGAAGGTAGATGTTTCTATCTGATTTGAGAGCATCTGAAAGCGAAAAATACACAAGCCTTTAAGAGGCTCTCTGACCAGCTATATGATCATCATCTGACCATCATAACCTTGTCTGGGCCTTGTGCTGAGATTTGTTAGATAACTAGATACAGTGTGCAAGACCGAAAAAATAGTTGTGGGGAGGAAAGGCTGAAGCTGGGAAGAGAAGGGGAAGCAAAGAGAGAAGTATTTTATTCTTAACAAACTAGAAAGCTACGAAGATGAAGAACTGACATGGAAACAGCTCTTAAGTTGAGGGGGTACCATTTCGGAGATGTGATGTTGTCATGCCCAGCTTTTTATTCCACATGTTCGCTGTAGCTTAGGGGCATGTCACACACTTGTGAGAACTTTACCAGAGTGTTGATGCAATATTGTGTCAGTAACCGAGTGATTTGTTTTTCCTCTGGACATTGATTGAAGAAATTCTTATTACATTTTATAGCTTGCTTGGCCTTGGTATGAGAGTCAAGACATAAATTGGACCATAAATTGGCCTGTGTCAGAATCTGCATTGAAATGACATCAAATACGTGTCATCATGCTGGTGTTTCAGCTAACAGCAGGAACCTGACACTCCCTGTCAACTTGATCAAATGCTAGACCCCCTCACATCTTTGCCATGTGGCCCACTTTAACAGTTATAGTGAAGGCTGTGGAGGCAACTCCTGCAATGATACTGGGGAATGCTGCAGTAGGAAAATAAATTGTGTCTGTAGACCAAATTGATTTGCTTCGACTTGTTGCAAAGCAACAATCTCCACTGTGAGCGTTGCAGGTATATGCATATAAATAAAAATTGACACCAAAAAATGTATAGATACACTGAGAGGAAAAAAGAGCATACATAACTGAGATATATTTATCCCACAAGCAAAGCAAGACTTGATAATTCATGAGTGGCAAAGATGCAGTTGAGTTATGGTGATCTTTCCTCTGGAGTGAAATAAATACAGCATCTTGATTCAGCCCATTATATGGAGTGATTAATAGAAGTGAATGCTTTCAATAGGTTTGGGGTTTTTGAAACATTTAGATTCCATATTTTGCTCCTAATTTACAAACTATCAAAGATCTTCATGGTGATATGAATTTAGAAAGCCGTATTTTGGTAATAGTGATTTTTTTGCAGAGGGCAAATTTCTGTTTATGACTCTGCAAAGAGAAATCAAACATTTTAGTTGGAAACTGAAGTTTATTTAATTGTAGGTTAGTGGCTCAATCTTCATCAGAAACCTACAGCATAGCTATAGTGTAAAATAAAACATAGTGTAAGATAAAATCTACAGCACAATATGAGACACATTTTTGTCTAGCAGATTTTCAGATGAGCATCTACATTGCATTCAAAGTATATCAACATTTGTCCACCCCCTTCATCACCACTCTGAGGACTGGCCATTCCCATCCATTTCACTCTGCATCCAGCAGTATCTTAAGACCTAAGCTCATCACTCCTCTGTAGCTAAACGCTACGAGCACCGCAGGCAGGAACACGGCATCACCACAGCTGCAGTGCTTTCCAACACGGTGTTAACACAACAGGCCTCTCCCCAGTGGCTTACACAGCCTTTGCATACTGTCTGCTGTGGAGAAAAGTGTGGAGTACCAGCCATGGAAGGTGGCCCGGTGTTATTTTATGGCTCTCCCTAAGCCAGTACCTTTTTCTGGCTTGGATTTCAGCTGTTACATACCATGCAAATGTCAGCACTATTAGCTACGTGCTTACAACTGTAATAGAAAACTCTCGGTAATGTGCTTGTTCAACAGTCCTAAATCATGACACCTTCCTTTGGGCCAAGACCCAGCTACCTCACAAAACTGCCAAAACCCTAATTTTCCCATTGCCAACACCAACAATGCTCTGAGGTTCTTTTAGTATAAAATTGGTAACATACAGAAAACTGAAAATGTTGAGACAGCATTGAGGAGTAACTTTATTAACTCAAGAGAGTTGTATGACTGTCAAAAAGAGAAAAGGGCCAGACCTGCAGAAATCCATATGGAAATAAAAATCAGAAGGATAATAGCATGTATTGCAGAACTAGATTCTATTCTCTTGGTTCACTTGGTTCATTAAAAAAGCTCATTTTCAACTGAAGTCCATCAGAACATGGAAGAACATCTCAGAACTTTCCTTACCAGAGAACTGGACCTTATCCACAGGTCTGAGAAAGGTGCAGTGAGTGATATGCCACATACATATCTGAAACACACCACACAGTAAACTGCTGACAGGGGAAAAGCAACTGGATATTTATGCTCCTCGAAGTTGTGTGCGACACCTCAGGAGTTAGGGACTTGTTTGTCATCACTTTGACGAGTCAGAAGGAATTCTGGAGCAGAGCAGCACCTTGAATCCACTGTAAATCGTCAGTCTTGTTATCATTCAGTGATCTGCAGGGCTGCAACAGAAGAGATGCTATCTTTGTTTTACTGTTTGCACAGCTGGAAAAATTATGTCCATGCCCACAAACAAAGCTCTATTTAAGGGTCTTGAGGGCTGCTATTCCAAAACCAAATGCAGGACAGGAATGCTGAAATACAAAACATTTCAAGGATAAAAGCTGAAGTGAATCGTGAAAACTGTTAATGAGAGCTTCTTGTAGAAACCTGCTCCTTGTGTCTCAGTTGTAACAGATCTAAAATCTTTGCTCTAAGACAATTTTGAAAAACAGCTCTGGATTTTCAGCCAGGCTCGCTTGCTGTGTTCCCCTTCTTCCTAAACGCATATGCAATTATTTTTCATATGCATGTTGCCTTACAGGACAGATCTTTTGCTGTTTGAACAGAAATAGGATCGCGTAGATAGAACTATCAAGTTGTTCCACTCATCTCCTATTACTCTTTTGCACCTGTAACAGCGAAATATATTGAAAACCTGTAATTTTGACAGCTTTTCACTGAAAAAAATGGAAAAAGAGATTGAAAAAAATTCTGCCAATATTTTGTCTAACTTATAAAGGCCACTGTCCAAACCACCAAACAAAAAAATGCTTCTACTTAATGTTTCCTTAAATTAACTATGACTTAGAAATGAGTAACCCAGGTCAGAACTTAATCACAAGACTCACTGCAAGAATGTCTCTGATTTTTATTCAAGAAACTGAGATTTAATTACTTGCAGAAAACTGAGTAAAGGCTTGAGTATGTTCCTCTACTAAGGTTATGAAACTTAGTCAGTGCCCTTTCTCTAATGAAGGCATGTCCTAAGCCAGGAAGTCTTTACAAATAAACAAGTGAGGAGATTTTCTAGATCTGTGTTGCCCACAGCAAAGACAGGCGTTATCATCAAACTGTCTCTGGCTCCCTGGTTCAGGTCCACACTGCCTCAGTCTACCTTAGACCTGCCAGGAACCTTATTCTCAATGGACATTTAACATCTGCCCAAGTTACCTTTCCCCTGGAGCACTTTCTCATGCCCCATGTCTGCTGCTGCATTAGTCGATAGGCCACACTGCAAGCAGACAGTATGACTGACCCAGAGCAATTCTCCAAGGACCTTGGCTAATCTGGGTGGTGTCGCTCAGTTAGCATCCAAATAGACTTTGCAGTATGATCTGACCATCTCCACTATAGCAAAAGCCTTTTGTATCAAAAGTTTGGCATAAAAATCTGTGAGGCACTGCAATGATTCTGATGATTTCTCTGCAGGAAACAAGTTTCTATTAAGAACAATTAGAAGGCTGGTAAATGGCCAACACTTCACTTTGTAAAATTCCATATTGAATTCTTCATAAATCTATCAAGCTCTAACATTGTAGACCAAAATTTTCCGTGTTAGCTACCATCTTCAAATGAAATATTGAGGGCAACTTTAATGTAGAAGAAATTAGGCCTTTTCTGAAATATGCTTGAGCAAAATACACACATATGCAGTTTGAACATAGTGTTCCCATAGCATGGGGAGAAGACCTAAAATTTACCAGAAAGGCCATATTAAGGGAAGGAGAGAGCTGGTGGGGAAAAAATTTTCCTGGCCAGGTGTTTTATAACTGTATCATATACAAGCACCCATCTGTGGTAGCAGAAACAAGGCTGGATGGACTCCCATACCCTAATTTTTCACTGCACTTTTAAACGAGGTTGGTAAGACACTTGAAGTACAATTTTTGCCAAAGCATGCATCTTTTTACTGAACTTGGTGGTTGTTCTATGGGAGAAACAGAATGCAGAGAATTTCCCATTTCTTTTCCTTTACCAAAACCCCACTGCATGGGTTTACCTTTTTTGAAAGCAGAGATCATGCTGGGATTATTCATATGCCTGAAGCCTGAAGGAATGTGACATCATGGCGATGACATCAGTCAGCAACCTTGGTGATGGATTTGAGAACTGCTTTTTCAAGTCAGGAATGAGCAGGGTCCTCTAGAAACTGAAATGCACATAAAATTATTCCAAAGCTGTGCAGAATACAGCAACTTGAGTAGGATGTGCATTCTGGTAAATCTTACAATCATCCCAGGGAATACAGCAACAGATTCTACCAGTTAGCAGGGTGCAGAGGTGAGATTAGCATTCGCTGTTAAATCCCACCCAACTCTTTCAAGGACTTCTCCATCAGGTCTGTAGCTCTGGTGGACTAGGGCCAGGGTTACAGCTGCTCCTTCTCCATGTGTGCCTACAGCTGCGCTCTGCTACCTGAGCCCTCTGCAGGCAGGAGGCCTGCAGCAAATGGCATTGGGGCATTGACTCCCACAGCTTCCCTTCCAGAGTGTTTGCTAATGCCACCAGAATAGAGGCTTCGGAGTCTCAGGTGTGTTCTCAAGGTACACCATAGTTCCATTCATTCAGCACAACATGAATTTAATGGCTCAAGTGAACACTTATGTGCAAATGAGAGATGTTATCCTTTCTGTTTTGTCTTTAACCTGCCTTTTAGAAGCCCTCCCACACACAAAACCACACACACAGAGCACTTGGGTCTTACAAATGCAATGTCCTTGGCAATCCACTTTGGATGAACCAAAGAGTTTGAGTGAAATTCACAGAAGCAAAGACTTTACCCTACATTCTATAATTTTGAGGCATAAAGCAGGGATTTAAGGATGTTATCTGAGCCTTTTCTATGAGTATCTTCACTTTTGTCAGTTTAAAGCTGGAACTAGTGCATTAGCTGAAGGGATTTTGAGTGTGTGTGTGTGTGTGTGTGTGCGCGTGTGTGTGGTTTAATACACATTTAATATAGCTCCTGGGAAAGCTAATGGAGTTGCCTTGGGGAGTTGAGCAACCTCCCAGTGTGCTCTGCATAAATCTTCTTTAGCTGCAGGTGAACAAAAAGTTATGTTAAGTGCAAAAGTGAAGGTAACAGCTGCTGAATCCCTTTTGCTGGCCTGCAGAGAATTGGTACTGCATGTTACCAGCTGATTGGTGATTTCTTAACCTCTTCTAACCTGTGAAAATAAGAGGAAAAATTGAAGCTTTGGGGGAAGAATTTCTCTCCAGTAGAATTTCTTTTATTCACCAAGGACAGTGGGTTAAAAAAATAATTTGGAAAGAAATTCAGCTAGAAAATGGCCAGGATACCACAAATGCAGTTTTAAAACAATCTTTCTTCTTATTTTTCTTTTTTTTTTTTTTTTCTCGTAGGAGATAACTCGGTTTTATACTTTACTGTCTTATTAACAGAATGCATTTTGGAAGTCTGCCACTGTTAACAGTATCAGAAGGATTTAGGGCTGCTGAAATACACTTGAAGATTTAATTCTGCTGACTTCAGCTCTGATCCGAAGTAAAAAGTGTAACCATAGATTAAATGTTTAGCGCCAGATATTGCAATTGCTGCTTCTTGTCGTAAATCCTTGTGTCTATTGCTGTTTCAGACAGCTCTCTGCGGGCCCTTGGCTGTGCATGCAGCACAATGCTCATGTCGTATAAGATTCTTCACCAGGGGCCAATTCTTGAAGTCCTCTCTCCATCCTTCCTTGTAAAACTCCCAGTTGCCTGAGTGAAAACCTTGAGACGTAGCAGTGCAAGGCTGCCTCACCGACATAATTCCCACGCAACACTGTGAAAACCAGGATCATCACGTGCTTTTTTAATGCCTCATCTTTGGTTCTCAAAAAGAGCATTCCAAGGGTGGGGGGAAAGGGCCTTTTCAGACTTTATTAATCTCTTAGGAGACTCAACTAATAAAAGCAAATAATCAATACAAAATTAGATTGTCATGATGAAAATTAACTGATGTGGTCATTCATACAGTAGAATATCTGGTTAAAAGTTTAAGGGCTACCTCCCTCTCTTAGTTCTAATTTTATAGGTCTCAGTAGACTCCTTTTTCGGACTTCACCAGCCATTGACATTTTAATCTTTTTAATGTGGTCATCTGATTTACACATGGGGATCGCCTTCTCATAGTGACTAGTTCTCCACTCATTGCTTATTGCACTCAAATAAAGTTATAATAAGAATACATTTCAATAGTCCCTGGTCCAAAACTGGTGCCTGTCTTCCCTGACCTTGGGTAGATTTATTGCATTGTAAACCTCAGCACACAAGCATTAATTTTTTTTCTATTAAAATTTTAACATCAAGGGTACAACCCAAAATATTCTCAAGGTATCTCGTAGCAACTGTCATGCCAACGTGTGAGAAGATGCTGGTACCCTTACTCTTCTAATGAAAAAGAAAGAAGAATGAAAACAAAAACCCCAAGGCTGAGAAAATGGCACACACTAGAAGTAAAAAAATGCTCTGGTGTCTCCCACACGAGCACTGTGGCCACATGTAGAGATTGGGATGAAAGGCATTGAGTTATAAGACTTTGTCTGGACTTCTGGGTGGTGGGCTGATGTTGACATTTTTATGCCTTCAGGAAGAGGTAAAAACAAAAATAGGAAGAAAAAAAATAGGTCATAATGTTGTCTGGAAAGTTAGCAGCACTACCCCAGCCCAGGTAACCCATAAATTAAGTAAAAATTATTCACTCAGCTTGCTGGACATCTATATTTTACTTACAACCTCTGGGACTGGAAAATTCTGGCTTATGTTTTATCCTGGTACCTGGAAAGGAGCAACTTCAGAATCTGAGAAATTTGGCTTAAACAAATTTTAATTTTAATTTGAGCTCCTGGAGTTTTGGCATGATGGTGTAGTGATAACTTGCTGCTGGATTGTCTGGCCTGCTTGTGCAAGCTCACATTCAGTTAGAAGTTTTGACTGGTTTCTTGAGGTTTCTCATACTTCATCTGCTGGTTTTTTTCAGCTTTATATAAGACCCATATAGAATAAAAGCATCAGACTTGTTTCACATGGCTGTGCCAGTCCCAAAGCATGCAGATAAAAGAAACTGCGCAGTGATGCACTCAGCACAGCTCCAGTGCAGGAGGCAATCGTTTCCTTTGTTCCTCTCCCATGTGAGCAAACCAGTCTTTTATTAATTCTCTACTCTATCCCTATTTAGTCTTAAAGAGAGTGCCAGGGAGAAGCTGGGAATATAATGCTTTCCTCCCTTTTTTGCTACAGGTCATATAAAATGGATATTGCACTCAGTGCAGATGGGGCGACATTGTCATTCATCAGTTCCCCAAATTGGCTGCTTGGCAGACAGAATTATTTAAGTAAAACTGAAGTAATTTTCAAAATTGAAACTTAAGCTGTTTAGTGGCATAAGCCAAGAGCAGTTTTTCTTGGACCCCCAACACTTCCTTGGCTCGCATTCACAGTTCAGCTATTTTCATTCCCGTCAATTAGCTCAATCTCCACGGAAGTGAGGAAGGGCTAGAGCAGTGCGGTTTCTTTGATGCAATTTTGTGTATACATATGGAGCATCTGTTATTCCAGGAGTCTTGCCGTCATTTCCATTATATGGAGAGTATTGATAGTGATAGGAACTCAGGACCTGATGGGCCATTTTCTTCCGAGCTTCACACAGAAGTGCCTTGGCAGAGAGCCGTGTGCCAGGGAATGCCCCTCCAAACAAAGGAAACACAGCATGGTGAAGCCCTGCAAAGGGGTCCAGGGAAAATAAAATGTGTAAGAGTGTGCTCCCTTCCTCCCCTCCTCCACTCCTCTGGAGCTTCTGGGTGTTTGACATCTACAACATCCAAATAACACTGACGCAGTGGGTTTGAATGCCAAGCTTGGAGTACTCAGGCTGGTCCACTCGAAAATAAAACACTCAAGGAATGCACTTCACCTTTAACACCTACCTCTTGCTATCAGGTCACTCCTTTTTTGGGCGGGCAGGGGGAGCTATTAAAGGTTTTCTTTCCATATTTCTTTCAAGACAGCATGTATTCCACTTGTATTGATCTGCCAGAGGCTATCATTATCAACAACTCAGGTAAACATCTTCAGCCAGTTATTAACCTGTGATAGAAAGATAGCAGTCTCTCTCCTTCTTGGTATCTTTTATTTATTCTTAACACTTTCCAGGGAAATATCTGAGAGTTCTTGTTTTTCATCTAATAATTTGGTCAGGAGGATAGGTTAAGAGTCTAAGATTACTGCCCCAAATCCCAGCACTTGGTTAAGTGTGATTTAAGTGGCAATTAAAATGTTATGATGGGCTTCAGTAGACAATGATCATCTGTCTCTCATTTAGCACACCCACCCACTGCCCAGTTTCAGAAAGGGCCTGATGGATGGTTTCAAGGACCATTCAAGGAATATTTGACAGGTCCCTGCTCTGTTTCATAGATTGCCATTGGTTTAATGACCACTACATTTCCAGCTTGTGTGGGTGCGTTAGTCTCCAAGTGACCTTCTTTGCAGGGAAAAGCAAACCAATACTGGTACGTAGTTAAACCACCTACAGTCTTCAGGAACTCTCAGGTGGTCAGAAAATGCCACCAGTGCAAGAAGAAACCCCACACTCGCTGTCAGGGCACCTCGGGAACCCAGGGCTTGCCATCTTCAGGGAGGAATTGGCTACTTCTGAGAAAATGAGAAGAGCTAAAGTTCCATATAAAACAGCGGTTGACAAATTGACTTAATGGACATGCACTGTTCTGATTTGAGTGATTTTTTTAGAGAAAATTTTCTAACAGAGGGAAAAATGCCTTGACAAAAAAAAAAGAGAGAGAAAAAAGTAACATACCATTCAAAAAAAGTTTAATGGAGTATTTCAGTTATTCTTTCCAAACAACATTTCACTGAAATCAACACACTGCTGCAAAAGTGTTTGCTTCTTATCAACTGACATTTTTCCTTCTAAAAATTTCCAGCCAGAACTTTTCTACTCATGTATCCGTATTGCAGTAGGAATATTTGTAACTGTGGTTTGAATTTATGTGAGATGCTTTTAGTCTGACTCTTCAACCCACTTAGATCTAGGCAGACTCTTTTATAATTTGAAACATTCCACAGTGTTTATCTCTGGGTTGGTGAAATGGATTAGAAGGTCAGTTTTAAATTATTGCTTCATGAGTTATGTTGCTCCTATAAATTCCTGCATTTTCTCAAAATAGGTTAATCGTTTCTTGTCACCTCCCACATATTATTAAATTATGTGAAGCTGGTTATGTACAAAAATACGGAGTTTGCTTTTTCCTTGGGGTTTTAAGAAGTTTATATAGTGAAATTCAGAAAATATAGCAGAGATATAGTCTTTACAAATATCAGTTCTCTCAGCACACTCCCTAACCTTTGATTCTGAATCTGGAATCATAGCAAAGCATGCTAGCTTTGCTATTTAGAATATATATATGCATCTATACTGACTGCTAAAAGAATATGGAGAGAGAATACAGAACGTAAACAGTGCCCAGCATTGGTGGTTATTAGTCTGAGACCTGCTTTGTCATAAAATAAAAATATGTTTCCTATTCCTGTAAGCCAGTTACAATTTAGTGGGTTAAGTGACTTGGAACCTGCCATGCTCTTTGGAGGCTGCAGTTCCAAAGACACATCTAACCCATCATTACAGCACCTCTGAACCACCGGAGTAGGTCTAGAATCTGCCCCAATATGTTTCGGCATGAGCTAAATGTAAAGCTGCCAGATATAATCATTCATCCAGCTTCTTCTTTCCATGGACCAACATGTGGAAACCGTCTTGTAACGGCCTTTACTTCTCTTAAATTGCAAGCATCTGTTCCTGATCAGTTTTGAGCAGTACCTATAATTTTTAATCATTACCTGGGCCTGATAATAACAGAATATTTGTTGGTAATTGCATTCTGTTCTCTGATTTTAGGATTATTATTTTTCATTGCTTCTTTTTTTCATTTGTTTGGGGTTTGTGCAGGGGTGATTTGTTTCTTTTTTGTGGGTTTTTTTGTTGTTGTTGTTTGGTTGGTTGATTGGTTTGGGGTTTTTTTCTTGGACTTTTGTTGTTTATTTTGGGATTTTTGTTTTGTTTTGTCTTGTTTGTGTCTCCCTGGGATTGTCCATGAGCAAAATTATCTGGGAAACAACCTTGTCACTTGGTTATGAAGCACCAATAAACCTGAACAGCATTTCGTTTTGTCTACGCTGAATAGGCTTTGCTATGTAATAGCCCAGTGCCATTACAAATTCAAACCCTATATATATATTGTTCATGGCCCTTTGTGTCATCAGGAAATTAAAGTTTGCAGCTGGCCTCTTCATCTTAGTTAATCATGCAAACATGAAATCCTTAAAGGTCCATGCAGTGGTCCCTGCAGGGGCCCCACTCAACACTTCTCTGCAGCGTGACATTGTTTTTCAGCTGTGTTTTTATCTTCTCCCCTCTTCTGTTCTGAGCTCCTGCTGCTTTTAGCTTCAGTAGCAGACTGTCATGTGGCACTTTATCACGGGCTGTCCAGAGCACTGCAGTAGCCATGCCCCTTCACCACGCACCACAACTTGCTTGCAAGTTTAGGAGGTTACAGATGAAGCCTCTCCTGCTCTTACTGCCCTGTTTTCCTGCCTTCAGCCCTGCCCTGGTGGCAAATGGGGAAAACCATGGAGTATATCTTGTACTGTGTCTTAGACAAGGTTGCAGGATGATGGCTTAAGGGCTTAGTTTCTCCTGCCTGTACTTTATGCTCTGGTTGTTTGTTTTCTAAGAACTCACTTAAATTATGACAATAAATCAAAGATTTCCTTCCAGATGTCTTTTAACATCTAGCATCATTTCCTCCAGGTCCTGGATATGTCCTAGATTTTGCTTTCCTTAGTTAATTTCCTCCACTGGCCTTAGTGACCCTGACACAGGTTGACCTGTAATTAACTTAGTCCCCCTTTTTAAGATTCAGTTTGAAGAAGTCAGTCAATACCTCATTTAAAGAGGGTGGGGGGAGGTGGGAGAGAAGGAAAGCCTTCACTACCTTCTTCATTTTCATTTCCTGTGCCATTGTATTGTAACTTTCTCCCTGACTGATTTCCACTGTCTTGCAGATGACAAGAAAAATCTCTTCGTATTTGTTCTCCTACTTTTTTTTTTCTTTGCTGTAACCTCTTTAAATTTTTTTATTAGCTTTTCCTTGCCTCTTGATACATAACATACATGTGAAACACTTAAAGGGCTTTTATTTTTTACCAGATTGTTCCAAGGTTGTTAATATTTTTCTCTTTACCATTGAGAAAGCCATTTTGTCATTTTAAAGATCACAGCTACTTTTATAGAGCTCTAATCTTTTGGGCCCTAATCCAACAAATCTTTTAAGCATGTGCTTAACTTCAGGCATGTGAGCGGTTGTATTGAACTCAATGGAGCTAGTCAGGTGCTTAAAGTTAAGCAGATGATGAAGTGCTTTGCTTGGCTGGCCTTGCAGAGCACCGTCCCCCAGGAGCCCCTTCGCCAGCAGCCTGCGCACGGCTACCCGCGGGCGGCTGTTCTGGCTGCGCTCGGGAGACAGGCACTGCGGCAGGGAGGGGAGGATCCCGCAGCACACGGCTTTGGGTCCCCCCTAAGCTTTTAGGGGAGTATCTTTTCAGTTACTCATTTTAATATAATGCGTGCCTTTGCACATGGTGCCTTTTGACCTCGAGGTGTCTGCGATTTAAGTGATCCAGTCGTGGGCCAAGGAAGAGGGTAACCAAACCAGATGAAGCAAGAAAGAAGATACAAAGACAGCCGTACGGGTCTGATTTCACAAGGACGTGCAGCTTCCCCATTGTCTTCCCTCGCTGATTTCAGAGAGACCCGTGTGTGCTCAGTCCTTACCTGGCAGTATTCAGCATCTTGCAGGATCAGAACCTGGTCTTATTTACATATTTACTTACTTACTTATTTATTTATGTAGCTTCCCTCATTCAGCTGCCCATATTCTTGGCATTGCTGCTCAGAGGTGGGAAGATGACCCACCCTCACCAGGCACTCCGTGCGCCACTGCCTGCCCCAGCTTCTGCCTGCCCCAGCTTCTGCCCAGTACCTGCAGAGTAAAACGTCACTTTGACAACTGCTTGAGAGAAAGGGGACAAAACAGAAGCGAAATCCCCTTTGCCCCAGGGCACACAAAGGACACTGGTATGGCAGCACTACCCCATCACAAATTTCTCCTGGCTCCTTCCACCTGCCTGAGAGGTGGGAGCTGTTCTGCAGCCACTTTGTGGCACCAAAGGACACACACTGACTAGGGAAGTTAAGTTGTTAGTAGCAGCTTGGGTGCTCAGAAGTTAACTTGAACAAGGGACTGCATTCAAGCACCTGGGAAAGGCTTCTCTGGACAGATGTGAACCTCTTAAAATCAAGGTTTGTAAAATTGCACATGGTAGGCTCCTATATCAGCTAAACTATCTGGCTCTACTCATGTTGGCTTGGAGGATGTGAATAAGCTGGCTGGCAGTTTTGTGTGCTCTGTAAACCAGTTAAATCTCAGGACACTGCTTTCTCTGAGGTCTGGCCAGATGAAGAAAACATCGTCACCAAATAAATGGTGTAGGCCTGATATAAACTATCAGGTGTTCCCGAGAACAAGTGATTTTGGAGTTTCTCACAGATATGGGCTTGAAAGTTCTTTATATAAAGGCTGTTTCATGTCAGTCTCATTCCTACCTCTTTTGAGGCTTCTCTGTCTGTCAGAGCCTGTACATAGAAAATGTGTCCTTTTAAGTTAAGTGGGGAATTCCCTCAGCTGGCAGCAGTCATAAGATCCCTTATTCATACTGAGGTGGCAGCCGGGAGGCTCTAACCAGGACCAAGGCCCAGTCACACAGGTGCTGTACAACCATTTCCCTTCAATCACCGTAGGAAAAGCTGTTAACAATTTCTATCCTCTTTTGGAGGTTGGCTGCTAGGAATGGGGAAAGACTTGGGTAATACCACTTTAAAATAATTTCTACTGACCTCAGACTAAGGAAGCGACTAAAGCAGGAATGGGAACAGGATGAAGCTGATGGTGACAGCAGCAATTTCAGCATTATTCCGGGAAAGATAACGTGTCACTCTTCTGCATTGGTGGGCTGGCATCTCTTCTTGTCGTGTGACCCTAATTAATTTATGTAGTATGCGTCATGGGGGAAGACAAGATCCAGACTGAAGCCTTTGTAATGGGATTTTACCCTGTGCCAGACAGAAGTAATTAACTATATCTATCTTTTTCAGTTTCAGTTGTTCTTCCTTAAAAGATTTATATTAGGAAGGTGAAATCATACACAGTCGCACTTTGTCCATAGAAGCTTTTCCTATCTCCTGTGAGAGAATTAAATGCCATACTTTTTCTCTAGCAAACAGTAGTATCTCTATGACCAGCACCAAACTAAAAGTCACTAAAAGCACGTGCATTCTTTATGACATTATCACTGCTCTGATTGCTAGATAACCTCTGCCATCCCATATCCACCTACATTTCCTCTATCCATATTTACTTTAGTTTCTCCAGGTATATCTTATTGAATGCATAGTGGGTAGGGAGGTAGTTATACATAGGATATGTGTACAGACAGCGCCAAGCTCATCAGAAAGCAGCAGAGGAGAAGAGGGAGAACACAGTTGCTCTTTTAAGCTAATGAAAGGAGACTACAGCTTCACACAAACCACAGCAGAGCTGTGAAAATCCTAGTTTTTAAAGGTCTACAAGAACTAAAACCAAAATATAAATTATTGTCTTTTTAGCTCCTGAGTTTGGGAGGTTGGGAAATAGAGGTACTTCCTCAACCTGTGAAAGACTCTGGGTTGTGTCTGATGCTGTCAGGATAGAATTCAAAGGCAGTTTCTTTCTTCTGTCCTGGCCAAAGAGGATTATCACCTTGGCACCATTTCTCTGGGGACAGGTTCTGTCCCTTTCCTCTCCAAAAAAGCTGGGTCTTTCCTCCAGCTCAACACGATGCCTCCCCAGCCCACCTTCACGTAGCCATCAGGCCCAGTAACAAGCTGCTATAGAAGCTCATGTGCTTCAACACTGGATTGAGGAGCCTGCATGAGGAGTTAAGCTGGCTGGGCTAGAGCAGAAGTCAGCAGGCAGCTGGGAGTGGGCTGGGGGCAGCCGGTGCTGCAGTCAGCATGGTTCTTTGTATTTGAAGTGTTTGGGTACACCCCTGGAGGAGGTGGTGGTCCAGCAGCAGCCTCACCTGGAGTTAACGAGTTCTGCAGGAGGCATGGTGGGCAAAAACTGCGTCACCAAGCAGCCTCCCCATCCTCGGGGGCTCTGTCCAGCCCTGCTGCCAGTACTGCTCTCGTTGACAATGCTGAGAGCTGTGCCTGCTATTCCCTAAATGCAAAATGTGAAGGAAATTTAACCTGTTATACCAAAATTGTGGTCATTCTCCACACCCCTGGCACCTGTATTTTGTTTCTAATGACTAGTTTGTCCTCTCTCTAGCTGGGATAAACTATAGAAAACCTCTCTCAGAGGCAACACTTCTCTCTATTCTGCCTGACTTCTGTCTGTCTCAAGTGGTCCTGTACCACAAATAAAGACTACACTACTAATTTTAGGCTGCCTCACAATCACTAATATACCTCTTTAAAACCTATAGCCATTCATTTCTCTTACACATCCACGATAGGATCTCACTGTAGCATTCCAGGCTGCCCCTATCTCATTTAAGCCTTATATGTCTTAACTTTTGTCCTTGGCATCCAGACAATTCTTCTATTCTCAGGATGCTTTCTGCTGAACTTCCTGTCTATAAAAATGCGCTCAGGGAGTCTATCACTCTTCCAGCCTATTCCTTCCCCTTCCCAGAGCTTCCCCTTCTCTTACCATACCAAGCAATTATTCTTATTAATTATTCCAGCTAACAGTAATTATCAGCAGCATGCACCCCCAGCTACATTAATAACAGCGATC
This sequence comes from Dryoscopus gambensis, assembly GCA_013389985.1. Taxonomy (NCBI): domain Eukaryota; kingdom Metazoa; phylum Chordata; class Aves; order Passeriformes; family Malaconotidae; genus Dryoscopus; species Dryoscopus gambensis. The sequence goes on along the minus strand of WEIT01014798.1, from coordinate 55,217 downwards.
TCTAGGACACTGAGGAATTGGCTGAAAAGATTCACTTTGCTGCTTGGATTGCAGAAGAAGACAAATTCCTTTTCTTCCCTGTGTGTCTATTTTTTTACTACAATTATTTTATTTTTTGTCGGGGGGGAGGTTCTTACCACATTCTTGTTTTAAGATGGGCAAAAAGAGGTCAGATGAAGAAGTAAGGACTTACTGCATGGGCCTTATTGCCTAAGAAGAGTCAGGAATAGAGATGGAATGGCTAGTCTGTGGATTTTGTACACAGTTTCTAAGCAGTGGCATTAATTGATTTCATTTTTTTTTTAGCTTCTGATATTTATGGGCCAAATACTGAAATTTCTGCTTGGCCTCCAATAATCTGGGGTCTGCCTCAGGGTTAGAACTTTGAATTGTTTTCATCCGTTCCACAGTCACAGCTACCGTTCAGCAGCAAATGGAATAAAATTTGTCCATGTTTCATCATCTGTAATATGTCAATATTTTTCATCTCACTGCTGAAAAGCACTGAAGATTTTAAAAGTGATGTTTCTTTAGTGCAAAATAAGAACAAACAAAAAGAAAGGCAAACTATATCTTAGAAAGAAATGAAAAAATAAAACCCTTCTGCAAAATGAGAGTTAAAAAATGTTTTCCCTCAAAATTGCTTACCATTTGCCTAAGCTGCAAAGTTTTTAATGACATTCTAGTGAAAATAGAGCGCTCTGGCTAAATTCCTTCAAACCCAATAAAGCAGATGACTGGGAACTGTAATGGAATTGATGCTGTCAAGTGCATTTGCTTTTTTAATGCTAACATGTTTTTGGTTATTAAGAAACAAAAAACCTAGTGGTATATGATCAACATAGCTTTTGACAGGGGCATTGGAACCCATCTGGCTTATGGATCCCCCACTTTTTTTTATTAGCTTGAGATTATAAAGTTGTAACACTGTAGTTTAGCTTCTGGCTTCTGCAATTGTAAATTGGCAAAGGGCTCACAATAAGGTGTGAGTTTCTGAAAACTAAAACACTCCACTGACCCTGTGCATACTACACAAGCCTGCAGCAGATGTACTGGATGGTGGAAATACAGTAGCACTGTTGAAATGTTACTGATTGGTTCCAACTGAGTAGCCCTAGATATAAACCAGCTTTCAAAAGCAACAGATGAGATAAAAATGTCAGAAATAAAGCATTAAAAGATGATGCCATATATAACTTAATGAAGTCACACAAGTCAAAAGTAAGCATCCTCTAACAGTAATGGATGTACTTCATGAACATTAGCTCCACAGTTGTCAATATCCGTGATGAAAAAAAAACCCTCTCAATCTTTACAGATTTCTTTAATTTAAATAAGCCTTTTAACATAGTGAGGATTTTCTCTCTCAGTGTGCTTCATTAGTGTAGCTTACCACCACAAAACCTGGTTGTATTGAGAAAGATTGCCCCATTATCAAATAATTAGTACTGCTTTAGCAGGTGCATACACTTACCTTTGTAATTAAATCCTTGTTAAAACACCAAAATCCAGAGAATTTAAATGGTTACTTGATCCCAGAGGAAGTAGCCCAGAAAGTTATTCTATAAGGTAGATGTCATCTGGGAGCAAAGATACTGAGCAGAGCATCTTTTCCTCATGGGATGTTGATGAAGCACATCTGCACACATCATGCAGTGCAATAAAAATTGCAATGACAATACTAGACGAACACCTACTGTACAAGAAGCCAGAGAAACCAAGCATAAGCCTGCATGGAATCATGTGCTCTGTAATGGAGCTGTCACAGCTGCATTAGTTTTAGAGTTACAAGCAAAATTAAGGACAATGATCCCAGTTTTTAATAATTCTTTGAATATTTGCTAGTTTAGTGTAGCCTACATTGTAACTTATTCCTGAATTTCCTTCTGAAATCTTACCACGGTGGAACAACAATGGGTATATGGCTACACACACAGCTATTTTTGAAGAGCTCAGAATCCTAGTAAAATCTGAAAGAAAATAATTAAGTTTCAATACTTTCAAACAGTCACAAAAAATCACATTTCTAATATGTTATAGATGCATTTATATATTCTTGTGTTGTATGTTCTCCACAATTACAGATCAGTGAATGTCTATATTAATAAAATATGCCAGCAAGTGGATTAGACAGACTATTGCAATAAATTATCTCTACTCAGTTGGCACTCTCATTGTCCTCACCAGAACTGATCAACCATAATTAGTTACTCACCTACAGAGGTGTAGCAGTGCTTTTATTATAAAGAACACTGAGCAAGCTCCCATTGTCCTGGCTACTTGTATTCAGACTCCTAGTATGGATCAGAAACCCCAACCAAACTCTAGTTTCCAAAAGCCAGAGAGGAAACGAACAGATAGGAATAGATTTGTTATCCCCCTCTCAGAAGAACTCTGCTGACCGAAACAGTAGGGACCAACATGAAAAATCATTTACAAGATCTGTGCGTACTCATTGACTTCAATCTGTGTTCAAAGCTGTAGATTCAGTGCTGACAAAAGGACCCTTACATTTTAGATGTGAAACAGCTATAGAACAGCCAGTTTCTGGAACGAAGTTCTTAGATAAATGGAGTTAGTCCTGGAAATCAATTTAGACAAAGCTGCAGCAGAGCTGGTATTGGAATTCACCAACTTGCTACATAATTTGAATAAATGGGAAAAGAGATGACTCCTGAGACTAGCACTGGCAGCCAAAAGAATTATACTGATGGACTGGAAAAGCAAAGCCATGCCATGTATTGATTTATGGACTATTGCCCTTCTGGATATCGCTAAATGTGAAAGAACTCCCTTTATTCATACTAATAAAATGGACATAAATGCTCTCAGACAAAAACTGCTGTTGGAGTTTTATTGTGAGTAGCTGGCATGTGGCATGGTCTTCTTTCACTTGCCCATCACACACTCTCTGTGGGCTGGTGAAGTTTGAGATACACAGAAAACAACAGGGACTTTTTCTAGAGTTGCTTCATTTGTTTGTTTGGGTCTTTTTTTTTCCCACTCAAAATGTTTTCCTTTGTCTTTTTGTTGTTTTGGGTTTTTTTTCTTTCTTCTAAAACCACTTGGTGTAAATCAGAACTTAAGATAGTATGTTATCACTGAATAGATGTGGTTCTATGATGGTCAAGTTTCAGAGTTTTGGAGACAAGTGCTTTTTTTTGTGGCTTAGAAATTCTAGACAATGCTAAAGGAGTGTGAACATAGCACATTACTAATCCTGCCCCCTCTGTGACAGGGTTATGACTGTGATCTCCCTGTCCTACCTGCCAAAGCTGGGTTGGTACACATCACACTCAATATGAGGAGAACCCTACAAAGCAGCTCTCATTCCCTTAGCCAAACAAGTGCAATCCCTCAGGCCTTGTTTATCTTTAGAGGACCCTCTGAAGATTTCCTGCTCTCTGCAAGTTCGTCTCCATCAAGATAAGTAATATGGGGAGCCCTACTGCATCCTGGCTGCTGCCAGAATTTTTAATTCTGTATTGATTAAACTGCTATGAGTGGGATGAAATTATGTGGTATTAGTTGTGCTGGCAACTGGTTTACCTCTGGGATCCTCACATTGCTAGTGCTGGTGGAGCTAAGCCAGAATTAGGAACACTGGGAAATTAAAAAAAAAAATTAAGCCGTTATGTAGACGTGACCTTGGTAGTTGAAACTTAATGTCACAAGATGAATAGACCTTTTGGAGTCTGGGACACCGCTGTGTGCAGTGACAGGCGCTGGTCTATCTTCCCAGCAGAAAGGAAGGAGCCCTGCCTAGGAAGCCTTGAGTCAGAGCCTGCACCAAGCACAGCTGAGAGTCAAGAAGAAAACCAAGCTGTTTCCTGCAGCTTTTGAAGAGCCAGTGAAATAAAACGAGAGAATGAGGTCGATTCTGGGGTGTGCATGTAAGTAGCTGTGTCCTGTTGTTATGCCCCTCTCTAAAACATCCCCCGATCTGCTGTGAGAGACAATGGCCCTTTCTCCACCCCTTGCCACTGTGCAGTGAGACTCCTGCACCCAAGCGACCGAGGGAAAGTGAGTCAACCTGCTCCTGCAGGCTGCCTCTAGACCTGGCAAAAGGACTTTGGAGCAGATCTGGGCTGAGAAAAAAAACCTCAGTCCCTGGAAAAAGAAGCAAACACACCGATCTTGCTGTGACTGTGATGACGAGACCACCTATGAAGTGCTTAAACCTTCCTGAGGTGCTTATAGGACTCAGTGTATTCCATAAATGATTGCCCATTCCCTTACTCCTAAATGGTTTTGTGTTCACTTTACATGCAGAGTTTATCACTGCTGTCCAGATGAACCTGAAAAAGAGTTGCTGTGGTGGACTTGGTAGTGATACAAAAACACATGGCCATCCAGGACTGCTGGGCAACACGGCCTTCCACCCTCCTTGAGAGGTAATGGTCCAGTCTGCTTCAGACACTGACCCCAGGGCTTACAACAGAAGCACGGTGTCTGAGGAGGGCTTCCCCAGGGCTCTCTGCAAAATGCAGGTGACAGTTATCACTGTGTTCCAGACTAATTAATGTCACTAATGATATGACTTACAACGTGACTACTTCTAAGGCTACAGTACTTGACCTGTGTGAAGACAGAAAGAACATAGTAAGTTTGTTAAAATTAAACTGAGCATAGATTAACAATGCAATTTGTAAATATTGAACAAAGCTTAGGCTTCAATCACGCTGAAGAGAGAAAGGCTTTGCACTGAGGTTTTTATAAGTAGAAAAGAAAATGGAGAGAATTGGATGATACCAAATACTTCCTACATTATTACTTATTTTATTGCAGCATAAAATCAAAATTTCAAGAAAAATGCACCAACTGTGCTTTATAGATGACAAAGAGGGGGAAAGTCCAACATTTTTAATTTGTGTTGACAAAATCCTCCTCCAAAATATCTGGGACTAGATGGTTCCAGAATTTAGAGTGATATTGCAAAACCTGTCATGTCCAAGTCATTGGCTGGAGTTGAGCCTGAATGGCTAATGAAATGACTGAAAATTATTGTCAGCTGAGAGGTCTTCAGTGGCCTGTGACAATTGCAGTCTGTGATGTAGAATGGTGGCTGCCATTTCAAGTATACACACTGCACTCAGGGTAGGATACCCAAAAAGCAAACCACCCCAAACAAACAAACAAGCCCCACACCATTAAAAATTCACTTTGGCTGTAGGAGGGATGGATTGGAGCAGATGAAAGATGGAGATGGGGTCTGAGCATTGGAGTTAACACCTTCCTTTCATCAAATGTGCCACAGTGTTGTAACAAACACCTCAAGACATGAGAAGCAGAATATGCTTTGGCAGAATGGTTCACAAGGCATTGCGAGGAGTGTTTACCTTCTGAATCTTGTAGTGGTTTAGGTCTGTCTAAGTTGTTTCCCAGGAAAAGGCTGGCCCAGCCCATTCCTGGTACTTTGCTTATAATCTGAATTGATGACACTAGAGTTGAAGAGTTTCAGTGGAGGTGATTGCAGAATGTTTCCATCTATCAGCCCTGATGCCCAAGTAAGCAAAAGATATGCTGTTGTTTCGCTTCCTGTTCATATACTGGAGGTAAATACAAGAACTTATCCTCAACATGTCTGAATATGTCTTATTTTCATGACAGTATGCCTGTGTGGGACTTAACAATGATGGAGCAGAATCATTACGGTGTCATTGATTCCTTACAGGGTAAGAGCTTTTGGAAGTCAGATTACTTTCAGAGCTATACACTCAGGGTAATCATCTCTGCCACTTCCTGCATCACAGCAGTGTTGTGAGATCTTGTTTAAAAATCTCTCCTCCTTCAAACCTTCTGCAAACAAAGCTGTGTTTTCCCCTCCTGTTTGAGTATGGTGCACAGGCTGACCCCACTACAGCCCTGTGCCACTCACACAACAAAAATACCCCTGAAGTGTGAATCTGCAAATCCAGAGGGAATCCCCTTCCCTGGACTACTCATCTCCTTCAGTACAAGCTTTGCTGAGCTCTTATTCAGCAGATGGTGTGGAGAGATAGCCTCCAAAACCACAAAGACAAATATTTGATTTGGATGAGTACATTACAGATTACTCAACTTCTCCCCTCAAATTATCTGTGTTTTGCAGAGAGAACAAAGAGGATCATCCCCTCTCTAATAAAAGTGATTTCCAGCCTTTGGGGTTGAGTTTTGAGGGTATGGTTCAAGCTAGTAGAGTCTAAGCCCAGTGCCTCTGGAAGGCAAGGTGTCAGGCAACTAGCATTTGCCAGTACAGAGCAGAAATGAGTGGATGCTGTGAGTGGAGCAGGGCGTCAGCTCTGCCTTCTGGCCCTTGCTCTGGTTCTTTAAATGGTCGCAGTTTATCCTAATGCAGGGCTGGTCATTTGGGGAAAAGTCTCAGGGAGGCCCATCACCTACTGTGGGCACTCTGTGCACATGCATGCACATCTGTGTGCCTTCAGACTGGCCTGTCTTTAAGATTTATCTCAGTGCTGACAGCTCACAAATGTACTTGTCTGTTCTCCCCATGGGTCTCTGTACCTGTCTTCCTGGTAGATTATTGTCATTAGATTAAACATATTGATAAAAGCAAGTTATTCTAGGTTTTCTTCCTGCCTCTGCCTTCCTCTTTTTCTGTTGCCCCCTACTACTATTCGTGTCATAACAAGACCATTTCCAAAACTTCCCTTTTATTTCTCCTGGACTTCAAGCTTCTCAAAAACACTTTCTGTCACTCTTTCCAGAAATTATGTTACTTTCTTTATGATAATGTGTTCTTTTCAATAGCCACATCCCTCCTATCTGCCACCCCTTGCTTTGTTTCCTCTCTGCAGCCCGTATCCAATTCATCTCCTTCAAAGCTTAGTCACCAATATTACATTGTTTAGGCCACTTTTACATTTCTCCATAGTACCTGTGAGCACAACTTCCATCTTCTCATGCCTGACTTCACGAGCACTCCCAGCTCCATGCAGGACTACACTCTGCATTTCCTTTCTTAGTGTCTCCCTCAGGGTACTCTGTGGCCCTGCAATGTTGTTTCTTCATTCCTATGTTCTTCTCATGCTCCTGGTCTACGCAGAGGATGCATGTTCCATGTGCAAACTACAACCTTTATCCTTGAATTGGCTTTTCTTTTTAAGGTTTACAAAACTCGCTAATTCACACTCTGTTTCAACATCATAAAGGAAAGAATGAAAGAAAATGTTACATTAGTCTTTCATGTAGACTGCTCCAAACTCATGTGCTATTACGGATATTTCAAATTTCCTTGGGAGAGAAGCTACCTTTATTTTTTACCATCTAGTGTTCCACAGAAGCTGCTAGGAGGAAATAATAGATGGCAAAATTTATATTTATCTTTCCATTTTACTAATGATACTCTCACCCCTTCTACACTCAGCACTAAATGCAATAGGCAAGTACTACTACTATAGCTGTATTTAACATAAGGAATGCTTTGCTCCCAAAAGTAGGACTCATGAACATGAAGCTGCAAGTGCAACTGCTAATAAACTAACTGTGAATATTAATCCAGTATTCCCTTTGTAGTCAGAAGGTTTCATCACTGCCCCATTTGCTTTACAATCATGACAAGTAGCTAAATGTATTCAAGGCAACAATGAAACAGGTTTTTTTACAGTCTATGCCTTATCACTACTTCATTGATTTTTCAGTGTTTTAGCAGATACAGCACAACTGGATTAACTAGGTAGGGAACCTTTCACTCTTAGGTCATCAGTTCATAGCTGAGACAGGTTGGTACTGACCGGAGGTCACTTTGGCATTATAATTTTAATAAAGAGCAAGCGAGAGAGGCCTTCAGCAGGCATAAAACAATGTTTTAACTTTCTTAAGCTGCCCACAGCATACACAACTAGACTAACTTTGTTGCCTGCCAAAGTCAAACTGATAGAGAGTTAGACGGTCATCTAGTTGCCAGATGTCTGGCTGTGTAACTTTCTGGCACTAAGCATTACATAGAGACAGATCTATGGATTGGATCAATTAGCATTACACTTACCATCTGACAACTGTTTGGTCGCCTTCGCCCAGTTCCTAGAGGACAGGTGTTCGCATCACAGAAATCACCATCACAATTGGTACGACTAATTGATACGGTTGTTGGCAGTCACAGCAGAGAGGACAAGGGCTGAATTAGCACCGAGACCAAAGCACTGTTTCACCCCCAGAGAAGGTCTCTTCAGCTCAGGATGTCCAGGGCATTTGGAAGATGCCTTTCTGCCACTGCATGTGTTGTGCTGAGCAGAATCTGTTCTGTTTTCGGATCTAGTAAAATTACCCAGCACTAAATTCAATGAGGTTTCCTGGGGTACAAGGGAAAGAAGGGGGCCGGGGGTGACTGTTAGATACCTTAAAAAAGAACTTCTTAATGATTTTTTTTCTTCCATTTTGCCAGTATCTTCTGAGGTTTCTTTTGTTTGGAGGGGAAAAAAAAGAGTTAAATTGAGTGCAGAAATCTTAACAGTATGAGTGTTGTACACAATTTTGAGGGGAAAATGAAAAAGTACACTTGCAGAAATACTCAAGCATTTACAGTAACTCTAGTGCTCCCTCATTTCTTCTGTTTTACACTCCAGTTAGTCATGTAAAGAGCTTCACGGGTATATTCTCCTGTGGAGCTTGTGGGTATACTTGGTGATTAGACAAATGGGGTTCTGCTTTGGCAAATGTCCATTGCTTTCCCCATCTGATTTACAGAATATGCTATAAAATGCAAAGGAAGGCAATAAACCTCCCATCTGCAGCTGAGATTTCCACTTTGCCAAAGACCCTTTTGCTATCAGCACCTTTAACTATGACTTTCAAAGAAGAGAGGGGTGTTATTTTTTCCGTGGAAGATATTTTACTACATGCACTAGCAGCATCATCCCCTCCTTATGTGAACTGATTTTAAACGTTAATCTAAGAATGGAAAAGACAATAATTGTATAAAATATAAATAGATCTTTGGGCCATTATTTTATCTAAAAGGAAAGGCAAGAGTTTCAGCTGCTTTCATATTCTTTTTGCACTCCAGAACAATTCTACCTTTTTATGGTCTGTATGTCAACTGTGCTTTATTGATTTTTAATACTTTCAGCAGATACAGCATTATTACAGCCAATAATGCAAATACTTGAAGTGAGAAATGCAATTAGAAGACACCAAACACTTTGCAAACAGGGTCATGGGGAAAAAAACTTGTTTCAGTACTGGGATTTTCTGGTCTTGGCTTTGTATTCTTCAGAGGTTAGCAAAACCAAGAGGCATTCTACTCTCCTATTTCCAATATTCAAAGGATTAAAGAAGAGCAGACATGAGTCAAAGGTATTTGCCCCCAAAAAGCCCATACATAGCAAACAGTTGCTACAACAGAGAATGTTCATTGACTGTAGCCTTCATTTGAAAGGTATCATTATCATTAATTTTGACAAGTAGCTTCTCCTTGGGGAATCCAAGCCTGAGCCATTCAGGCTTTTCCTTCAGCTCAGGTAAGTAATCCCTATCCATGTGAAGAGCCCAAGTGTGTTTCCTTTCACCTAACAAGAAGATCAAAACAGCTGCTTTCAGGCTGATAACTGACTACAGAAAACAATCAGGAAACAACAAATAAAACATAAACCTTTGCAAAAACAAAGAGAAGCAACGTGCCCGGGTTGCTGCTGGCAAAATGACTCATCCCACTCCTTCCCATCAGGCTTGCCAGGGCACTTCCACCTCCCACCACGCAGCACCTATGGACCTGAACTGAGACATTTCCTCCCCTGCTCTGTGGCTATACAAGTGTTACTCATCGGAGGGGTCCCAGAAGGCTCACACGGGTACAAAAGTCAGATGCTGATCTTTCCATCTCCTCCTGCCTGCCAGGGATCTTACCTTCTCATACCAAGGGACAAGTTAATTCAGACTCAACAGTGCAATGTCTCCTCTTGAATAGGTCCCTGTTGTAGGCATTTTTAATTCTGGCAGCAGAATGTCCTCTTCCCCTTTCAAATTTAATTTGCTATATTCCAAGAAAAAGCCCTCAATATTCCAGGGTTTTATTAATTCAGTGGATGAAACTAAAGGAGATGTTCTTATTCTGTAGCATGGGGGTAATCACTAAGTTGCTCTGAAAAATGCTCCATCAATTTATTTCTGTTATTTTTTCTTGAAGTAAAAACTCAGCTAAGCTGTGAGTTGTGAATTTACCTGTTTCCAATTTTTTATTGTATTTTTATTATAATGCACACTGTAGTTTTAGATTAGGAGATTAGGAGAGAGGAATTGTAAAAAACTAGTGATTGTAAAAACCAGTGATTGCCATGTCCCCATAGCTAAGAAAACTTGCTTTACTTTCTATAAATTCAATACTAAGAATCTGTCCCAGCTGCCAGGTACTGCTCATTTTGAGCAGACAAAATAGTTCAATTTCTGATTGCTAGACCAGACCCAGCAAATGCCCTCCGTGGGTCCTGCTTTGAAATCTGAATTCCAGGGTGCTGATGGCCAAGCATGTTCCAGGTCTGCCCGCAGAGTGCTCACCGTGAAGCTGTGCTGCTGCATGGGCTTGGCTCTTCCTTCGTTTCACTAATTTCCATCCCTCACCCCTAAGACAGCAAGATGCGTCTGTCTTCTGAACTGCAAGGAAGTGGGTGGCAAGAGGATTTCCTCCAGCTCCTCCTTGCTCTGAAAGATTGAATGCTCCCCCTGTGGTGATTTCCTGGTTGACAATCGCAGAACTGCCAGACAAGCATATAACCAGGCATCACAGAGCTAACAAAAATACTCTTTTTACTGCGGACACCTATGGACACCTGTGGGGAGAAACTTCTTATCCGTCAGGCAAAATTCTGGTAAGTGAGAGCACCCTCTGCTGGGATCTCTCTCTTGTCCTTGTCCTCACAGAACAGTGCCTTTTTCCTTTCTAATATATACTGTATTTACAGAAAAATACTCCTTGTCACTATTTCCTAAAGCAATCAATTATTTATCGCCAAACTTTTTTTCCCTATTCTCTGTTGCATTTTATATGATGATAAGATACCTGTCGTCTGTGACAGCTTCTTACTGTGAGAAAAGAAAATGAAGTTGAATGAGGGACAGACTGGCCTCCAGAAAACTGAACTCTGCCTTTGAAGAGAACAAAAATACCTCACCCGTTTGCCATATCCTTTCTTCTCTGGTGATACAACCTTTCATCCACATGTTCTTGGTTCCTGAGGAATCTCTGCCTTTACCATGACCAAGGGACAAATCATGTACTCCTTACTCCTTGCTACCCATATGAGAGGTTAATTCTTTATTTGTCTTGACATTTTAAGCCACTGTGCTACCTTACTGTCATATTATTTTGTTTTGACTGACTTCTCCATATGCCCCAGGTTTGCAAAACACTGTGGATCATCTGTACCTCTCCAGAGCCTCCTTCTTTCAAAAAACCTCCTTCCAAGTGATATAAGGCATAGAAAACCAATGTTTAAATGGGTCAATAACTTGCAAATTTATTCAGTGATGCTGACAAAGAGAAAATGACAAATGACATGAGTAAGTCCTGACTAATTTCCAGTCAAATCAATGTTATTGAACATATCAGAATAGTCTCATTTATAGCCCTTTTTTATTCTTTACAATTGTGGACAGCTGGTAGAGGTACTGCATGTTTAGGTCAGGTACCCCTCACAAACCACATGAAACCAACCATGACAGGAGGCTGCAGGGTCTGCTCCCCCCTGCCTGGTCCTGAGTCTGAAGTTGTTCACTTTGTGGAAAAAGGGTGTGTTCCATACTCAGGCCAGGAGGTATGGTATGTTTCATGAAATTCTCATCCAGAAGCAATCAAGAATCTACCCCAAAGCAAATATACATTGTGTGAAGTCCTCTCCATGCCTTGGCTGAATTCTGGATCTGCACTGCCAGGACTAAGAAACCACTGCAGGGAGTATGGGTAGCACACAGGCTCTGGGTTTGTAGGCAGAAATGCCTGACCTCTGGCAGATCTCTTGAGATATCCTGGTTCCCATATCCCAACTGCTTTGCTTGTTCCAAGAGGAACAGGGGCAGGCAAGAGATAAATATACACTTAATGCCTTCCTGATGGAACTGTCTGTAGCAAATTCCTCGAGGGAGTTTCCTGTCCTTTCTTGCTAGTTGTTGTGAGTAGGGAATGAATTGACCCATTGGTAGAGTTATTAGAATTTTCTTCTTCCAGAAAACTTAAATGAATACAGTAAAGCTATTTATGGGCTGTTTCACTGTCTTAAAATAATATTGCAAATAAAAGAGTTATTAAAATAACAATGAGCCAGAAAGGGAATGAAATTGAACCAACAGCATTGTTTATGAACAGCAGTGGGTCTCAGAAAACGCTGAAACTTTTCTCTCAAGGTGCAGCAGATATAGGGTATTAGTTTGCTTCCATTTAATGCTTTTTCCAATACTAAGGGAAAAAAATCACAAGCCTTCTCCCCCACACATCTGAGTCCAGCAGATGCCCCAACACTGGCCTGTGCAGTTTTAGTTTTTAGGAGAGCTATTGTACTCTTGTAACAGGAATTCTGCCGTGCTCCCCCAGCACAGATGCAAACACATCAGATATTAAACCTGAGAGGATAATGCTGATGCCCTGCATTGCAGGCTTCCTTTGATGGCTCCAGGGGATTCAGAGGTATTTGGCTGTTTCCTCTCCAGAGGCATCTGGTTTAGTCAGGTGGTTCACAGAGCACATGGTCACATTTATTGCTTGGTTCATTCTCCATTGTGCTTCTTCCCCCTCCCCAATGTTTTATCTGTCCCGGCCTTTCCCAAGGACTTTTACACAGAACTGAAATATTTGTTTATTTCTGGCATTTCCATTTGGTGTTAAGAGGATGAGAAGCAGGCACATGTCACTGACACTCCCTGACCATCAGAAGGACTTACAACATCTCACAGATCTGCAGTTTTATGTGTCTTCCCACCTCTAACGTGTAATCAAACATAAGTGCTACAAGATCTTGTGCAAGTCCTGGTAAATAATCCCTTGTAAAGGCACCATTTCTTTCACCAAGGCCCAGCATTTTACAAATCGCATACATCCATTGTCACAACGCATTCTGCAGACCCTAGAATGTTACAAATGAAAAAATAAAGCAGAGCTAAATCCTAAAAATGGTTAAATTTTTAGAAAAGCTCTACTTCTTAAGTGGCTGAGCTGAACAGAGGCACAGATAGGTTACAATTTTAGGTAGTCTGAATGCTATTTTTTTCATTTCTATCTAACGGTCTTTCTGTCACCTGCTTTACAGAATCACAAAATCACAGAATTTTTGGAGTTGGAAAGGATCTCTGGAGATCATCTAGTCCAATCCCCCTGCCAAGGCAGGTCACCTAGAGCAGGTTACACAGGAATGTATCCAGGTGGGTTTTGAATGTCTGCGGAGAGGGAAACTCCATGACCTCTGGGCAGCTGTTCCAGTGCTCTGCCACCCTCAACATATAGAAATTTGAACTCATTTTGAGATGAAACTTCTTGTTTTTTAGTTTATGGCCACTGCTTGTCATCCTTTCACTGGGCACCACCAAAAAGAGTCTGGCACCATTGTCTTAACACCCTTAAGATATTTGAGATATTTATAAGCTTTAATGAGAACTCTCAGTCTTGTCTTCTCCAGACTAAACAGGCCTAGCCTCTTTCCATAAGAGAGATGCTCCAGACCCCTGATCATCTTTGTGGCCTCTGCTGGACCCTCTCCAGTAGCTCCTTGTCTTTCTTTATTAATGTGATAGATGATCTATTGGTTATCCTTTTCAAAATAATCTGAAGTATTTCTGCATTATTTTTTCTTGCACCTTCAGTGGTGGCAGGTAATGGCTAAAAGACCTTCATAGCCCCCAGTTTAGGCTCAAACTTCATTGAAGCCTTGATTACAACTAGATATCACCTGTGCAGGCCCCAAGGAAGTACATTCTCCAATGAGTACACCTACAGGAGTCTCTAGCTGAGATGGCAGTTGCAGAGGTATTGGCCGAATGCTTTAATTCCAACACTAATTCTTTCCTGCCCCGCCTGTAAAACACTGTTTTATCAAAAAAAGTTTTGGAGATGCACTGGACATATGCTGGAGATCAATTCTGTATCACTGAGCATCTGCTTCTCCAGCCTGCATGGAAGACACCAAGTTTTAATTCTCAGGTAGGCCAGATGTGGGTTACAAGCAGCACCTGGGGGTCAGAACATTCATAGCCTTCCTCTGTAAGACCAAACCAGAGTTTTCATGTTTAAATCAAGAACTCCTCCAGATGTGAGCACTTCCCATCCATACAGAGCTTCATCTTACAAAAGTTTGTTTTGTATGGCAAGACGTCCTTGGCAGCTGGTCAGAATTTACTAGAAAATCGCTGTTATATTCTCTCTGAAAAGACCATGGAAACACCTTTTTTCATGAAGATTTGAATAGATCAGGGCATCTTAGAATTTTTCTTCTCAACATAGGTACTTGTACAAAAAAATTGAAATATATTGCCTGTAATTTTCTATAAACCAATAACTGATGTCAAGGGGGAAAGAAAACACAAAATAAAACTCCACAGAGTTGGCAGAATCAAGAACACACAGAGTGCATCCTCCGCATTACTTAAAATAATATTTCATTAAATACCTAGGGCCCAGGAAGTTCATATCTAGGTGAATATGGCTATGTACTGTCTGTGCTTCAGTAGACACCCTCAGATCCTACAGAAGATGGCTTACAAGGACCAGCGCACCCAGAAATGCTGAGAATGTTTAGAGTTAATACAGAAATGTTAAATGATCCTTTGTCTGAAGCCAGACTGAGGAAGAGAATGTTGGTTGGTGATAAGCATGCAAGAATATCAGTCCTCGTGGCAAATCACTTCTACCGGTGAGTCACCATGGCTGGGGCTTGTTCCTTCCTGGGGGCATGTCCTTTCTGCCCTTTCTCAGACAAATCTGAAATGGACTTAAGCTTCTCTCCTTACAATATTTTCTTCCATTTGCTCAAAAGGTACTTTTTTCCACAAACTTTCTGGCAACAAAGAATTCCTCAGAACAGCAGAGGGAAATGTAAGAGAAAAACGGGCCGGCAAGGTTACATCAGCTCTTAAATTCTTCCAAAATTGAATTCACAAAAACAATAGCGAGTTAGTTGCCAAGCCTGGGTTCAGAATGACTGTAAATAAAACGGAATCTATGCTGAAAAGGGACACATTGGGGATACATGGCATTTTGGGTTTGAAATATTAGACTACTGCACAGTAGTACTGTACAGTAATTACATTTACCCTTTCTCTTTACATTTCCTTCTACTAACGGAATATAGCATATACAAATTTTTGTCAGAGAAAGTGTAAAGCTACATCTCCCTTTGGCTGAGAAAAGTCTCAGCTAAGTTAAAGAGATCACAGTTTGATCACCAATTTAATCATTTAGTAGTAGACCTTTGTACGTGGAGATGATTGTATAGGAAGTAAAGAAAGGTGTCAGTGGCTTGAGGCTACTGAATAAGTAGAACCACTAGTTGCATTATTAAAAGAAGTTGTGTCTCTAATTTTTTCCCGCGGCACGTAAAACCAAAAGATAACTCTCAAATGTCAAAATGCCAGTGTTAGTAAATGTAGTGCAGGAGATAAAATTCCCAGCGCTACTACAGGTAAAACAAATTTTAAGGAGGATTCTAGCACTTTCGTAATGATGGAATACAACCTTAGGCAATATAAATTCATAATCTCTCAGGACGAATGGCCTTTAAAAATGCAACAGATTACCCAGTTCACCACTGAAAGAGGATTTGCTCTGGCATCCTTACAATGCCTGTAATACAAACTACAGAACTTCCCATTAACATGATACTGGCATTATCTTTGAATTTTTCATCCAAACCTGATGGACTGTCAATAAAGTCATTATAATAATAACCTCTGCATTAGCCTGGGTGTCTGAGTCCCTTTCATTCCTTCTGCTTCCTCCTTCTCCCACTGCCTCTCCAGGTGGAGGGTTTATGCAAGCCAGGCAGAGCAGAGCAGCTGGGGAGCTGCATCAGTCAGGTGCACAGGAATTTTTCCACTGTTACTCAATTGTGCACAAAATTGGCTCTGTACTTTCATCCCTCTGGTGGTTGTGTCCCTCCTGAGCGGGCTGGTGATGATGGTATGGAAGTGGGGAGGAGGGCAGAGCTGATGTACGGGTCAGAAGTCACAAAATCACAGAATGTGCCAAGTTGGAAGGCACCCACAAGCATCACTGAGTCCAGCTCCTGGCCCTGTACAGCATCATCCCCAAGAGTCACACCCTGTGCCTGAGAGCATTGTCCAAACACTTCTTGAACTCTGTCAGGGTTGGTGCTGTGACCACTTCCCCGGGGAGCCTGTTCCTGTGCCCAGCCACCCTCTGGATGAAGAACCTTTCCCTAATATCCAACCTAAACCTCCCCTGTCACAGCTTCAGGCCATTCCCTTGGGTCCTGTCAGTGGGCACCACAGAGAGGAGATCTGTGTCTGCCCCTCCTTGTCCCCTCACGAGGATGTCGTAGACTGCTATGAGGTCTTCCCTCAGTCTCATCTGCTGGAGCAGCAGATCCCACACGATTTCAGGGTTGACTGGGAGTTGATCATTCTCACAGTCATGGTCCTCCAGCTCAGGGCACTGAAACCCACTTCACTCATGAGATCCACGCTGTTGACAAGCAGCAGATCAAGGAGGGCATCTTTCTGAGTCAGCTCCCTTAGCACCTGTTCCTTCATAAAGCTGTCATCCAGGTTTTATTAGGAACCTTCAGGCCTGGCTTATACCAGCTGTGTGATGCCCCCAGTTAATTTCTGGCAAGCTGAAGTCCTCCACAAGGACAAGGGCAGTTGACTTGGAAGTGTCCCTTAGTTCCTCAAAGAATACTTTGTCAGCACCATCATCGTGACTCAGAGGTCCGTAGCAGACTCCCACAATGACAGCCACATTATTTCTTTGTCCCTTGTTTCTTACCCAGAGGCTCTCAACTGTGCCATTGCCAGTTGTGAGCTCCATACATTCCATCCCTTCCATTACATACAATGCCACCTCCACCCCCTCACCTCCTCTTCCCTGCCCATCCCTTCTGAAGAACCTGTAACCACCCAAAATGGTGCTCCAGCCAAAGGACTCCTCTCACCAGGTTTCACTTATGCCAGTGATATCAGTTCTCTGGGACTAGCCAAAGCCTCCAGCTCCTCTTGTTTGTTCTTCATGCTGGCTTATTAGTGTAGAAATTATGTTTCAGGTGTGGTACAGTGTAGTCAACAACTTGTGAAGCAGATCAAGGCACCATTAGTGCTTGTTTCCTCAAGTTTTGTCTCACCATCCCATCACTCATCACTGGCAAGCCTAGTTTTATTCCTTTCCCCCATCCAAGCTAGTTTAAAGTTCTGTCAACAACCCACTAGCTCCTGTGCCAGAGCTCTTTTTCCCCTCTGGGTGTGTATCAATAGACCAGGTGTTGAGTAGATCCTTCCATGGTCAACAAACCCAAAATTTTTCCACTGACACCAGCCTTGGAGCCATGCATTGACCTGATGGATCTGCCTATTCATGTAAATTATACTCCTTGTTACCAGAAGGATCAAGGAAATCACTACCTGTGCTCCTGATCTTTCTACCTATCATCCCAGGGCCCTAAAGGCTCTTTTGATTGCTCTCAGACTTCTCTTTGTTATTTTGCCACTGCCAGCTAGAACAACCAATGACAGATAGTAATCAGAGGGCCTTACTAGGCTCAAGAGTTTTCCAGTTATGTCCCTTATCCGAGCCCCTGAGAGAAAGCAGACTTCTCTGTGAAATGGGTCCAGTCTGCATATCAGGCCCTCTGCTCCCCTTAGAAGGGAGTCTCCTATTACAACCACCCTTCTTTTCCTTTTGGCAGAGGAGGTCTTGATGTGGGGTACGGGTGGTGTTGTTTTAGGAGGCCCTGCTATCCCAGCAGGACCTTCGCCCACATCGTCAGTTGTCTGGCCTTCCAGGTCCAGAGCCTTACACCTGTTGTAGAAGGTATCAGGAAGCCCCAACAACTTGCAGAGGGAGGGTATTGTTTCTGCAGTGGGTTTTCATGCTGGTCCCCAAATGATTTGGTCTTGCCTCTTCAAATTTCTTCCCTCTGTCTTCAGCTGTAGCAGGCTGACATATAATCCCAAACTGAAATATTTGTCTTATTTACATTCATTGTAGCAAGCAAAGTTTGATTTTTTTTTTTTTTTTTTTTTTTTAATTTAAGTGAAACAAATGACAAAGCTTAAAGTAGCCTGCTTAATTGTGAGTAAAAGGCATTGCCACTGGACGGATGGCTGACAGCCTGTGTGAAATAGGTTTAATGGTTCTGCTTCAGTTATAAAAGACAAATGTTCACCTCACGCCACCACTCAAGCGCACAACACAAATTAGCATTATCTTTGTAAATATCACCATTACTTTTCATTATTAAATTTATTTTTTTGTGTCTTTTCTGAAAGTGAGAAAGATAGGATGAAACCCAAACCTTTTTTTATAACTGTGTCTTTTACTAGAAGGACAGTTTACCCAAATGAAACCTTATTGCATCTGGTCTAAGAATGCTTATGCCAAAAATCGGATGAGACTTACGAAACAGCCATGATGTTAAGTCTTCAAAAAGCAGTCATAAAGGAACAGATTCTTAATTGAAAGCAGGCTGCTAATAACAGTGCTCTTTCAAATAAATGTTTGCTATCAAACTAAGTGGTAAAATAATGATTTTTTCTATGCACATAGATTATAAATTTGATAGGTTTACTCATTTAATGGTAGTTCTGTATATTCAGTAGAGATGAATTCATATTTCACCCTGTATCGTTCTGTAAGAGATGTGGTCACTGTACACTGGTTTGAAAGAGTTAAGATTGAAAAATGAAGAAGGAAAAGCAGATTTGGTTGTGTTCAGCCTACACAGAGCAATATGAAATAAAACCTGATATGCTCGTCTATATTTTACCTTCACTCTTCTGCCTGGAACAATTTAACCACATGCTCTACTGATTACCTTTACTACTGTATAAGGAATTTTACTCTGCTATACATTGTGGACATTTAAGACTTAGTAAATCTTCAGAGAAAAGTCCGGGTCAGTGTCTGTGCAGTGCAGATTTAAGGTCCTTTACCTGGAGTTCTGATTAGCTTTCCTCAGATGCTCACTCACTTCTGTGAGGTCTGGACTTTAATGCCATAACTGTAAAGCACAGCTTAGCTTGCTTGTGCAGAGCCAGCCGTCTCCTGAGGTTTCTCTTGCAACTGCTGGAAACCAATTTGCCTCCGTCACTCCAGCTCCTCCGCTCAAACTGGCAAACTGACTGGTTCACATCACAGGGTGGCTTTTTTTTTCTTTTTTTCTTTTTTTTTTCCCTTTTTTTTATAATATAGCTTATTCGTGAGAATAAAATATTAAGTGCCCTAGGCCCATTTTGTGTGTGTGAGTGGGTAGGTTTTTTTTTTCTTTATGTGCTCCCATAATGTACAGGAAACAAAGAATTCTGACTTTGACCAGCAAAGACATGCAAATTCAGGGAACTTCAAACCCTTCCCCTACAATGCACCTCAGGAAGGAGCAAGCCAAAGTCATTTAGGAAAAATCACACATGGGAAGGGGCCTTGAATTTTTTAAGAGCTTTCTCCAGTTATCTTTTACGAGTCATGCTCACCTTATTCCCTAATCACTGATTAGCACGCACCAATGTGCAAAAGCTGATCATGGAGACAGTGCACACAACGAAAAACCTTTGGACTAAATTTGCCATCTTTGTATAAAAATATCCACCAATCCACCTGTGCTAAAATTGCGTACTTGAACATTTTTCCCACTTATTTTTGACTAGAGGAAGTACCAGCAATGAAAGGTTAAATTTTCAACATGTCTCTACCCACCTTGTTTCCTCGTGCAAGCTCTGGCTTGACGTTGGCTCATATCAGCAATGTGTGGGGTCGGAATCTGAACTGGCATAGACAACCTGGGGAGGAAAAGATTAGTACAGATATAGCAAAGGAACGAATATGATAATTCAAAATGACAAAAATGGGCATGAAGTTGCACTGCTCCAACTTTGAAACATTTGACACAAATGTTAAAAGGAGATATTTCCATGGTATCTGCATTTAGGAGAGTTATCTCCATGAATATTTCCACCCTTATTTAGTATATTTTTCATAGCAGAATGACATTATTCCCCTTGGGCCCTCAGTTTTTAATGCAGCATTGAAGGCAGAGGTAAAAGACTAAGAATCTCCTTAACAGAACTAACTTTACATAGAGATGGCAAGGAGCAAATCATCACCAACAAGCATGTAGGTAAAACAGGATACATCTTTAATACTTTTTTCTTTTTATTTACTAATGCAATGTATTTGTAAAAAAGTTTCCTATTGAGTCTGTCAAACAGTCTTAGAAAAATAAAATCTTAAACAGCTCATAGGAGCAGAGAACTAGAAAAGATGTCTTTGGTCACTAAGCCTTATCCCCTGTGATAATTGTAATCAATTATTGTCATGTAGTTCCATTTCAGAAATTGATCAGGTTCCCTATTAAAAGAAATTAGATATGGTTTATAACTGTGGACAGAAGACTGTTTTAGAAACACAAGTCTGTCATGTTAGAATCTGCTTCCAGTATTCAGCCTAGATTTATTCAGCATAGATACATATGTGTGTGTGTGTGTGTGTGTGTGTGTATAAATGTATATATATATATTCATATTTACGACAATGTTGTCCTTTAGGTGTAATATCTATTTTTTCTTGCCTGGTGTTTACCCCCTGGACA
The DNA here is from genome assembly GCA_013389985.1 of Dryoscopus gambensis. NCBI lineage: Eukaryota > Metazoa > Chordata > Aves > Passeriformes > Malaconotidae > Dryoscopus > Dryoscopus gambensis. Next base: position 34,485 of record WEIT01014798.1, on the reverse strand, counting down.
TTTTTACAGGGAATGATTAGCTCCCCTTTCAGCCTGTGTTTTCCTAGTCTGCACAGGTGATGTTTTCTTGTGGCCCCTTAGCCAGATGGATTCATGTTTCCCTTCATGCCTTGTAGCCTTTCTGTGCCCCTCTCTCAGGAGACAGGTCCTGGACACAAGGAGACCCAGAGCTGCTGGCTGAACTTGGAAGAGGGCCCTTAAAGCGCTGATGACACTGCTGTGCCTCTGTGAAAACTATCATCTGTGTGATAGGGACTGTGGCTACCATCTCCATCTCTTTGCCAACTTAGAGCCACAGCAGGACCAGTAAGAATTTCTTAGTCTTTCCAATGCCATTTCTAGCTGAAAAGCAAATGTTTGTGCAATGTTGACCTCCAAGTACACAATTCTGCACTTTGGGTGTGGTTCTGTTCTTCTAGCTCTTTCTTCATTTATGATGTCTCACAGATTTTTGTGACCAGAATTTGTAAATTTTTTTAGCACAGTCCTACTTTTCGCACCACTGTTTCAAAATGAAGCTCACAAATAAAGGCTAGGTCCTAGTAACCTTGCGAGCCCACATCCTGCCAACAAGTAACCTCATTCCAGGACTGAATCTCCCTTTTCAACACAATCAGTTGACATCTCCCTTTAGTTAGTTTCTTATCCACGTTATACTTTTTGAACTAATTCCCATCTTCTTCATCTTAACTAATAATTTCCCATGTGGCACCTTATTACCTACTTTTCACAAGTCCACAGAGATGAGACCTACTGCATTTCTTTAGTCAAGAAAATCTGTTATCTCAGAGAAGAAAGCTATCCAGTTAACTCTGCCACAATCAGCCTTTGGCAAACTCACCTTGCGGCCTGTCCCATCTTTCATTTACCTCAGTGCCTTTCTCCTAGAGGATTGCATACTCCTGAGATTATATTAAAATAGGGCATGTAGTTACTGCAAGCACTTTCTCCCCTTTCTTAAAGTGGGTGTTATGAGCACTATATTTGCCTTTCTTTCATTGTAAGGCATATGAGGGTGTAAGCTAATACTTTCTTTGACAGATGGTGTGGGCAAGGAGCACACTAACGACTACCCCCTCTCAGCTGATGGACAGTAACATCTTAGCAGGAACTAGTTTACCTATTGCAATTTTCTTAAAGTAGCCTTGGGAGGTCCCTTAAAACATAAGACCTGTGTAAATACCCACTGGACGGACAAGCTAAGAGCAAAGCAGGGAATACCTTCTGGAAAGCCTAGAAAGAGAGCCTCATGTGAAGTTTGTGGGCTAGTAATAAAGCCAAGCCCTCAGAAGGGGTAAGTTTGACCTTATAGTGTCACGATGAATATATTTGAGGCAGTGTAGAAACACCACCTGCTCACACAAAGAAATTCAAAGCCAGTCTGTCCTAAATCATGCCACTGTGTTCGGTTATTGCATATATATCCCCCAGCACAGCATGATCTTATGTATTATATATATTGCAATTAGACAAAATGGTGTGACTTAGGAATGAAGTGGCAGCCTTAATTGCTGTTTTCATTTGTTAGGAAAGTTGTAACTTGAACACCGAGGGTAACTTTAATTCTGGCAAGCCAGTTCAGTCGGAAAGGGGAGAAAGTAGAAGGGAACAAGGTGCCTCCTCATTAATGCACATTGGAGATTTTCAGGTTTCCCTGTGGAAGGGACACTAGCAGGAAAGGACCTTGATGGGGAGAGCCCAGGCTGTTGGCAGGACCTACATCCCCATGCTCCTCCTTGTACTGACCAGCTCAACAGAGAGCTTACTGCAAGCAAAACCAAACCAAACCAGGGCTTGGAAGACTCCTGTCCCAGAACCTTGACCGGGTGGGGCACCAAATGGTGATGCATATGGCTGAAACCCAAAGTCTTTTGTGACAGTTGCTTCCATGAAGGAGAAAAAGAAAGGGTGTGAATTATAGGCAATAGCAGCAAGGAGTCAAAGAAAAAGAATGCAAAAGAGAGGTTTTTTTAAGCTTGGGAAGGGTACAGAGCATCTTCGCTGTGGATCAAGAATGGACTCAAACAGGTGTGTGGCTGTTGTTACACTTGGCCTTGGTTCTGGAGGAACACAGCTATGGAATATTTTGTTCCTTAGGAGCCTGCAGCTATGTAACTGCCAAAGCCTTTCGGCTTGTCTTGGTCCTTGAACTAACTGAAGTTTGCTTGTCTAAGGACAGAGTTGAGGCCCTGGGACACAGCCCCCTCTTAATCTGGTAACTGGTACAGAAACTTTGTTTTACCCCTGAGTGTCTCACAGTGAGTATGCTTCTAAAAACTCTGCATAAAATGTAAACAAAGTAGAAAAAATCAAGTCTGTAGTGAGCATTCTCTCTGCAGAAATGATGCCCATGCAGTGATGAAATTCTTCATTCATTCAAGCTCATTCAACTCTGTGACATGTATTTCTTTTTACACAGCAGCTTTGGTAAACCTGTAGCAGTGTCATAGCACATGCACATTAGACATTAGTTGCAATTGATTGAATTTTGCCGTGTAACAAAGAGGAGAATAAGCTTCAGATTAAAAAAAAAATTAATGGGATTAGAAAGAACTACAGATACTCTGTGATTTTTACAGTTGCACACTGTGTCAAGAGTTTGGTAATTTATAAAACTTCTTGATAGAAATATATGAATATACCAGTCAAAGTAATAATTAATTCCCTTGAGAAAATGCTCATTAAAAAAAAAACTGTAACAAAAAAAGAAAATTCTAAGAAGCTAGAAGATCACAATGTAAGCTAGCTGCCAATTAAGCCTTCATGGGGTTGGAAAAGGAAAATGAAGGCAACAATATAGCTTTCTGACTGGGGATTTGATCTTCCAGATAACCTCCGAATTGCAATGTTTCATTTACTCAAAGCTCTGCTGAAATACATCCTACCTGATTATGCCATAATACCGTACATTTATCCTCACATGTAAGGAATTATTCCATTACTCATAAATGCAGTTAGTTATGAATGGTAGACAACAGTGAGTCTGTAAGGAAATACAGAATTTAATTTTTTTTCTTTAATGCTATGCTATATCCCAAGAACCCCTTTTTTTCAGAAAATAGAGGACTACTATTCTACACTGGGGTATTTTCTGTGATACTTTGTCTATGTATCATTAAACATTTGTAGAACTGGAAAAGAGGGTGTAATATCTGAAGACAGTGCAGAACCTGTGTTGAGCATGGCAAGACTATAATAAAAGACGAAACTGTCTAATAAATATAATTAGTTCGATTACGCATTTCAAAGCATTCACCACTAGCCACTATGAATGGCCAAATGCCAGCAGCTCTGATGCAGTGAGCAGGGGTCTCCATGACATGGCCCAGAAACACCTGGGTCCCCAGTGGTGTGTGGGTCACCTCCAGCATCCATATCCTTCACTGCAATTTGTACTGTTGCAAAGTACAGGGAAACTTCCATGAAATGAGGGAGCTTGTGCTCAAAGGAAGAACTCCTATGATGTCCAGGTATTTAATATTTTTTGTGTATTTGTAAAAATTGGATCAAATAGTATTTTTTTAGAGAAAGTGAAATTTTTACAAATGCTTCGCAGACATAGGCTAATATAACTTAAAAGCTTTCCTACAATAGAATCCAATTTTGCAACCTTCACTCACATTGAATAATACCTCTTCACACATGTTCCCCTGATGTCTAATGGCTGTGACTCATGAGCCCTGGTGAATCACACTGGGGTAAGGAAGAAGGTTGCCCCCAGATGCCCTGCCCCTCTCCCTGCCTGGAGGAAACCTCAGAAGCAGCAAAATGCCTGTGTTCGCCTTCCTTCAGATGTTGCAGTTCAATGTCCAGTTGACTCATTTAAAGTGCCGTTGATTGAAATTTACCTTAATCTGCTGGGACGCAACTTGTGATTTAGTGGAGACGGGTAAGGGGCTGGCGAGGCAGCAGAGCAGTGCTTCTGCCATCACTTAGTCCAGTACAAATTGAAGTCAAGACAGGCAGAGCGATATCTCACTGGCCTGGGCACAGTGAGAACCAGTGGCCCTTGGCTATTAAATATGTGCGTATGAAAATGCACAAAAGCAAACGCTGCAAATATCCTGCCAACACCGTGGACACTTTCATATCACACAGTAGAAACCCACAGTTTAAGCTGGCCAAGTGCAGAGGAAAGCTATTTTTTCACCCATTTGTTTTTAACTGTGCTACCTATCTTCGGAATCATCTGCATATTGCTGAAGATAAAACTTTACGTAGCTTGTACAGATGATTTCAAGGCCACAACAGCACCATTCCCTGAGGCTTCTAAGTCTGTGGAAGCCCCTAAGATGCAGTGCTCCATGGTCTGTCCTACTACCTCATGCACACACGAGGCACAGGGATGTTTCCAAGTACGCTGACTTTGGGCATGTCGAAGCTGGATGCAAGATTCTAATTACAAGGTGTCAGGAACTGAGGTTTTACTTATGTATGGGATGACTTTGCTGTTTTTTTGGTAGCCACATAGGAATTGACAACATTTTGTTCCTCATATTTATTTATCTTTTATATGGAATTATTCTCCCCCTTCAAAAGTAGAGCACAATTTATGACAATGAGAGCTGAGTATGTTACACAGTAATAAAGGTAAGCACTAACAGAATAAAGCTGTCTAAGGGGTGCTATAAATGTATCTCATTAATTTGTATGCAAAATATATTTTGGACTCTGCTCAGAGCTTTGCAGGTGAAGGCTGTGTGGGAGCCAGAAATTATGCATCCTGAGTCCCTGAAGCAGCCTTGGCCTGATCCTGGACACAGTCTGAGACTTAGCATCAGTATAACCACTGGAGAGCCCAGTGGCTCCCCTTTATACCACAGATGGCAGCTGGTACACAAGAAGCATTGCTGGCTGGAAGGAGAAGAAGAGAGAACTACAAGTTCCAGCCATACTCTTACAATGCAGCAGCATAAATAGGCTCCCCCTTACCAGGTGATCCCCTTGGTTTCTTGCTCACTTGCTCATGGCTCAACGCCAGTGAGCCCTTCCAGGCACCCCTGTAAGGTGCAGCACACCTGGGTGTTGAGGTTCAACACCACTGAGGAGAAGGACATTTTTTGTTAGTTACTACTAGGATTAAGGCTACTGATGCAATACTACAGGTAATATGTGACATTAGTTAGGTGTGTAGCAATATTTAAATATCCTTTTACATTAAACCCCCTTAGGCTGACCAAAATATTCATGACTCCTATTTCTCCTCTGTGAATCTTCAGATTGACTCAGAGTCCAAAGTGTTAATGACTGCTTCAGAATATGTCAGTTACGTCTCTTAGAGGTATATCCACAACATCAATGCTTACCTTGTGCTTCAAATTGCATATGTGGGCACTGCGCAGAGGTGAAGCCAGCAGAGATAGGATCCTTCTGCTACTGCTGTCTTTCCACCCTCCCTCCACCAAAAAAAAGTAAAGCTGTCTTTTTCCCANCACAGTTTGGTCTCAGTCCCACAGAGGAGCTGCAGCTAAGCAGCTACACAGAGTCACTTGAAAGCCCGCTGAAAGTACCCATTGAATTTGTTGAGGATTCCCCAAGGACACCTTAGCTGTTCTGCTCCTACAGCTCAAGGAGAATTGGTCGTTCCACAGCTACGGTGTCATTCTCCCTTCTCCCCAGACGAGAATGCCTAAGGGTGAGTTATGGTTGCTGCTTCCTAACTGGAGCAATAGCATTTTTTTCACCTTCAGCTCATGCATCAGCTGACTCACAGACTCAGGCATGACGCTGTGGCCCAGGTTGCCTGACATGTGCATGTGCACACAAACACACACACACAAACACTGGCACATTGTAGGAACCTCTGTGTCCACACTGAGGGGTGAGGGCCCAGTGAATTTGAGTGTGTACAGCACACTGAAATACAGCACTTACCATACTAGAGGAGGCCGTGTCACTCCTTTGCTGACGTCTCTAAATCAAATTCACTAGCACTAAAAAGTTAGCTTAAAAGCAAGAGTAGCACAGGTTGAAATGATGAATGGCCTGTAGCATGTCAAAGAACTCAAATATGTCCCTAACCTGGAAATGATAAGTCAAACATGTGTCTTGTGATGTGAAAAGCTTTTTACCCTGAGGAGATGCATGACTCATGCCAGAAAATGCCGTAGTCCAGTTTTCACTGTACATAAGTTATTTTCATTTATTTCTTTTCTCCTCTAGTGCAGACATCTGGAAAAAAAAAGAAAATCAAGAAAAGCATTTAAATGCATGTTGTGTTTTTGTGAAAATGTTAGTCTTATTCCAATTATATCCAGATTATGTCTTGAATATTTGAGAATTAAATCCCTAGATCTTAAATATTGACCATAAAAAAATGCCATCATCTAGATTTGCCATTGAGATGCTAAGCTATGAAGCAAACTGACCCAAAAGAAAAGATGGAGTTCCAGCAATTTTTCCTGCTGAGTGCAGGACTTTGCATTTCCTCTCCAGTGGAGGTGCATCTTAATCTAAAATCACACAGAAGCACAACACCTCCTGCCATTCTGCTGGAAGAGGTTCAGATATTTTCATTGTTCATACGGAATGAGTCAGACCCACATACTGTTTTTACTGACAAACTACGAGATAAGCAAGTAGGCTGATATTAATTTGTGAATTATAGTCACTTTAGGACTTAGGGAGTATTATGGTAAATACAGCAGTGTTTTCATATTGCAAATGCACTCGAATAGTTAGAATTATTTCATTTCAAAAGAAAAGATACAGCTGAAGGGTTAAAAATAATAAGCAATGGATGAGCAGCAGCCTGATGAATCAAAGCAAAAGGAGAGGAAAAGTGCAGAAATGGCATTCTTCTGTAGGTGTTTCTTTGGGGGAATTATCTCTAGTCATCGCCTAGTCATGAGACAAGTTTTTGCCATAATTACAAACGCAGGCCACTGTGGCTGGGCATAGTCCAGGGAGAAGGGCACTGGAAACACTGGAAACTGTTAAAAACAATTTCTAACAATGGTTAAAAATTATGGGGGAAAAAAAGTGCTGAAAGACAAAATGAAGGTTTGTTCATGAAAAATATTGGGGAAGCAGCTCCTTCAGGATCAGGAAAAACAGCTTTGGAAACATAAATTATTTGCCAGTTCCCATGTTATCAAAATCAGAGTGCCTAAAATGTAGTTTTATTACAGGAAAATCTGACTAAATACACAGACACTGACAAGATTCCCCAGTGCAGAATCCCCAATGCCTGGTTTCTGGCAGCAAACCTGCTTGGAGCCCTGACTGGGAACCTAGCTGGTTTTCCTCCTCGTTGTTAGCTTGGGCGAAAGCCACCTCCTGCACTGTCCCCACTCTCCGACAAAGGCAGCACCTTCCCGGTTATCCCGGCATCCCTCTTCATCCACGCCCATGAAAGAGAAGTGCCAGGTTCTCTGGCTGCCCCTACTGCGGTGGGTCAGGTTGCCAAGCCGCCGTCATCTCACATGGCACTCAGAGCCCAGCCCCTGCCTGTGGCCTCCCCCGCAGCTCCAAAGGACCTCAGGCGCCCCTGGTGCAGCGGGGAGGCAGGAGGGCATTGCTGCAGGTGACCTTGCCGGCTGCTGAGGGAAGGTGCTGTGCTGCCCTGCCGCCTGTCACTGCTCACAGGCACCACGGAGCTGTAGCAAAGCGAGAGGGCACCCCTGCTGCTGCTGCTGCCGGCTTGCTCCACCACGGCTCATCACTGCCCATCACTGACTTCACATAACCAGTCCCTCACCTTCTCCTCTGGTGTTTCCTCCCAGGCTTCATTCCCACAATGTATCCCCTTGCACTTCCTGCCTTCACTCTGTCCCTCCTCCCCTTATCCACTGAGGACCCAGGACCCTGCTCAGCAGAGATCCTGGTGCATTTGTAGCTCTCCTGCTCTAGGGCTTACCCACAACAGCTTAGAGCAGTAGCTGCTGCTCCAGGTGTCACCTCAGCCACAAGTTCCACTGGCTGATTTATTTCCCACTTACCTCTGGTGTCACCCTGCCAAGCTCACTTTGTTCCTAGAAACATCTGGAGGATATAGGAAGCCATCCATGGGAACATTAGCAACCTGGCAGCTTAGTGTAAAAGAAATAATGGCCCCACTCCTTAAATCTTTGAACAATGAAGGGGAGAGAGAAGAAAAAAAAACAACCAAAAACCAATGCCAGTGATACAGTTGTGTCCCGTTCCTAGCGGCAAATTTTCCAAGTGGAAAAGTTGCATTACTTTTTACAAGGGCATGTTGTGACAGAACAAGAGGTAATGACTTTACACTAAAAGAGGTAGGTTTAGATGAGATATTAGGAAGAAATTCTTTACTGTGAGGATGGTGAGGCACTGGAACAGGTTGTCCAGAGAAGCTGTGGATACCCCATCCCTGGAAGTGTTCAAGGCCACGTTGGATGAGGCTTTGAGCAACTGAGTCTAGTGGAAATTGTCCCTGCCTATGGCAGTGGGGTTGGAACTAGATGATTTTTAAGGTTCTTTCCAACCTAAGCCATTTAATGGTTAGCTGCCAGGGCACACTTTTATGGCTGATTCAGGATGTTTGCCATTTCCAAGAAGCCTATCCTGCTGCTCCAACCCTCAATGCAGCATGGGAAGCAGAAAGGGAGTTAAGTTGGTATGAAATAGGGACTGGCAGCAGTTATATCAAGCAAGACACTGCTGCACTGGAACAAGTAAATAATACATGTAGATTGATAGACTGGTGAATTGGCTAGGTTAGATGATGCCAAGGTCATGCACCCTGGATACAAAGGAGTCCTGGATTTACACCCTGTCAGGATTCCCTGATGATGGACTAGCTTCCTTCGTGCCCTTGCTCACACATCTCGAGTGCTGAGTCAGTGAAATGAATTTCACAAAGTGGTCTTTTTTCTGTACCGTGTTATGACAGTATATGTCACAGCAAAGGTCATCAAGCCTGGAGATCATCCATGAAGTCTGTTCCTACAGCCTCTCCCAGTAGTAATGGTTCCTGGGTGGATCAGTCGAAGAGGTGCTGTGGCAATACTTGAGATTAGTTTCTCAGAACAGACTTGCCCCATCATTAGCAGTGAGACAGAAAACCCTTTAACATGTGTCCTCCCTTCTGCCTACTGTGTTTGGGACTACCTAGACCTTCATCACAGTGACGTGGCACTGACCAGCCTCACAGACTCCAAGACAAAACATGAAGCCCTTACTGCCTGCTGGGATGGTGTTACATGAGTGAACTGCGTGAAATGCAGATGGGTCTGGCAGATCATTACTGTCATTTATTCACAAGGGTAGGGGATTAAGTGTACTGCTTGGAGCAGACCATGCCATCTTAGTTGTACTAGATATTGGCTGGCTGGCTGGCTGGGATAATGGTAACTATGTGTCTGGGCTGTCTGTGGAAGAACTGATCAAAAGGTTTCATGAATTTGCAGTTCCGCCTATAACATCCCGATGACATGCTGAAGGTGTGAACACTGCTCGTGTGACACTGGTTACATGAAGCTCTGTGTGTGCCACCCAACACTGGTTTTGCAGTGCACAACCAGAAAGCAGAGTGCCATAGTACTAAAGACCCTCTGGTCTTTGTTCCTGACTGCACAGCTACTCCATCGCTCCATGTGAGCTGCAACACTTGCTGCTGGTTGGTATTTATTCTTCGTGGCTCCATCCTTGTCAAGGTGGAAGAACAAAAGAGCCCCAGCTTGGTTTGCTGTTTTCCTTCCTTCTGGTTATTTCTTTGCCAAGGCAGAAGTAAAGGTTTGGAGTGATGAACCTGGGTCTCCTTCCCTTTGCTTTTTCTTCTTTCATGTCTTGCTTCTCAAGCATCTTGCATAAAAGGTGGCGCTAGGATCAGCCGCACATATTCCTCTGAACAGTCAGAGGGGAATGCAGCTGCTGCCATTAGCATTAGCCAAATTGCTGGGGGTTTGCCCTCCCTTTCACAGAAGGGTTTGCATAGCATTGAGAGACATTCCTTCCTAAATGTTTCTCTTATTTTTAAAGTTTCTTTCCCTCCCTGAGCACAGTAGAACCAATAATTCCAAGGGTTCAAAATAGTCATTAATCCTTTGCAGACAATTTTAAAGTTGACAAACTTAACGTTTATAAAATCTTCAATTTAAGAAACTCACTCAGAGATGAGCTACAAAATTCAGCACCAAAAATGAGAAATCTTGGGTTATCCCTTGCCTTAGATTATCTTGAGAGGCATATGGCTAGAAAGGTAATGAAAAAATGGGGAACTGATCTGAAAATATGTTTTCAAACCTGAGCTTGCTAGTTAAAAGGCACTCAAAGATTCTTTTTCATTGGTTTCTTTAAAGTTTGGCATACTGAAATTAGGATGAGCTACATTTGGATTTGGTTTTGACTGATTCTTACTGCTGAGGTAATTGTATGAAAAAAATAGTGTACCATATAGATATATTTACCCTCCAGCTACAAGACCAGGAAACAGGAATTTGAATTCTCTTTCTTAAACATGCCAGTATTAACAATATTATGCAAGAAGGATAAGGACTGCCAGATATTGTGATTGTGATTGCTGATATATTTTAAGGGAAAATCCTATTTTCAGTTGTAATTTCTAATCTATATTACTCCAAATAAATACTGGGCTGAAATCATATTGAATCAATTTTGGAAAGTTTCTGATGACATTGTAAACCTATAGCTGCTATTGAGGCTAGAAAATGTAGATTTGCATATTTGCACGTATTTGTGCATCTTTTCTGATTATACCTTGTCTTTCTTTGAAGCTCTGCTATCGCTTGGTTTTGAGCTGTGCTAGGATTTTCACACAGGAAGGTGTCTCTGTGTTAGGAATGTGCTTTTTCCTGTTATTACAGGAACTGGGGTTAGTGGCTGTGGATGAAGGGAGGGAAGCTGAAACAGTTTTTGAGTCAGGGCCTGGCCAAGCAAGGAAACTGGAGCTGTGAGTCAGATGGGAGGAGACTGGAGCTAGCTGGACTCAGAAACTGTGTTAGGAACCGCTGGAGAGGGAAGGTGAGATCACAGGGCATGCTAGGCTGTGTGGTACATGTCTGTCATCAGAGCTGGGAAGGGTTTGGGGTGATGGTGACATGGGCCCAAGCACTCCAGAGCTTCTGTATGGCAGAGTTACCTTCTTCTACCCTACACCTTGGAAGACCACCACCACAATATTTCCTGTTTTCTTCATCAAGCCCCTGCCTCATTCGCTGCACAGAGTGGATGCTATTCATCTGCTTCATTCTCATTATTCACTGTAATGGCCCTACATCCTATTTACTGTTCACTATTCAAACCCTGTTCCAAAGATAGACTAATTAATTTCCTCATGGGCTGTTCCTCATGGGCACTCATCATTACAGTACTTCATAAATAGTAATTCATTCATTTTCACAACACTCATGCAAGAGGTAGGTTGGTGTTATTCCCATTTTTCAAAGGGGAACTGAGGCAACAAGACTTTAAATAAGGCCAGCCTTCACGCTAGTTCTAGAGGGCCAAGCTAAGTCACCACAGCCTGGGTTGTCAGAGAGCTCAGCATTGAGCAGCCCCGTGTATAGTCAGGGCACAGCTCAGACGGAGTCACAGGTGGCTCTTGGGAAGGGAGACTGCTGGAGTGCCAAGTCAAATGTTCTCCAGGCGTAGAAAGTAACCATAAATGAACAGCGTGGTCTTGGTGTTTCCACAGCATTGCAGGTGAGGAAAAGGCAAGGACAGACCCCTCTGTGTAGGACAACATTCAAATATATAATCTAGGAAGCCCTCCCTTCTCTTCCTGTGCACTTGCTCCTGACTGTACAGCCTTGCAATACATCATATGTTCATCTTTCCCTGCTGCTTTTCCTAACTGATTATCTGCTAAGTCCATCCACGTCATATTGCAGAAAAACAAAAAAGGGGAGGACAAGTTGGGGCTGCATAAATAATTTTAATTGTTCCTACACTTTGAAAGCTTTATTGTATGATATTTATCTTTTAAAGGTTTCTCATGTACTATCCTATAGCTTTCTCTAAAAAGACAATTTGAAAACCCCACAGAATTCCCATTATGGTGGCTTAGCTGCAGGACTGAAATCTTTAGACTTAGAGGGCTTACCTCAGCCACTCAAGGTAGCAGAAGGTGGCTGATGCTATCTTGCCTGCACACCAGCACTTAAGAAGATGAGCCATTTACTTTGTGGGTGATTTCTTGGGCACATGAAGGATAACCCCAGATAACTGGGGTCCATCCCAGCTCCTGGATACAAGCAGCCCGTGGCCGATTCTGTTCACTTTCCAGCCCTTCAGCCTTGGTCCCACGACCTCCTCTCTTCACCACCAGGCTTTTCTCACTGGATTTCTCAAATGCAGCTCACTTTTTATCCACCTCAGATCCAGTCCCAGTTTCTCATGCCCTTGCTCCTCATCCTGCTTTCAATCCTTCTACCACCACATAAGGCAGTAAGTCACCAAGCTTCTCCCCTGGATCCCTTTCTTGAGCTTCTTTTCCTTCTGCACACATGCTTCTTGCCAAGCCAGGATGACAGTCTTTCTTCCACACTCTCAAATCATTGACATCTAATCCCAGGTTTCTCCCTCCACCTCCCTTCAGTCCTGCATCCCATGCTTAAACACATGCAACCAAAGAATTAAGGAGCAGCAATAAGAGGGCAAGTTTTGCTCAGAGCCTGCAGCTCGGGAGCTGGAGTGTGCTTGGTACAGACAGACTTTGGAGGACATTGCTGCCAAATTCCTGAGAACGTCTACTGAACTTGAGCAAAGGCTAAACATTTAGCCAAAGTCGGTCTGTTCTCACATTCTTGACACCAGGCAGGTCCTCTTCTATGCCAAACGTAATGTCCATGCTCCAAGGGATGGGTATATTAGAGTTAATCGATTGAATAGTTGCAAGGACTTTTTTTTGATGTGGGCAAAATAATATAATTTCTATAATCTTGTTCTTGGAAATTGCTGAGCTGTTCTTCACTAAAATTTTAGAACAACAAATAAATCAAAGTGAGGCATTCATCCAGCAAGGGGAATTTTAGTCGAACACTGAAAAGTCTGGCACAGTTATTTGCAACTGAAAAAAGGGTTTTATAATGGGAAGTGTCAAGCATTAAGTATAGGTGGTACTTCCAGCTCCACCTATAATATAGATTGGATTAGATGCCTGGTTCCACCCCTAGGGCATTCTGGATTAAACCAGCAGTGGACTAGGAAGAAGTTCTTATTTTCCTCAGGCTAATACATTTCCATGGCATTTTTTTGTCCTTAAAAGAAAGAAGGAAAAAAAAGTGTCATGTCATCTATCTAGAAGATTTATTTATTTACTGGTATTGGCAAGGAATGCATAATTTGCTGACAATATGGAATGAATGATTATGGCAACCAATTTTATGAGAGTCTTATAAAAAGAGAGGCTTAAAAATAAAATGTTAACAATTATGGTTTAAAAATGAGTCAGCTACAGAAAAAATAAGACAAAGGCAAAAAGAAAAAAGAAAAACCTTTCAGAGGAAAATGTTTTATTTCCATTTATTTCCAATGCTTTGCAGATGTGTGTGGGGCAAGTAGGAGGCTAATATATCTCACTTTAGCAGTACTAATTGTTTGCATTATCACAATAATCAAATGCAACCATATTAATCTCTGTGGTTATTAACTTGATTTTTACACATTAAGATTTAGATTTAATCCCCTGGGACCATCTATTAATGCTTTTAAAGTTGAAGGGTTTCAACAGTTTTAAGTTTTTTTCCCCTCTTTTAGCTGCAGGCAGTAAAATTTGAACGTGTGTGGAGTTTTGTATTTTGCATTCCTGTGGGATTTTCAGAGACACTGCTGTCAAGGACCATGAATCATGTTAATACATAGCAACCTCTACAGCTATTAAAATGTCTGCAATAATGTGATTATTTTAAAACGGAAAAACTAATATCATATGTATTACTTAAAGATCAATCCTTTTTATTGTTTTTTTCAAGTCAATGGAAATGGCTGCTTCTGGGAGGGGGGAATGGAAATGTTAGTGGGAGTCACTAAAATGTGAAATGTCTAATCCACTGAGAAAAGAAACTTCAGTTCCTTTTACAAAGCACATCCTTACTGAGCTTATAGGCAATGAAGTGTAAAAATGGCCAAAAAAATCAAGATCAATAAGCATGAAAAGCCATTTTATTTTTGTTTAGCCAAACCGTAGTTACACCGACCTGGAACAGCATCTGGTTTCATGCTCTCATGATCACTGAGTGATGACACCCAAGCAGAAAACTGGGCATGGAGGTGTTTTTATGAGATGTCAACATGGAATGTAGTGCTAAGATTTAATAATGACACGAACTGGTTAAAAAACTCAGTTTTCAGGGTGGATGTATCAGATACATCATTCACAACTTACATAAACAAGAAAATATAGTAGAGTAACCCCATGAAATCAAGAAAGTGTCTTGAAGTGTATTACAGCTCTTGTCTTTAAATATTAAATCCATAGACAGAAACTGCAAGATGCTGGTTTCAACGAGAAAGAAAATCGTTCTTCAGATGATGTAATTTTATTGGAATTAATTGTGCATATCCATATTGTTTTTCTTCAATAAATCCTGTCTTGTTTATTTGTTTTGTTGGCCAGACACCCCTTGATTTCACATCTCCAAAGAGGGTGCAAAATCATGAAAACTTCTACAGCCCATCTGTCTTTTCTGTATTTGCCTTTCTGGATGTGCCATGGCCTTCTCCTGCAGTAAATGCTCCAGTACCTCTGGTTGTTCAAGAGTTCAGAGGTTTGTACTCAAATGAAGCACCACAGAGGGAAAAAATGGTCCATGTCCTGAGCAGCAACTGAAAGATACCATTGGTAAGATGGAAACATATTAATAGGTGAGAATCTAGCAAATGACAAGTGTTTGAGTGGCACAGGGTGTTAAGCAGATCTGAAATAAGGAACTCGGCTCTTTCAGTATACAAATGGCCAAACACAATGTGATATTTTACTGGGTGCCCAGAAGGACACTGTCATGGAAGAAAGGGCTTGAGTGCCCTTGTTCAAGGTCAGGTTGGTTCCTCAGACAAGCATTTTTAGCAAGCTAGTTATTGGCACCACACAAAATAATTTTACATCATGGAAGATATGAGCTCCATTAGCATTGTTTTAAATTGCACTTTCTGTTTTGTAAAATCAAAAAGGAAATTTCATGGGGAAAAGAAGTCTCACATTCATGCAACATTAATGTTTAGGGAATAATGTGGTGTTTTGCCATGTTAAAAGAATTATTACAAACCCTTCATTGAGAAGCTCTAGAGATCTCATACGTTGGAAAAGAGACTTGATAATTGGATGTGCAGGAGGGGGAGGGAGATGTATGGGGAGGGTGTCACTTCTGGTGACAGCAATGAGCTTTTTTTTGTTCTTGTGAAAAAAGACCCCGATCTGGCCAAATTAGAAGCCTTTGAAAAATCTGAGAAGCAGGTAGCTGCAAGTTAGCGTGGAGCAAGTAACTGGAGCTCAGAGTAAAGTGATTCACTCGTGGCCTCTCTGCTTCCCTGAGCTGAAGGGAGAATACCAGGAGCTCATGCACATGCAGGCAAGAATACTTGGGGGAGGCAAATTAAATTTGTACATGCCACTTCCAGGGAGTGCATCTTTTTACTTTCATGGTTCTTTTTTGTATTACCTGAGCACCCTGGAAATCTTGAATGCCATCAGTAAATATGGGCCAGCTCACATCTTCCAGATCTCCACACAGAGGTGATCTCCTTTCCCAGAGCCACAAAATTTGTGGCGATGTTCACCCCCCTCCTGGCTTCACCAGCCCCCTGCCCTGGGAACAATGGGGCTGAGCTGCCAAGGCACCAGGGTGAGAGGTCACGGCATCCCACCGAGCTGCCAGATTTGGGGGCAGATCCCACGGCCTCTACTGCACTGAGCCAAAAGCAGGTCTTCTCTTGCCCCCTGCAATCCTAGGGGGGAATCTTGGCAAGAGGAGCCTCAGAGGGATTTCTTCTTCAAAAACTCACCTTTCACAGCCTTTTTTTTTCTTCTTTCTTTTTTCTTTTTTTTTCTTTTCCACATAGAAAGGGATAGGACCGTATGGAAAATTAACTGCGCTGGTTTACGGGTCACGTGTGAGAGCCTGTGAGCGTTTGTGCACAGGGTCATTGTTGGATTTTACAGCGGTTGCTTTTATCCCTGGAACCAAAGCTGCCACGTAGTTTGAGACACCTGCTTATTTTGTAAAGCTAGATCTCTGGGCTGAAGAACTGAGGGAGTCTCTCAGCTCCACTGAAATATCTTGGACTTGGAGAGCTGAACTGAGCGACAGACGGAAAAAAAAAAGAAACAGAAAACATAAACATGTAAATGTGACATCTGCGATTCCACTTTACAGAGCTTTTTACATGTGTGAAAATAGCTTATTGTCTTGCGAATGTGAGAACTTTGGGGTTGAAACTGATGACAGAAATTAAGGGGACTTAAAAGGAAAAGTCCAGCTATATAAATGAATTTAAAAGAAGAAAAAAACCCAACAAACCCCCCAAAAGGCTATGCCAACATTTTCCTGAATGATAACAGAGATGTGTGCTAAAGAATAGGTGTTGACAGAAAAGAAACACAACCCTTTTATTAAAGAGGTGGGCAGGCAAACATATGAACTGCTGAAATTTCAGCATTTCAGTGTCGTGTGGGTAGAGAACACTGGAAGACAGGAAAAAACAAGTAGAAAAGATCTTAGAAAATCCTCACCTCCTAAAATTTTCAATCATTTTAGATGCCATGTCACTTGAGAAAAGAAGCAATTTTATATATATATACATATATATATATATATATATGTATAAATTAAAAAAAAAAAAAGGAGACGAGGGGGGGAGGCAAAGACACATTAATGCTTTGACTTCCATTTCAGATATCCCCTGCACTGTGTCATAATAAATCTTGCATCTTGCTGCTCAGCTGAGGGCTCTGCTGCAACATTCCTTGGTTGCTTTGTTTCGGAGCGCTGTTTGCATTGAATTTGGGGAGTTGTCTAAGCAGCTGTTACACTGTGATATTTCCTCGCTATTTCCTAGCAAAGTATGATCCAAACCCACACTTTTGGGGAGGAGACACTGGGGAAGCACTGCTTTAGGGAGCCGTGACTCCCCGAGCCTGACAGCCTCCTGACAGACACTAATACTGGCAGAGTGAACATGTGTAGTCTCCTCGCAAGGTTTGTGATGTGTTTTTGATTTCCTGCCTCAGAAATGCATTTTGGCTAGGAAACAAGAGAGCCATACAATTCCTTTTCTTGCCATACACATATCAGGAAATTCTTACCCCTGTACCTCGTTCACATTAGGTAATTGAGCTGCTAACATTCAGGAAGAGATTTTTGCTCGTTGGCTATTCAGTCGTGCAAACATGAGTAAAAATCATGGTTTTCATGAGGAATGTGAACTCTGTGTGATTCTGTCCTATTTGAGGCTTTGTAAAGGGTGCTAATTTCCACAAACTATGCTTTATTTGTCTTTCTCTTAGCTACTTCTTTCAATGCCTTTATTCTCCAGGGGTCATGTCATTGTCTTCTGAAATCTGCAAAGATCTTGCTTACATGTGAAAAGTGGCATTTTATGAAATGCACAATTTCATAAATTAAAGCTAATCAAAACACCTTCTGCTTCCAGGGCAGTCAATTGGTTGTGATTGTTTCTGTGTATTTTTCTTTTTTCACTTTAATATATATGAATGAAATGGAAAGTGACAACATCAAATTAAGAAAAAGTATTGCTCAGTGTTCATCCAGGAGGCCTGAGATTTGAGATATCTTCATAGATGATCCAAAATTTTCATAGTTTTTACTGTGCAACATCCTTCTAAGTTGCTGAAGTCTCCTCTCTGTGTTAAAATCCTTTTCTGAATATGCTCTTTTTTTAGGAAAAAAAATTGGCTGACCAGAGGCAAAAGATTTTAAGATAGTTGCCAGAATATTTTCCAGTAATACAAGTTCTGAAGATTAAGTCCATGATTCTGAAGTACGATACAGGTTTTGCCTACAGTCTCCAAGTAGACAAGGGACTTTGCAGAGCTACAGGCATCCCCCTGCCTTGCCAATTCTTGATGGATTTGGAGCTTCCATCAAAAGAAAATATGAATTTGTATTTATGTTGATTGAGAGTTCTATTTCTGTTGCAAGAGGGGAAGAGAAAGAGGTCACTTTTCAATGAAGATGTCAGCATTTTCACGTGGTATTGTAGTGGAAATCGATCAGAGGTAGTTTCCCTCGCTTTTTTTGAGGCTTGACCATGACAAAAGACTTGTTTCCATTGATACTGGTCAGAACACTGTTCATCTGCGTTATGGTCTGATAAATGCTACAGAACATCCTCCAGATGCTTTCTGGAAGACTGGATTTCTTATATTAGAACCCAATTCTCCTCTTTGCTGTACTGTTTACTCTCTGGCTTCTCTAGGAGGCAGCAGAATTAGCTGACCATGAAACCTTGAAAACACACTCTGATGCAGGTTCTTTGAGACAAAAAGATACTTTGAAACATACAGCTGATCCTAGCAATGTGCCTTAGGGTGTAGGAAGTCACTAAAATGCGTCGCAACAATGACCATGATTAATTTCAATCCTAAAGAGAAATGTTTAATGGATAAAACATGTCACTGACCAACTTTCAAATTCAAAAACTCTGCTTCTAGATTTCTCTCTGCTTTAAAAAAAAAAGACATTTAAGCAAGTGATCCTTCTTTTTAATGTCCCAAGCCCCTGGAATATTGTCTTTATAGATACACTTCAGAGTTCAGCTAAAAGATCATATTGCTTTAAAATGGGCAGAGTAAAACCAAGCATGCCTGGAGGAGAATTTGTAAGCACAATTATGTTTGCCATAGAGTTGCTAGGTCAGTGGGTGGTATACGATGCACCCATCTTTCTAGGAGCAGTAGGATTTCCTGCTGTTTTTTTCAGTAGTGACCTAGAAGGAGGTTAATGATTCCAAAGAATGACTTTTCCCTTAGGGAAAATTTAATCTTCTGACCTTTTTCTCTATCTGTCCATTCCTTTTAAGTCACAGACCCCCTTCATTTAGCGTACATCAAGCTGGTTTATTTTCTTCAAAAACATGGTTGAAGTGATTGCTTTTGCTTTCATTTAACCCTTGAACTGGATACATTTTCAAACCAAATCATTGCCCAGAATACAGAATTGCTTGTAAGCATTTCTTTTAGATTTCTATATTTGTCTTAAATGTGATTGTCAACCTTCAGGATCCCTTTAACAACTGACTAACTTCGAAAATGCATGCCTTTAATGTACTCTTGCAATCATCTCCGAGAGCTGCTTTAGAAAAAGAACATGACAGGAATAAAGCAGCTATTGGATTTTTTTTCTTTTTTTTTTTCCCCTATCAAACACTGATGGAACCAGAGTAATACAGAAGAAAATTTCATTTAAAATTAGTTCACCAAGAAGGCCATCATGCCATTTGGGGGATTAAATTTGAGCACATAAAAACTATCAGCATTTTATAGTCAAACTGTTGGAGTGTTTTGCTTTGTCTGAACTGTGCAGACACTATTGAATCAAATCTGTTGTCAGAATATGGTAAAATAAAATTTTAATTACTTCATTATTCTCAAAGGTGTTGACTCTGGGGTGCAAGGAGTTCTGGAGGGTAACTGGAAACAGAAACCACCTTGTGCTTGAAGCTGTCAACTTCCTTTTACTCTGCAGCAGACACTGTTTTTGTCTTTATTGCATTACACTCGGTTATTGCCAACATAATAATTCATGAATATTCCTTCATTTTCAGAGTTATAATTAATGCTGGATTTTGACATTATGACAAAGTAGGGCAGCTCGGCAGCAGAAACATGCAGCCCTAAGAACAAAGGAATTGCCATATTGGAGCAGACCAGTGGTCCATCTAGCCTGGTATCTCTCTGCCTCTCACACTGGCCAATGCCTGAGGCTACCGAGGAAGGCATAACCCCCTCCTAATGCACCTAATTGCAATACTATACCACAGAGGGAAATTTCTTTTCGACCCCAGCTGGTGATCAGCTTATGCCCTGAAGTATGAGGATTGATAGCCCTTATAATTTTTATTCTAGCTAGTGTGGCTGCAGATGCTATACTTAATCAAATAAACGTCTAATACTTTGATAAAGCTAAGTAAGGGCTAAATACTCAGATCTCTCGGGAAAAATCCCAAGGAAGAAAAAAGTGCTGAGAAATTCCACAAGGAGAATCACATCGAGTTCCCACTGCTTTCTCTACTCTCCGGGGAGTACAGTTTGCATGCTTGTGGAGAGGCTGGCAGGGCTGGAAAGGATGTCAAGCAGCACATTGACAAGCAGTCCTAGGCTTCCTAGGGGAGTCAGGCTCCAAGTTTGGCCACTCTTTCCTTCTGCCTCATTCTGTCCCTCACCCTGGACCAAGAGGGCTGTTCAGACTGAGCCGTGGGAGTTAGGCAGACCTATAGCAGCTATTTGGATTTCGGCCTGAAAAAGCAATGGTTTTAGAGGGAAAACCATGCTCCATGGGATGGCTATTTCTTAGGTCTTCCTCTGCAACCTGAGATGCCCTTTCCCAAAACCTGCGTATCACTGGCCATGTGCTCTTTGTGTGGAGGAGCAGCTGAAGAGTCTCAGGAAATGGGAGGACATGACAAAGAGTTAGTCCTCCTCTTTTCATTTCCTTTTGTTTTCATTTTCTAATTTTTACCCCCTCATTGCCCCAAAGATCTTTTCCTCAATCCTATGCAGAAGCAATAAATACCACATTTTAACTACATATTCTGATGAAATAAAAGCATCTCCATATATTCAATTAAATGTATGTCCCACTTTTTTTTTTTTTTTTGTAAAAAGCAAGAAAGCAGACAGGAACACCTAAGCTCTTCTGTATCAACTGGAATTTTATGTGGTCCTAAAACTCCTCAAAAGTCTTCTACCTCTTTCTGTTTCTAAATTAAGTGTTCTCTTCTTTTAAATCTGCCTTCTTGGTCCTTTCCCCTGTTTCATTAGTAATGTTTACTTCATTTCTCTCTATGTTTCTTTGGTTTGCCATGTCTTGCTTATAATCCACTGACTAAAATACAACAGAATATCTGGAAATGCAGTTTTTACTCGTGAAGCTGCATAGCAATATTTTCTGTTTAACCATCTTTTTAACCTGTTTAACCATCTGTTTAACCATTCAGTTCATACTGAATATCTTCTCTGCTTGTGTATGTTTTCGAAGCTCCTGCAATATCCTGGATAGCATTTTCAGTAAATGATGCTCCTGTGCTAATTAATAGCCATCAGTTCTTGAAAATATTTTCCAGCATACACTCCTTGGCATTAGTTTGTTTAATTTCGTATACCATCATGTCACCATTTTATCTTAGTTCACTGGCTTGCTCTGGAATTTCTTCAAGTTTTGGCTAAATTTAGTTAACTTTAAAAACGGCCAAATACCCCCATGAATTTTCCTGTTAGAGCAATGGGCTCTGGGTTTAAGCACCAAAAAGCAGGCTGTGACTGTTGCAGTGAAAACAAGCTTTACATTCTTTATTTCAGAAGGGTTTTTTTCAAGTTTTCTAATGAATAAGTTGAACAAAACCATCTTTATTGCCACTATTGATCCCAGAGGCGATTCAGAGTTAACCTCTTTCTCTGCTTTAACTGACCACTGATTCTTCTGCAGTACCTAGAGAAAGGGATGCTGTCTAGTCATCTAAACGCAGCTCTGGAACTTGGGTGCTCATGAACTGAAGTCTGGTTTTGACACAGCTTGCTCTTACAGTCATAGGTAAGTTACTTCACCTCTAATATAACCAGCTCATTAGGAAGTTGTAATCTGACAGTGTTTAGAAAACCCTTTCAGAGGACAAAATTCTAGCTCTAATTCTAATAGTTCTGACATTTTGGGGTTTGTTTTCCCTCTTTTATTCAGTACTTACAATGTAGATGGATTTTAATTCTGTATATGCTGTGTTTTTCTTTTCAGAAACCTTACCATTAATGTTGGAACCACTAAATTAATTGTATCTTCTGGTTCTACTTTATTGACTACTAATTAACTCTTTCCTGTAGTTCTAGGAGGGTTGAACAAATGGAGGCAGAAGCTTTGCTGATTTTACTTCTTGTGTGTGCCTAAGCATATTATTTTTACTGATTCTCTAGATTGTTTCCTCATACTAAAGTAAGACTTACTGGTTTATAATTTCCAGGATCATCATTAGCACCTTTTTAAGAGATAGGTACAGCCTTGGCCACTCTCCTGTCCTCTGGTACGGTAGCTGTTTTTATTGATAAATTACATATTTTTGTTAGCAGCTCACTTGCATTGGTCTCCCGTTCCTTTAGAGCTCTGGGATGAATACCATCCGGTCCTACTGATTGACTGCAGTTTAATTTCTCAGGTTGATCCATCACCTTTTCTGATATTCTTATTTCTGATATTCCTACTTTCAACACTTAAAAAGAATAAAGCCTTTGTAGCATCGCATTCTCTTTGTTTAAGAACAGTGGAAAGAAGCCGTTTGGCTTTTTTTCTTTTCTTTTATATTTTTGTTTGTCTAATGCAACTAGGCAGAAGGAAAAATAAATTGACAGCAAACACCGTTTGTCTTTAGAAACATCTTATTACAAAAACGGACAAACAAACAAACCTCTAAAGATGTGTCAGAGGCTTTTGGGGAGATGGTAGTGTCAGAAGCCCAGAATTTCAAGTTCATTTATGCTTTCTCTTAATAGTGAATCATAATTTTCAACAGACTGTTGTGGAAAAACTGCCAAGGGAAGTATATATAATGTTTTGGGGGATTTCAGTGTTATTTGCCATGGCTGAGCAGAGGAATAAAGACGTACTTGTATTACCTATAGTACTAGAATCTAGAACAGAAAAAGAAATCAAAAGGAGAGCTTCTACAGTGGAATAGCTCAGTGACAAGCAAGCAAATAGAGAAAAACAAAACTATTACCATACTTAACATGAAAACAGAACAAGGAAGAAAAGTATCATGATTAGTGTCAACTAATCTTGTAGAATATTTCTCAACTCTGCATATTTCTCTTACGCACCTCCCTGCTATTCCCACACTCTTACACAAATCTCTCCTCTGCCTGCTTTTATTATTCACAGTGCTCTCTGTCTAATTTACACGGTAAGCTCCTCCTCAGGTAGGGACCTTGTCTTTTCATACGTCCATAATGTTAAATACATGCCAGTCAAACTGGTGAAATTATAATAACTGGGGGTTGTATTTTTTCCTTTATTTCTTTTGTTAACAAACGATAAGTTAAAATCAAAGGTAATAATTAGTTTAAAACAGCCCTCAGAGGCAGTCCCAGAAAAAGTGACCTTTTGAGCTACAACTAAACTAACCAATTTTATTGTGTCTTGAGGTCAAGGCTCTTATTTCACATAACTTGAGGGTCTTTATGTGCATGCTACCCAGCAGTAAACGACACAGAAAGTTATGGTCAAGTAGACTTTGCACTCCAGACATCTATTGAGGAATAGCAACAAGATTCAATTCAATCTGAGCCAAAAGTAATCCAGAACCAGGCTCAGGAATGCAATGGAAAATTCCTAAAAGATTGGAGATGAGATTAAAATACAACAACAAAACAACCCAAAACCCAGAAGACTGGCTAATGCAAAGCGAGTGCATTGGACTGATTTTGAGTGGGCTGGACCCTACAATTATAACTTTGTCACCACAGTTTGAAATCTATTAAAGGGATTTATGTTTTGCAGCTGACATTTAAAATTAAGGATTTATTGGACTGGGAATGAATATTTCTTCTGCAATTAGTCTTTTGGAGGTCATATTTCATAAACTGTTGTTTTTCTGTTTAATCTACTGTAGCAAGATTTTGTACTGTTAGAAAATTTGAAAAATATAAATGCAGAAACCATTTTATTCATTGTAAAGAGGCTCTCATCATGAAATTGCTGTTGAGTTGCATCAAGTAACATTTTCACTAGGTACCTAATATTTCCCATTTGTATATGCTTTTATAATTGAGCAAGTGAAAATAAGTGCTATCTGATACTATATATACTATACAACTATACTATACACCAGTAACAAATGGAGAGTCTTAATTCAAGATACGTTTTTTTGCTTCTCTTACATGTGAGCCTTTAAAATTTGCTTTTTGGAAATTTATGCATGCAGTTCTGCGTATTGCTAGAAGCCTATGAAAAGCTGCATGTTTTTCCATTCTTGTGCATTTACAGACATGAATTAAACTTCACTGCAGCTGATTTTTGAATTCTTGAACTGAAATTAATTACTGGGAAAAGGAAGGGCATTTTTCAAATTATGACAGTAATTAATTTAAGACGGTTGTTTTCCTTTACCACTATTCTAACCCAGTCTTCTCAAAAACAAAGAAATAAAAAAGACCTTATAATCATATTGACACAATTCCTATTTAGCTGTCTTCTGTGTTGGAACATTCACATGCAGCAGCAGGAAAGAAAATCAGGAGATATAAATTAGAAGCTGGAGTGTGATTTCTTAGAGGATGGGCACTATCATTAAGGAACAGAACTGCGGAAATCAGATTCCATTAATGCCTGGAAAACTCAGCTTGTTATTTATGCGGGTCAGACTGTGAAATGTAGTAGACATTACACATCCTGTTTAACTGTAAGTTCATTTTGCCGGGTTGCAACTTAAACTGTTGCACACTTCTTCCACAGAGGGAGCGAGAAAGGATAGCTGAAGTAGCCTAAAAATATTTTAAGAAGTCATTATATACTCTTTGCTCTGGCTTGATTTTCCTGTGTGGCACAGCAATGGAAATAAAGGCGACTTAGAGGTGAGACTGGTCTAAGATGGCTCAACAAAGCCTTGGTTTTGTTGCATCTGAGTATTTCCTGAGACAAGGTAACTTCAGGGAAAGAGTGCTTCTTACTTTGGCAAGAGCCAGTGCTGAGCACAGAAGTAGGAAATAAAAGGGATGCAAGCACTGGGGTTTTTTGTGTCTCTCTGCAGTGGGGAGGGGTGCAGGGGGGAGAGACAGAGAGGGGGGAAAGAAGACAATATAAATGTGTTTCTATTGGCCAAAGCAGGGGGGGAAAGGCAGCATTTGAGCAAAAAAGTGTAGTAGGAGTGAGCACAGAAGAGTTCTTAGAGATGCAGGCAGACCAGAGACTGGTCTGCAGAAAAGTAAGGAGAAGACAAACGGTGACCACAGAGTGCTAAAAACTTTAGAAACGCAGGCTGCTTTTCTGGTCTGCTCGAGAAGTCTGTTTTCATTCATGCAGAAGCATAGGTGTAGATTTTATCAGGACTTTGGGCTGGAGCACCCGCAGCTGTGGATTACAGATGCTTCCTGTCATGTATAAACACAATCATTATGTGAAAGCATGGCACCCACACGGCTACCTAAACAGCCATTCCTCCGGACTGAAGCGCTTTGTTCTCTTTGGAGTTATTTTTACGACTACGAGCAGGACTCTACCCAAAAGTTACTAGCAGCAGCCGTGTTTTTTTATGTCAATTAAATGGATTTTGTTACTTGTAAAATACATGTCCAAACACAACTTCATTCTTCAATCACAAAGTATGTTTTCTTAACACACGGTGATATATAGTGACACTTGTTTGACTGACAGCACGAATGTAAACCCTAGTAAATACCACCTGTAACTTTGAAACTGGTGAAGCTCAGTTAATAAAAATAAGAACATCAAGGAAAAAAAAATCAGGAGCTTTTGCACTACACTGCTACTTTTAAATATCAGATTTCAGCATGGATATGAGTTAACTCAGTGAAAGGATTTGGCTGGGTTAATGATGCTGTGTGTTAATGTCTCCATGTGCATGTCTCTCTCCCTTTCTGTGTGAGCTGAGATTGCCTTGATTTCCAAGCGCAGAGCAATGCTTTCTCCTCATCGCGCTTTAGATACTGACACAGTTAATCATCCCACTTAATTTATATTAAACCTCTATACAGCAAAATGTAGGTCCCAGCAGTTTTTAAGGTCCTCTGTTCGTAGCTTCTGATGTACTGTACGTCATGTATATTCTCTCCAATCAATTAGTAAATAAATAAATACCCTTGCTCCGCAGAGTGAATCACAGAGATGGTTCTTGTTGGGAGGAGGGGAGTCTTAGTAAACAAAACTGTATCTGGAAAACAGTGCAATCAATTTTAGAAACAATTCTCCTGGTAATATATTATTTAGTTACCGAGAGTAGTATGCTTCCTTACCTCTCACAAAGAGCTTTTAAAAAAAAAGTTATTTCGGGGGTTGCCAACCCGTGGTAATTTAAGCGGCTTAACATTTTAAAACAAAAGGTGAGTGAGTTGTAAAAATATTCATTTTTAAATCATATTGGAAAATCCTTCAGCACCAGACTCAAAGAGACTTCCCCCTCTTGAAAACAAAACAAAACTGCCTTTAAAGTTAATCCGTAATGAGTGAGACTTGGCAGGTTAGTTGCTTTACAAACAAAACCGCATCCAGCATCTCTACGACAACAGTGGGGGGGCAGGGGGGAAAGACAAAAAAAAAGAAAATAAAAAAAAAGCCGCCGGCAACAATGCAGCAGCCCCAGCCATAAATCCCCCCTCGCTAGCTGCCGCCCGGCGCTGCCTGCCTGCCTTCCCTCCGTACATCCATCCTACCAGAAGGGGGACCTTTCCCACTCTCAGTCGCGGCTCTGCCTTAATTTCTGAAGAGAAAAAGAGAGAGCAGAAGAGACCCGAGAAATACGCTGTGTAGCTCTAATAACATTACAGCGGCGGCGTGTATGTATGTGTGTGAGCGGGGCGGCAGCGGCGACTCTTTATTTTTTTTTTCCTCCCCCCCTCCACC
>WEIT01014795.1:21131-74093 GCA_013389985.1 Dryoscopus gambensis | reverse complement strand
TCAGCAACCAGCACTGAAATATGCTGGGGTTTTTGAAATTCCCTCCATTGAGACTACCAAATTTTAAGGAAAACACGGGATTATGAGCAGCGCCACAGATCCACCTCTCTGCCTACTGCCCCCAGCCCTCAGTGACGCCCATCAAGCCTCAGAGCCACCCAGGCCCTCAAACAGCAGAACCAGCTCTTTTTATGTCCCTGAAACAAGTTTTTTAAAGTTCTTTTTATCCAAAACTTGGCATTTTATGTTCCTGATCATCCTGGAGTCCGAAGAAGGCGGCAGTATGTGTAGGCCTCCCATATACCAGCCTTTGCTCACTGTGTTTGGACTGACACTTTCAGTGTTCTTTTCTTTCTTTTATTTTAAAAAAAATCCTAATTGAAAGCCCCACAGAGAAGCTGTCAAGTTAAATTAATGACAAAGGTAGCTGCTTCTGCAGGTCGGTTTTCAAATCCATGGCTTGAAATATGACTGACAGACTGACACATGCTGACAGGAAAAGAGCTCCTTCAGAAGAACTTTTAAAAGTCAGTGTTTTTATAATTGATCTGAGGTTCAGGAAATGGGAAGACAAAGACGCTTTGCTGGTTTTCCATGCATTTATAGGCCATGTTTCAGAAAATTAGTTCGTCATGAAAATTTCTCCTAAGGGCAGCATTTAAGCATAAGTTTAAGTCCCACAGAGATTTCAGCAGTATTGAAGGCTGAGTACAGATTTAAATGCTGCTAAAAGGGTTGATTTTTCTGACAGGCTTTCAAAATCCACTGTTCAGGGAATATGCATTTTAAAAGGGGTTCACACCCCTAAGCTGTCCCAGTGTTGCCAGCAATAATGGAGTGCTGGTATGCAGACATTTCTGACCCACAAATTTCCAAAATTTTTTCTTAGCTGAAATTTGCTCATGTCTTTTTGTCTGAAATCTTCTTTCCAATACTCATTTTAACTGAACTTAGTAGATTAGCATATTTTATCAACTACTGGAGCTCCACCCCTGACTGCAATTAGATTTGTATCAGGTCCTGATAAACAGGACAGGCTATTTCAATAAATGAATTTTAGAAGTCTTCATGTCTTAAAAGTAACAGCTAACAGTGATTTAAATGTATATTCAACCACCTTTTTATATTATTATTCTAAACAGAAAATCTATTTCTCTTTGTTTTCAAGAGAAATCACTAAGTCTGAAGAATTTGCTTGAAGAAATCAAAATTTCCCTTAAAAATAATGTCTCTGTACTTGGGGATTATTTTATTCTTTTTTTTTTTCTTCTCATCATTTTTTTAAACTCTGACTGAAAACCCACCCCTACTTTCAAAACTTTTATTTTCAAAAGTTTCCCCATTTAATCAACACATATGTTTTCTCCAGAGCCTTTCAGAAAACTCCCTAACAATCAGAACTTGAATTCAAAATGGAAAAAAAAAAAGGTATGTAGAAAAGGGTAGAACAGATGGGGGAAGAAAATAAGCCCTGACGAAATGCAAGTTCCTTCAGCTGTTACTTTAACGTGGCAAACAAGGTTTTACTTTTCCCAGTGCCCAAAGGAATGTTTCAGGACTGCTGGATCCTCAGGCATACCCTGCTTCTGCTGGAGAATTGTTTTTAAATCCTAGTGCATTGTTGGAGGGTCGTAGCAGTACGACAACCGTGCTAAATGTGTTCAACAAATGTGACTGTTTCAGATGCAGCAAGGTGCATACTGCACCCTTTTGATAGTTTAACAGAGGGGAAAAACCCCAAGGAATGGGAGCAACAAAAGGTTACATCATTATACCTGGTACCAGGAGTGTGTCTGAGCCCATGGATCGGTGAGAATGGTAATCACCTTGGCCTTGGGGGCAAGAGGATGTGCTCGTTTGGGAGCTTTCGCAGAGCAGAAATAATTGGCTCTTTTCTCAAAGAAATGCCTTATTGCATCGACTGGAATGGCAAAAAATTCCAGGTACATGGACAAGTGTGAGAGAGAAATACGGATTAAAAAGTAGAGCTAATCTAATCCCCCAACTATTAACTATAAATATTTTATTTATTATATGTAGGATGTATCTCCAGGATATATTTATATGCCTGTAAATGATGAACATAATTGAAATGAGATATAAGGATATAAAACCACCAAGGCTGTGTTTATAGATAAAGCTTCAGTCAAATATAAGCTACTGGTGCTGTGACTATTTTATAGCAGAGTAAGGTGAAAAGCAGATATCCAGGTTTCCACTCCAGTGCTATGCTTCCTTGCGGAAGAGCCCGAAGTAATCAATTTATTTATCAGAGCAAAAAATACCTGAAATTTTACTATTTCCTTCATATTGATTCCTGCTCACTGATGAACTTTATAGGGCCCTGATTTATATCACATTCAGTTAATATTAACAGTTCATTTATGGCCTACACCCAGACTAGCTTATGACTTCACATATGGATAGTGACAGAAGTAGGGATAAAAATGAGATACTTACGTAGCTCAGGTACTCATTATTGGAGACTTGGCTGGCTGAAAGATGCCTTTTATCTGCAGGGTAGTGCAAAAAGACAAGTCTAATCTGTGAAGCTTCAAAACTCAAGCTAGGGGTTCCAATCACAAACTAAGTCTGCTTTTCCCAGACCAAAAAAAGGGGAAAAAAATGAAATACAGGTACATGAAGGCCTATTGTTCCTAAGAAGTAAGAAGCGTCTTTGGATGCTATCATGGTTTGCTTTATTTACTTAAGAATTCCTCCTTACTGCTTGACTTCTGACAAGAAACTGCTGTTGAGGCAGTTTCTTTGATTGGAATTCTCAAGCTAATCCCGGCTCCATTTTGTCTTATGTTTGTCATGAAATAAACACTATTGGCATCTGAAACAGAGCCACAAACAGCTGTGCTAATTATACTAAACCAGCACCTTTATTTAATCACCCTTTTTATCATTATTAGCTAAATAGTAAATTGAGTATTTACACAACGTATTATAAAAATGCAGATTACACGTATCTCAGAAAAAACCTACCCCTGTCTGGAAACCATTACAACCTATCAACTGTGTAGCTGATAAAAAGTGCAGTTAAGGTAGCCTGATGGTGTAAGTGCCTGACAAATATCCTCTCTCAAGCACTTTTTCCAATATGGGCAAGTTCCATGAAACCAAAGGAATTTGCAGTGTTCCTGACAGAGGCTGCTATCAACTTGGACTCCTCAAACCCCAAAATACAAAAGGTGGGGACAGTAGATAAACATGTGGCCACAAGTATCTAGTATCCATGGATATTACCAACCATGAAGCATGGGTCACTAGGAACAACCACAGAGCAGCAGCCCCTTTTGAAAACAACAAGAAAAGGCAAAACAAGTTAGCCTCAATAAACAAGGACAAGCTTGGCCTGTTTTTCCTTAAATGTAAGTGTTCTGACAGTCATGAAAGAAAATCTGTGTTCTGGATAGACCATCTATGTCAAAATTCTACTCCTAATTAACATGGGTAAGATCTTAAATTTCTAATTTACATTTTTATCTCATTTACAGGAGTGGAATATTTTAATCCTGGAAGTATTGAATTGGGCGTTGAATATCATACATTATTCTAAGAGATGCTTTATCAGAACATAAGTGTTAGAGTAAATTTGCCTTATTCTTATCAAAACATGCACACTATTGAAGAAATTCCTCCTCCAGTCATCCAAAAAAGGCTGATAACTTTGTATCTCCATGTCTTTGGCACACCTTGTGTAAAATGGGGGTAAGAATGCTTCCCTGGGACTCTTCTGTTGACAACTAATCAGATACATGAGGCACATTTACATAAGTGGTTTCCATGATGTGATAATAATAAGGGAAATCATGGATTATAATGCATTTCATTTCACTATTGTTCATTTTATTGCATCCCATTTAATGGATTTAGCTCTCTTCACACTGTTATCTTAGTGCTTCACAATACAGTATGAACTCTGGATTTAATTAATAATTTAATTAATATTCCCTCTGCCTTTTCATAGGATTGTTAAGAAAAATATAAATACAAGACCTAGGAGTTGATCTGGAGATACCAGAACAAGGCCACTTCCTGAGTAAAACGTTCCTCATTGCCTTTTGTTTTATTCTTTAGCTCATTTAATTAGTTTCATTCCCTTTTGTGCATTTCAACCTACTGTAAAATTACTGTACACTTACGATATTTTCTGCAGAATAAATTAATATTGCCAAAATCCAAGTGGGGATAAATTAAGTATGCCCTCGAACTGCTAATATCAGCTGTTTCCTAATTTTTGAGGCACTGACTGCTGATATGGGTTTAATTGAATCCATTTGGATAATATGTATATTCTTGTACACAGACACGCTTTTCTCAATTATCTTAATATGTGTTATACCAACTATGACTATGTCTACAGGGAAAATATATTACTAAAGTTGTTATTTAATAATTAATCAGATATTAATCACAGTTTTTTGTGTTTCCAGCCAGCTCAGGCATTAATGTTTTTCAATATTTACAAAGAATTTACACTTTTATGTAGAAATTTTTTTCCAGTAGAAAAAAGTGTTGAAAATGTATACAGACACAAGACCTTTATTTTGCACCATTCTACTCAGTCATTCTCCATTCTTCCTTTATTTTTGCATTGCATAAAATCTGTTGGTTTGGATGAGAATTTTACATACAACTTTCATCCTCAAAATCTATCTGTTTTAATTTCAGAGTACGATTCACATTTGCCATTTTAAATGACAGCTTCCATTTTTAGGCCTCCAATTTGCTTTAAATCACTTTAACCCCACTAGCTCACAAATGGGTTCTTTTTCCCCTGTTCCTCCTCTCTTCACCATAAGTTTTAGGAATTTCTTTGATTTCACCAGACCCAGCTTGTCCAGATAGCTGCAGTAAATGCTGACTTGATTATCCTGTGCCTCAGTGAAAATAGGCATATTTAGTGAAGTGGAACGGGAGGAGATCAATAAAACACCTCTCTGTGTTGTTAGCAGAGTACCTCATATACAGTGCTTGTGTGCTGCACAAAAAGCAGCACTGTAAAAGCTGGAAATAACCTTCCAATTGTCTCAAACGGACATTAATCACTTGTTTAACACTATCATTTGTACTTGATACACGACCAGCCAAGACCCAGCGCACGGCCAAGAAACAAAGATGGATGCACATTATAAATATTAGCTAACGCATTTTTAGGCTATAAACTCACTTTGTATCCCTCTCTTCCTGAAGGTTTTGGTCTCCAACTTAATAACTGTATGCATCCTGTCCCATAATGGTTCTCCTTTCAGACAGCTATTTTCTCATCTCGTGATATCTCTTCCCAAGCTTCTTCCTGTAGGACACCGAGCTGAATCTCATGCAGAACAATGCTATGTGCCCATAATGGCAACAGTATTTCAGAATATTTTTGCAAGTCCACTGGAACAGCCAATTAATCTCATTTTTTTTCCCCTGAAAATTTCAGCAGCATACAAAATTATGTGGTGAAATAGGGATCATGATGAAAACAGATATTGTGTCTGGAGCTGACCTTTTTGGTAAATAAATTACAAGGAAACGACCATCCTTCCAAGGCTGGTGGCATTGCACTGCTGTTCCCATATGCCCCTGTGTAGTTAGCTTTTTGCACAGTAGGAATGAGAAGGAACATGAATACATAAGATTTTTTTTTATCATTTTCAACCATTTTCATTTTGCTTTGTCCCTTTCTGTTTACTTCTTCGTTTCTGCATTTGGAATTCTCACATTTTAGCTTGTATCTGTATTATCCAGAGGCCTTCCTTAGGACACCAAGGAAGTCAAGCCTAAATTCTCTTTCTCTAAATGACCAAAAGCTCTTGATGATTTCTGTTCCCAAACCTTGGCACCACTGGAGAACAATTTTGTTCATAAACAATAGAACCTTTTCTTCATAAATACATGGGATCAACCAAAACTATGTTATCTTGTTTAAATTTTACCTTCATTGCTTTTCCGTACAACATAAAATAAAATTTCCTGAATCTTGTAACTAGAGAATTTAATATATCTGCATAGATGAGTTATAAAGGAGTACATTCATTCGCAAGTTTCATATGATCTTCTTCTGTCTCCCTTGATCCTGTGATACACAAGAAGCATACGCGTGTGAATTCCAGAAAGTGAGAACCAACCGTCCCTTTACACTTAACAAATGCTATCTCATGCTTTCTGGGTTCCTAAATGAGCAACTTGGAGTTTCTCAGTAAGATGAAATACACGTTTCTGTCACGTCCAGACTTCAAGCAGGCAGAAGATTTTGTCATTTGTGTAGGGATACAGTTAGAAAGCAGAAGTGAGAGCACTGCCGAACTCATGTCAGGAGTGAACGCAGTAACTCTGCTAGGCCGCAAACCATGGCAAGCAGTGCGGCCTACCACCAAATAGACAGCATAGGAGAAAGGCATGCTTGGTGTGTGCCTGTGCTAGTTAGTGTTAGCTTCTAGTTTTGCAATGTTATGAAGAAACATAGATATGGTCACTATAGCGATTGCTACTTATGTAACTGCTACAAAGGTATATAAACGGAACTCTGTATCAATAAAATCGGCTTATTGCATCCAAGCAATCTGCCCCGTCTCTTCCTTCGCCGACCGTCACGCGACAATTTGGACTTTTCTCATCACACTTGGAAGCATATGCTCAGCTGAAAATGAATGAGATTTAAGATCCCAAGCCAGTTCTAGTTTGAAGGTCACTGCCCACATTTATCACTTCTTAAAGCCTTCCCAGAATCCATAAAAGAATGGCTTTTCTAGATGTTTTCTGAGAAGAACACAGTAAATTAAAACTTGGTACAAGTCAGCAGCTTCCCAGATGGCTTATCATAATATTTAAATCATTGCAGCAAGCCTCTCTTTTCCCTCGGAAGGCAAAACAGTGGAATGGGGTAGGATGAAGAATCTAAATATATGCTGAAAATGATTTTTTGTGTGTGTGAGATTTTACTAAGAAACAAACATTTAACTGAACTCATAACTGGGGAACTTGCTGAAGTGTGCTATCAATCATCTCCTCCTGGTAAGATTGCTTTCCTGAAGTACCGCCTCAGGACCGCAAACCCCTTAGACAAAAGTGCAAAAGGACTGCTTCTAATGGATCATTCAAATAAATATCCAGCTTGAGAGCTCAATTTAAAACCTAACTTATATCCTGCAAATATATGCATTTTCAGGTCTAACAGAGGTGTCTTTTCAAACACGAGGTGTATGCATAAAGCAATAATTGCAGAGCATAGCACTCTTAATAGGCTTTGTGAAGTCAAAGCTAACAAGTTATAAAGAGACTGAAACTTCCTATTCTCTACCCCACAAGCCCAAAGGAGTAAGATGCATTGGGTTTACTTTATTAAGAAAGGTTATTAAACCAATCAATCCAGGAACTAGGACTTCTGTGAATCAAAAATAAGCATTGCTTCTGCATGTTGCAACACCCTATATGTCCTTTAAATTAACTTTTAAATCACAGAAGTACCCTATCTTGAACCTGGTCTCCAGAGCACAGCTGTATGAAACACTCAAAGTAATTTTTAAGTAAAATTTGCACATGAGGAAAAACAAATGATAACCAACTGTGTTTTGACACAAGCCACTTTCTCTGCGTCCAGTTTGCTCAGAAGAATCACAGCGGAGCACAAAAGGATGCATTACAAAATCCCAGCACAATGACTGATTGGAAACTACATTTTGAAAGACTGGCCACTATGTCCACTAAACTTTTCTTACCCCTACCCGGACTTGTTTAATTTCCTGAGATTTTTTTTTTTAGAAGAATGATAGTCTTCAGAGAGAGGAGACTCCAAAGTTATGTGAAAGGAGTAGGGCTACAATAAATCCTGAGGAGAAATTTTCTGTGGAAGAGCACTAAACAGTAGGACATGAAAGATGGGATGCTTCTCAGATGCTGCACAAAGCTGGAATTTTTTGGACCAGACAAAACACTTAGAAAAATGGATTAGATGAGAAGTAATAAGGTCAGAGATAATACAGATGCGAAAACATGGTTATCAAGCCTCTTTTACTCTGGATCACTGGCAAATAATAACTTGTTTGTGGTATTCTGGTTTTGACTTCTCTTGAGTCACTTGCCATTCATTAGTTTAGAAATCTCACAGCTGTCACCAAGAGCAACGAATGTGCCTCTGCATGTGACACAGAGACACCCTGTCACGCAGACAAGCTGTGCTGAGGGTCTCATCACACGGGTTTGCCTTCCGTGGAAGCCGGGCCTCTCTGTGCTGGAGCCCACTGAGCTGTGGTTCTGTGGATAGCCTGTTACAGTCACGCTGTGCTCTTCTGCAGGAGGATTACACAGGGCTTTAGCAGGGCTCCCCCAGCATAAGTCACCAAAAGAAATAATCTTCCTGAGGTGATGTATGGCTGGGATATAGCACTCCTCATGCTCCAGGCACTTTTGCAAGGTGCTGCAATTATGCACTGTCCCACTCTCAGAGCTCATCTAAGCCTCGTGCTACTGCAGCAAAGCAGAGTTGAGCCTATTGATTACATACCTATTTATGTTATGAAGGTACTTTACTATACAAAGTCATTTTTTAAAAAAAGAAATCCTATTTCTCTATGGAAAAAAAATCTGTTTAATATGTTTTAATCTAAATAAAATGGCCAGTTTGAGAAAAAATAAGTAATACATCTAATAAAATCGTGAAATGCAATTTTAAGCTACAGTGAGCTGAGTAAAATGTGGCATAGGAGCCTGCATTTTTTATTAGAGTTCATTAATCTTGTTAATGACTTATTGAATATCATTGTAAAAATTGATCCCAGTGGCTACATTGTTGTCTGCTTTAGCAACCTCTTCCAACAGGCACGTTGAACTGACAGAGTATTTCTTCAGTCCACTCCGTGCAGCTTTGCAGGGAACACTGCAGCAGATGTGCTTTATGGCTGGGCATGATTTAAAAGGTTTCACATTGTTCTGAACTGTGCAGGAACATCTATTTTTCCCTCTTTACACAGATAAGAGGAGTGTATGTACACTCAGAGTAAGTTACCTGTGAATGCAAGCCATCAGCTTTGCTTTCACTAGTTTGCTGTCCTGAGTTAGGCTGAAATTCTATTTTTAATGTAGAATATTTCAACAAATCTTACATATAACAAGAGAATTTCTGTCCCAAGCTTAAGAAATGTAAGCACACATCCTATTTGAGGAAGGGATTCCAGCAAGACAGACCCAATATATCTGATTTTAAATGAAGAAGAAAAAGCTGGCCTAGGCCTACTGCCTGGTAATGCTTTTGTTGCCCAACTTGTCATACATGTATTTGTTTCTTTTCAATAAATTTACTGAATAGCAAAAGTGAACACACCCCTTAATTTATAATTCCTTGTTTAAATGAAACTGACCTATTTAGGAATAACCTGGAAACAGCTAAACGCAA
Organism: Dryoscopus gambensis; assembly: GCA_013389985.1. Classification (NCBI taxonomy): domain Eukaryota; kingdom Metazoa; phylum Chordata; class Aves; order Passeriformes; family Malaconotidae; genus Dryoscopus; species Dryoscopus gambensis. The sequence continues at coordinate 64,705 of WEIT01014795.1, read as the reverse complement.
GTGAAAATTCATACTTTTAATAAAACTTATTACTTCAAGCCTTCTTTCTAAGTGAAGCAGCAGCACTTGACAGTATCATTAAATACTGCCAATACTATCTATTATCAACTCACAATTTTAGGACAAACAAAAAGGAGAACAATTTTTCCCTAAAAAGGGACAGAATTTTTAATAAAGACAAAACCAAACTACTTTAGATAATACATCACTACAGGAACCACACTATTAACTGTATCCTAATGGATTCAATTCCAGTAATGACTAGATTAGTAGCGCTGTTGCTTTATATTAAAAAAAAAAAGAGTATGTATTTATTAAAACTGGAATCTATATTCTATGAAATGTGTTTCTTTTATTAAGCAAGGCACAGGTCTTTTTAGCTTTGTCATACCAACTATGAAGCAGCTTTTTATGCAATGTCTTTGGATTTTTCTAAATTCTCCAAGCTGATTCCCATTCCCTCAGTGCTCAGTCTTCTCTGAATTCGTGGACTTTACGCTGATATATGTTGTGGAAAATGAAGCAGGAAATCACCTCCATCTAATTTCTCTCACAAACAGTTTCATCATTCATACTCTCATTTATCATGTTCCATGGGCACCCAAGATTTAAATAACAGTAGATGGCAATTAATAATTGAAACATCCAGTCACATTTAACAGGAAATTAACTTCTATTTTATCTGCAGTTTTTGTAGGACATTTTCCCAATGCTCTTTTTGCTTATGGAAGTCAAGAATCCTGACAAAATGTTGAAGTCAGTGATATGCCTGCTAAAGCAGTTCCCTGGAAAGTATGCCATGCCAATTGATTTGCAGATGATCCAACCAGCAGAAATAAATATACTAATTCGTTTTAGATATATAGGAATAAATCAAATGTTTGCCAGAGCAGCCTAAGCAGATATGATGGAAACATGCAAAAGCTGCACACCTGTTGCAATTGTTTGAGAGGGAGGATTCACATTTCACTAAAATACCATATTTTATGTTCTTGAGATTAATCCTATTACTCTTTGGCTAGAATCCCGATGCTGCTGCCATTTAGTGGACAGCACATTTAATCATATTTTTATACGACTCATAAAGCAGATGAAGTCTCTTCTATGTATGTCACAAAGTCCTGTGTCGCCACAGCTCCCTGTACTGGAGATGGAAGGTGCTTCTTTTGGAGTAAAAGCATTTTCCAAGCGGCCAAAAGGTTCAATCTGCACCATGTGGCAAACCTTGCTCTCCTGTGGGGTTCCTAGCAGGAATGATGCCAGTGCTGGAAGAGGTTAGCTCGTTTGGTATACATTATTGCACTGTATAAACCCCTTGCACAAGTTATTGGTTAATCTTTGGCATTTCAGGCGGCATGATCAGTCTCCTCAGAGAAAATGGGAATGGTTGCAGTGCTGCACCCTTCCTTCCTCGCTTGCACAAGCCAGGCTGTCACTAGGGTTTGGCAGCACTGTCACTCGGGGGACTGTGCACTTTGCTTTCCAGATCTTTCTCTGCTGAATGTGGAAGGCACAATGGATATTTACAAAATTAAGAAGCTCGGAGAAGTTTACAAATGTACTTACGTGTCTTTTCTTCTCTTTACAGTTAGCTTTGCTTCTAGTTGGGTATCTTTTTACTGAAAGTAGATGACCTCTTACCTCTTCGTGCCCTTCCACTTTAAATTCTGCATTATTCTCCAAATTTGTACATGGTTCTGATGCCATAATAATTTTTGCTTTTTCATATATTCCTCTCATATCCCCCTTCATATACGCTTTTATGCAGCTTTTCTGTACCCTCAGTGCTTTTAACCCACATACTTGTAATTCCCTAAATTCGATAACTAGCTTAGACCCAGAGTTCTGTTAAGCCAAGAGACCAAACATCTTAGAAACTTCGTAATTAGGGGGTCAGTGAGCCCCAGACCCAAGGTCTTCTCCAGAACATATTCTGTAAACTAAGATAGATCTATGCAGAGGGGGGTCACTCCTTACGAGGGGGCTCCTCCTGAGCCTCCCATTGGAAAATCTATGATAAATATGCTAATATGTAAAGTCTATAATTGTATAAGCAAACAATCGCGGGGGTGCTTTTCTGTGTATTCTCTGGTGTGCATTTTCCAACGTGCATTCCGTGCCTCGGTCCAGGGGGGGCATTCTTGCGGGGTGCTCCTGCCTGGATCTAAGGATCCTTAATAAACTCTGAGGTAAAATCCCTTTTTCCCCTCTAACCGTGTTTGGCTTTTAATTCTAAGCCCAGGATAAGGCATCAGATCCACCTGTTTCTTTGCCATGTCCAGCAGATCTCATCACCTCACCCTACAGTCTTCAAATAACTGCAAGCTCCCCTTTAGCACCATGTTTGACTAATGCCACTTTTCCATTTTCAAAAAACCAAAAAGCTCCTAAAAATATTTTGCTACTATTGAAAAGCAAGTTTCTGGCATTTCATATTTCTTACAGATTAAGGAAAAGCAGTGTAGCTCCACTGAGTTAACGGGATCTAGTCACATCTAACTTGATGACAGTGGGCACTTGTTTTTGTATTAATCTCCCACTGTACTATTTTTGTGCAATTCCCCCAGGGACAGTGGAGATGATGAGGATGCTGACAGTCCTAACTAAATTCTAGCCAGAAAGTGCAGGAAATGGACTGCATTTATGCTGGTGCTACAGATCACCTTCCACTTAGTGCAGGAAGCTGTGACACGTCTGACTCCTCTGTGATAACCTTCACCTCAGAGGAGCAATTCAGATCTGCATTAGTGTCAAAGTGTGTAAAAAATGCTCATTTGTCCCAAGTGACTCCCTTGGATCTCTGCAGAAACCACTGCCAGAGCAGGTGAGATATGGAACTGCCACAGTTCTGCTGGTGTCCCTGAGCACCGCAAAGAAAGATATATTTTCACAGCTTTAACAACAGAACAAGGGAAAAAAGGGGGCAGAGGGAAGACACAAATGGAAGATCTAAAAGCCCACCTAGAAAAGACACCAGTGGAGTTCATATAATGCTAGTTGCAGCAAATTAGTTTATAAGGGAAGAGCAGCATAAACCCTTCACACACGTACAGCAAGACTTTCAAACCAATTGAATCATCAAAAGGTAAGGAACACTTGCTCAGAGCTCTGGTCGTGAGCCAAGGGCATGTTTGTTTGTATCAGTAACAAAGCAGAAGTTATTAATTGTGGCTGCTCACGATGATAACTGAGTTCGCTTCTGTCCATATGTCGGGAACAGAATTTGATTTTCCATGTCTGCCTGAGACTTTTCTACTTCACTTACCCTGCATCAGGCTGTGGGCACAGAGTTGTCAAAACAGAAGAGATAACAGAGATGGAGAATAAATTGATTAGGGCAGACCTACAAGAGATTGGCACAGGAAGAACCAACTGGGAGAGGACTGGGGTATTTCAAGAGGTGAACTGCACAGAAAAATGCAAATTTAAATGCATGTTCACTTTCCACAGTGTTTTGTGTCTTCAGGCAATTACTAGCAACACTCAGCAATGCTTCCAAAAGAAGCAGACATCTAAGGAAGGAAAATACCAGATAGTGCTCACGTGGGTTACAGACAGTTGCAGGCCATCCCAATCTCTGTGTGACAAGGTACTAACTCATTATTTGCTGGGCTTGCAAGGAAATTCCAGCCTTTTTTTCCTGCACGCTGCATATTTTAATCCAACAGGCCAGGGACTAGAGAGATTTTTATTCCCTCTCTTCTGAAATGGCAGGCGTGGCTGACTGTCCTCGCCTGGGTTAACTGCATTTCTTGTGTATTTCTTAGACAGAGGGAATGGACACTAGCCTGGCTTTGGCCAATGCTCTGCCCTCACCTCCCCTGCTGAAGAAAGATCATTCCTGGATCTGTTCGAGCAAGAATATCCAGTTTGGTTCCTTCATCAGGAACTCCAGAGGAACACACTAAGCTAAACTGCATAGCAGCCTCCCAGAATCCTCATTTTTCCATCTTCACTAAAGATTAATCTAGAATCAATTCAATACTTTTCACAGCCATGTAAAAGAAGCATATTTTTCTTAATAAATATGATTTAATAAAGAATTTTTAAAAGTAAGTCTTTGAATTACAATTTAGGTAGGATTTTCAATTAAAAAATAGCTATAAAAATAAAGACAAGGTTTGCCCCACTGCATTACAATCTCTCAAACCATTTTGATCCATGAATGTTTTAATCGAGATTCATCTACCAGACCTTTCTTCCACTGGATGATTCCATCATTGATTTGATACATGAGGCAATTTACATTAATAACCACAATATTACACCAATTATTTCTTTTATAATGAAAGCAGAAAAATATCAAAACCTTGCCAGAAACTGATATTAAAGAGTTTCTAAAGCCTCACATTTAAATAGCTGTAAAATAATTTAACTGTACGTATTTGGTAATGCAAATCTAATGGTTTCAGAGGAATTGTCAGATTGTGTAAGGTAAGCCAGCATTTAGGAAGTCTAATTATAGAACACTTCCCCCACCCCGCATGATTACAAATTCTGAGGATACTTCCTTAGCTGGTAGGGAAAAAATAAGAAAAGAAAAGAACATAAGCCATCACTTTCTTCTGCTTAATTTTTATGTCATAGCACTGTACAGCTTCATGGACCATGTTTCTGAGCTCTATTAAAATCTAATTCCCATGTGCAAGTAAACAAAGGAAAAGTACAGTGCGCAAACAGGGATCCAGTAGTGAAAACTTGCAAGGTAAAGGGAACCACTAAAGCACAAGATGAAAAAAAAATTAAAAGGAATGAACTAATTACCATTCTAAGGATTAATTTAGCCACAGAACATCTGCTTTCACATGTCCCTCTGATGAGATCCAGCGGGAGGGCTTGTTTTGGTTGGCTTTGAAGCTGTATTTTATTATCTAAGAAGAGGTTCTGAGTACAGATTTTGATAGGGATTATGGATATCTTAGTAACAGAAGGACCCCTGGGCCCCTTCTAACTTCTCTTAGTTCCTTTATTTCCACGTGACTTATATCCATACAGCATTCTCTATTCCTTATTGAAAAATTCTCCACTGGGCACACTTAGAGTTTATATTCTATTTTAAGAACAATTTAATGTTCCATCCCTCATCTGCTTTCTCCACAAAACAGGACATTTTAATTCTTCTTTCCTGTATATTCTGCTACACAGCCAGCTAGTTACCTAAAACTGAGACAAAGCTCTAACCCATTTCTTTAGTTCCTCTACATTTGCTATTCCTCTAATCTAATAGCTTGTTTTCTAAGAGCATCTTTCAAATCACGTCCATACAGGCTCAAATAAGATCCCAGGGTTCTAACAATAAAGAAACCATCTGCAGCACTGTAAGAAATATTTTTTAATCTGGAAAGTTTCTGAGTCCCCTGCTTGCCCTCCTGATTATAAATACGAAATATAAATTATTTCAAAATCCAGAAAGATGTTCCTGTGGACAAGGCTTACCGTTTTCTATTGAAGAATGCCCACACAGAGATTTTTTAACACAGCAAATCTGATAAATTCACACTAACCACGGTAATTAAAAAATTCAAACTCAATGATCAGCAAAAATAATTCATGCACACACAGAGCTGTCCTTGTAAATTAAGAACCAGGCCAATTGGTGGCTCTCAGCAATGGTGGCACTGATGTTTTTTAACTGCACCCACTATACGTGGAACAGATTTCTCAGGATTTCAGCACTGACCTACCTAGACCTCTTTATGAATACAAAGTTATTTTCATTAATGAAGTAAACTAATCCCACCACAATTAATAAGTAGCTTGTTTTCCTATCTGCAGGTAACACAAACCTGCAGGTCATTAACTCCTCTCCCACTAGATAATGTCATTAACACGTGCAATAATGATGTTTTCCATTACTCTGTGTTACTTCACTGAGTATCACAACTAAAAGATAAAGCACTGAACTGACAGCAAAGTCATTTCAACTCACCTACCCCCAGCTAAACATTAATCAGTCTCTAACTTGGTCATCATATCAAAATAAATTTCCAGGGAAAAGCTCTAAACTTGTTGACTGCTGAACAAATTGAACCGGGAAATCTTTTTGTATTTTTAAAGGAATTATTGATTCTGTGGCTCCGTGGTTGCTGGTCAGTACAACAGTAATTGGAATCATCATGACTAATGCAGAGATCATTTTACAGGCCTTTCTTATTTGCATGAACATCTCCTCAGCTCACCTCAAGTGTGCTAGGCCACGATGTTTCCCTCACTCTTGGGGGAACTGGTTGTTAAGCTACATATGCAGTTCTTACTAGGCAGAGCAAAAATGCTTTGTATGCTTTAGTTTATTAAAAGCATAATTTAACTTGCTATTAAGGTACTATTTTGAGGGTGTCTGTCTGATTACATGGGCCCTCATAGTGAAACAAAAATCTCCTTTTTCATCTTGTGTGTTTTATCAGTCTTGATTGCCATTTTTATGTCAAAAAAGAATGATTTTCAGATTACTTTCCACCTTCTTCTTATTCCCCCTTTGGAAGTGCCAGTTTGGACCTCTGGCATCCCACTGCTCAATTTTGGAAAACCTGGAAATAAAGGCCAGTGTACTCTGTCCTTGTCAGAAAGAGACAGTACCTGCAAAGCAATTATGATTCCAGTTGTGTCACTGTTAAATATGCCATTAGTTACTTCAGGAAGACATTATACCGTACTCAGAACAGACTGTAAACATTTTATGTCATTAGGCAATGCACTGAGGCTGGGTTTAATGCCATAACAGCTCTATTTATATACTGTGTTGCATAATTAGCTACTAATGAGGCTCTAACTTTCACTGCTGTAAGGCCTAGATATCTGTTCCTCTTTCAATGAATTCATTTTTGCTGTCTCATTAACACACTAAAAAACCTGCAAATTGTATTTTAATTAAAAGCTAAACTACCTCTGTGTGAAGACACTAATGAACAGACACATTCCAAGGGAAACACAAGAACTTTGTCAGTCAAGAGGACAAATACCTTGCCAGAAGAGTAGCACAAAAAGATAACACAGCTCACTCCCTTATTTTCAAGGGAAGGCTCTTCTCTACTTTCTCCCTTTTTGTTTTGGTTTTGGTTTTTTTGCCTTATTTTTCTCCTTTTGTATCTTCAGCAAGGCTGCCTGCCCTCAGACTGACAAATTGCAAGCTAGACCCTAAGAAACAGCAAGACTGTCTTAAAATCATGAGGGGTGTGTGTATTTTGAGCCTTCCTGATGCTTGCTATTCCCGTCAGTCTTCTGTATCACATTTTTTCTACAGCTGCAAGGGCTAAAAGCACGCCAGCAGAAACTCATCTAACTACACGACTTCACAACCATTGCAATAAAATCATGAGCACTGACCACAGTGCTTCATTTCCTGACTTTTGCGGGCACTTCAAGCAATTAATCAAGTAACATTCTCGAATACATCAAGTCATCAGGTAGAAACAGGGTTTGGAATATACTGAGGGAGGAACAGCATCCCACTAATCTTTTCAACACACACATACAAAGGCAATTGATTGTACAGTGTTCCAGTGGCAGAAACAGAGACTCAGGTTATTTAAAAAGACCTCTTAAAGCAACATAAAAATAAAATGGAAAATGACATGCAGAACTAATGTTCCAAACTATATTAAAGCATTGTGAAAACATCCATCTGCAAGCAAATAACCCAGGAGCAGGACAGAATAAATAACAATTAACATAGGAGAGAAGGAAGCAGCACTTTTGAAACAATATTGACAGTTCTAGAAATATTCAGGAAGAAGTTCCCATAAGCTCCTACAATTAGTGACAAAAAAGGGACTGTATTATTCTTACTGGAAATTGCTGATAGGAGCTGTATCAGAGAAACAGCAGAGGACAGATCACCATGTAAAGATTTCTGGATTAACTGCCTGCTTCCTTTGCAAACATGGGATTCTGAACTTGCTGTTGGGCCTCACTTCTTAGGATAATTGGAAGCTAACCTAGTAGATGACACCAGACCCCTACACACTGCCAGGAGTTCTGATTATTAGTCTTAAATTCAGGTACTTCATTCCCATCTCCTTCATGTGAAGAGTTCCTTAATCTCTTATGAAGGGCTTCCCTAATATTAAACTAAGTGGTGGATATTAGGAATGCTTAGCAGCCTATTCTCCCTAAAGATAGAAATCCAAAGTAAGCCAACTTAATTAAGAATTAATTCCCTTTAAATCACAGCCCAAATTTCTCTCGCTGATCAATTATTTGTGGCGTGAAATGATTTACAGGAAATAGGGGTAGATTAATTTAGGTGAAAAAAGTGATTTCAACTCTCATCAGAGATATTCCACCCTGTTTTTTAAAAATACACCTTTTAAAGAGAAGTTTTGGCCTGCTTACAAGGCTTTGTGTTTTGACTTTGATATTTCTTCACACAGAGCCCTAGTGCCGTTTTCATTCTATTACAACCCCTCCTCTCTTCCTGCTTGAAGGGATAATTCTGAAAACTGTGCTTTAAAAGAATGTATCACCTCCTTAGAATCTCTGAGTATCTTCCGAGGTTGCTGGAAAAGTACTGCCTCCTTTCAAACACTTCACACCAAGACTCTGAATATCAGTGAAGTTCCAATGACTTAACACTGTTATTGCCCTTCAGTGGAATAACTCAACCCAAATGTTGGGAGTTATTTTCTGGTGAATGAAAGATTGTGCTATTTAAGCAGCTGAATACACAAAGACGGCTACACAATTACATGAGAACATTTTAACTTCTGGATACTACTTTTTAAATCTCTTTATTTGAGCTTCTGGATCCTGCAGTCAGAGGTAGTAGCAGCTGCTAATACTTTCCTTTTTTTAAGTCTTTATGACAAAAAACAAATAATAAAAAAAAAACCCCACCAACTTTTTTCTCATGATCAACTACAAAGGCTGAGCAAATAGGATTAGAGCAGCAAGCTGCTCCTTAGCAAAAAAACCTTAAAAAGTGTTTTAATGTATTCCAGATATCAATAGAGTAGGATATGAGACAGATAGTAGTCTTCAGCTCAGACTTATGGAGAAGAAAGAGTCATTTAAGAGGATCTATGGCTTTACTCCTCAAATCATCTCTTGAATTATGTACCATATTTCACAAATCTGATCTATTACAAAAGCGACAAAATTGCTTTAGGAAGCATTTCCCTCTCTCTTGTTGCTGAGGATTACCTGTTTATAAATTACAGGATGAGTAGCTGACACATTTTATCAAGTGCTTCTTGTAAACCCCAAGGAACCCTGTTCAATATACTACCAGATGATGATTTTTAAAAGCCCAGGAGAGTTTTCATTTCAAACATATGTGTGTTTTAATGAGTCACAGAAACAACGATGCAAGCAGGATCCTGCATGTGAGGAAGAGCAGTTCAAAGAGCAACAGCTGCATGAGAGCATGGTTAGAAAAACTAGAAAACATTTGAAATATGGACTAAAAGTAGCAATATGAGCTAGGGCTCTGCATCCATACTTAGGTCATCAGTAAGTTTATCCAATGTTGATAAAGGAATACAAGTTGTTCTGAAATTAGCTGCAATGCAGCAGTTGAACCATGTCTGTGTTCCAGAGACTCTCTGATGTCCCTGGATTGCTCTGGGAGTCCATGAAAGACTTTGCTTATAAAAACAGCACTATTTGTCAAGAGACTAAAACTTGCTGCAGAGAACTCTTCAAGGAAACTGGTAGTAGATGGTTGGAATTTCCCACTGTCTGCTGTACAGTACTGAACACTGGAATAGCAAATTGCATGAAAAGAACCATTACCAGCAAATACTTCAGCAAAGAAGGATGGAGTTGGTATTTTTCACATGAGTAATTCTTAGACTTGTCCCAGTGTCATCTGATTATGCTTGAAAAATGCCATTAATCAGTGGGACTTCTTGTGTGAATAAGGATAACTCTCCAGAGAAGCTGAAGAATTAATTCCCTGATAGTTAATTTTAATATACAATGGGAGCATTTCAAATGGCCTATTTACACAATTTTAATCTGAATAAAATAGAAAATGTCACCTCAATGCTAATACAACATTCCTGTAAATTATGCACATTTTTAAAGCTAATGAAGCTGTCATTATCTTATTAAAATTTGGCATAGCAGTTATTTTTAAGTTATCATTGTGACTTTTAAAATATTTTGCAATTAAATTACTTTAATTCATTTGTGTTCCTTGTAGGCTTGTATGAAAACTATTTTTTTATCATGCCTATTAGGATGAATGAGAGTACTATGCTTTATTACACATGTTCAATCACATTCAAAAATGGGTCTGCCTTCATTTCCCACATCAATATGGATTCTTTCAATCCTGCTCTCAGTGAGAGCAGAAACTAAATTTCAGTTATTTCACCGGAAGCAGGTCTGAATAATGAATTTATGCTGCTAGTAATAAGGATCAGGAATTACAATTAACACTATGTTTTTCATATGTATGGAACAAAAAGATCACAAATACATTGCTTTTAATTTAATTTAACTAGGCAAACGTAGGTCAGGCCTTAACTAGTATAAAGAGACATCTCTTCATTTGCAGACTTGATCTTTCTCTTTATTTCAGTGCATATTGTCTGCATTTATAATCATGAGTCCATGAACACAGTAACAATATGTATTGCTGCTGGGCACCATAATGAAAGCAGTAAAAAGTCATCACCTGATAAACTCTGGTCATTATACTTACACATGTCCACACAATTGCCCTGTGTCCCAGCACATCCCTGCAGTGCACTCTTGTTCCCTGTGTCCCAGCACAGACACCATCAGGAATGTGCCCATCCAAGAACCCGGTGAGCCTTTTCCATGACAGAAATATCATCTTCAGATGGCTGAAGATGGCACCAATAATGCTACACTCTGCCATATCAAGACTCGAAAGCCATATTCCCATTCTGTTTACAACAGGGTAAATCAGCCCTAACTGCACAGTTCAGTTCTGCCAGTGTTGTGAGTCACAACAGAATTTCTCCCACTGGGATTTTACACACAAATTCCTTTTGCTGGAGACAAATTTGGGGAAATATTGTATTCCTCTCGCAGGCATGTGATGGATTAGACAGCCCCAAAAGATGTTCTGGCTCTGTCATGATGCTGTTGTGCTGTTTGCTTTCAGATTTAGGCAGCTTCTTAGCAAAGACCTATGAGTGTCATTTGCTGCTACCAACACAGACAGCTGGAAAAGGCCCCTGAATAATGGGAAGCTTTCAGTCACCAGGAAGACTGAAGCAGCAATTCAAGATTAATGTGCAGCTAAGGGAGAAAAAGGCCTGCAATTAATCAGATGCTTCAGTAATTCCTTAAACACTTTTTCTTTGATTCTGCTTTCCTCAAGAATATGTAAATGAGACTTTAAAAATACACTTAATAATTTTTTCTTTGTATTGAAGATAAAAATTCTGCTGTTAAAATGGAAGACAGCCTTGTAAGGAAATTAAAATGCAGCTGGAAGGTGTGGTGGTATTTGCTGTCTGCTGTGTCACCATCTATTTATTAGCATGGCAGCTGCCACTAATCAAACAGAAGAAGAAAGCTGAATAAAAAAATTTGTTGATTTCATCACTCATTTAATATTTTGATAAGAACTCAGCTAAATCACTGTCCAGTAACTCTGCCTATAAAACAAGACTTATAGAGAGGCTTATGGGAATGATACTAGATTAGGAAACTGGTAGAAGTGCTTTGCAGGCTTCATTAAACTTAAACAAGGTACAAGGGAGTGTACTGCAAGCACAACACATTATTTCCCAAGAGAGGCTGGAGAATTGGAAATTTTTTCCATGACATTACAAAAACAGAAATATTACCTTGCAAAATTAGGAACTGGAACACGCTAAGCTGACAGATGTAAATTCACTCACTCAGATGTCACAGTGAAAATGGGGTTTGTTCTCCAGCACTAGCAAAGGTCGTAACTGAGAGAATCCCTGAGACAAAACCCATAAAGTGACAACTGCCAACTGCTTATTTGCCTTTAAGGATTTCAAACACGACCTGCCACATCTTAAAACCCCTGAGGTTTTCTGTTATGCCCCCAGAACGGCAGCAAAGCCCCAAACTCTATAACAGTGTAAACAAGAGACACTTACCTGAAACACTGCTCTTCTGGCCCCCAGCTGAATCAGGTTTTGGTGAGAAAGGCCATTTTAGTCAGCAACGAGTCAACAAAAAATTAACCACGCTAAAGATGGCAGAACCAAGTATTTGGTTCTCTGGCAGGTGCGTTTTGCCAGCCAAACAGCGCGTTCTTGCCTGTGGGCAAGGGCAGAAGCTCGTCCCATTCCCATTGCTCCGGATGGAACTAAACAGCTCTATCAATGGCTCTGGCTCTGGCTCGCTCCCATCAAGGAGCTGTATTTTGCTGTACCAGCAGCGCAAACACTTCCTAAGCAGCTCCAGAAATCACCTGGAGAATACACAGCAATCTACGCTGGGCATTAACCAGCTCTCATGAAGTGCAAGTCCTTTCTTTAAACTCTCAAGGAGCTGACCAAATGCCCACACCCCACTAAGAAATTTCTTGAATAAACATCTAGGATAAGAAGCACATTTCTTCATTACCTTCCAAGAACTTGGAATAAACTGCTCCAGTTGGCCAGGGGTTTAGGATTCCTACAGGCTGCCCCTCCCCAAAAAACCCTTATCCCTCTGTGTCGTATGAAATATTTTGGTCTCTAGTGGGACATGTAAAATGTAGAACATTTCTGGAAATAAACAAGTGAAAGTACTTCATAGGTTGGGGAAAAAAGAGACACTCTTTTCTGCAGGTGATATAAACTCTCAGAGTGAGAAAGACAATACTTTTTACAGTTTCTCTCTTCCGTTTCAGAAGTAGAACAGAAGGAATTTTCCACTGGGGTATGAGGATGCTCTTCTTATCATATCATTATCTCAAGCTTATTTCCTCATTTGGAAAAGTTACTTTTCTATTACAGACTCCTTGGAAATAGAACTAAGATGAGCAAATATATATTATGAAATCAATTATAGTCTTAATGACATTTTCCAGTGGCAGACTAGAGAACAGCATTATTTTATTTAGCTTGTCTGTATTAACTTATTTGAAGACATGAAATACACTGTAAGAAATAAACAAGATGGATGGATGGATGGATGGAAGGAAGGAAGGGAGGGAGGGAGGGAGGAACACATTTTTCCTGCTCCCTAAAAAAATCTCCCAGTAAGTGTAACCCCTGTTTTTCCACAGACGTCTGGTGTGATTTTTGCTATTAGTCCTTTTAGGATGAAATCCACAATAAGTGCTACACACATAAACTGATTTGTAGCTGACATTTAGATACTCAACACCAAAATTACAATCCCCAGTTAGCTCAGTTCATATGAATCCACTAAACAACAGTGACCTGGGGGAACTGACCCACACATCCAAGGGAATTTAGTATATGCTCCACCTTTTCAGAACAAAGTGCAACCCCCTGATGTATACCTCTCATTGATTTTTCTCTGACAGGACACAAATGATATTAATGGACTCAAGTAAATTCCAGCCCCATTATATTAGACTGTCCTACATAATTACTCTGAACAACCTTTATTTTACATGCACCAGGTAATTTATGGAAAGTCCTCGTGTATATCCTTCAAGGTATTCAAGTGCTGCTGAGAGGGGCTTCACTTCGTAAATTATGGGAATATGAATAATTTTTTTCTGTCTTCTCAGAGGATCCTTCTTACCACATTAAAACAGACATAAATCTACATTGCTGACTCATCTCTATGGCTTGTACTAATTCAGATTTCATTTACATGCATGAGTGGTCATTTATTTTAATAAAGTCTTTTGCAGTAGATATCACTCGTCGGAAACTTTGTAAAAACAAAAAATACAAATTAGAACTGGATTTCTATGTATGATTGGGAATATGAATTCGTCAGGTTAGTACCCATTTACTCAGGAGCCTTTAACTAGTTTTATAACTACTGCTTTGTGTTTTGTGGGGTCATTGTTGGACAGAGGACTGTAGAATGTTCACTCAAATAAGTTAACCTATGCTGGGACCTTGGAAGGTCCAGTTGTAAATACTGATCCAGCGGTAAATACTGATCAACCAAATTACACACACAGTGGCTTGGCTCTTAATGACTTACATCAAACCTCACCTTCTACCTCAGCATGGTTTTTGGGAAGGCTCCAACCAGCTTCCACTTACCACAGAAAGTAGTCCATAGTAAGCTCCTTGGCAGAATAGATAATGCTTGGCCAGTGATGCCACATTACAATCTGCAGGGGGATAAAGGGCTGACTTTTCCATCAGAAAGAGTCTTCCTCTGAAATACCTCTATCAGTCATCCCAAAACGGAAAACACCATAGCAAATGATTAAATGAAGCGCAAAGAGAGGAAAAATTTTTCAGGCAGACACTATTTTCCACAATGGCAGACATGTTTCTTACCCTTTGTTCAATGGTCTTTATAGATGTTTGCTGAACTGGACTTCCACACTCTTCTGGATTGTGGTTTCACTGGAAGAGCTAAGTCCTGGAGGATGACTGTGTTTATTGAATTGAAAGGTAAGTGGTGATCTGAATTGAATCTATTTTCAGTCAGCCAATGATATCCTGAGCCTCAAAATAAAGAATTGATACAATATTGGTGAAGGTAAGTTTTCATTAAAGTCTTTTTAAACTAAATTCTTGGTCAAATTCAAGCTTTGCACAATTTGTAGAACTGCTCTTCTATAAACTGAACTTTTACCACTTGCTTTAAAATATACCTGTAATACTTTTCTTTTTCACACTGTGAAATCTTGAAAGAAATCATAAACAGATTATCATTCAGCAAAAGTACTGGTAACAAATCTGACCTGTTTGACAGCCTAGGGACTGGTTTCCATGGCCATCTCTACAGGGTAGCAAAAAAAAAGAGGCAGAAACAAAAGAGTCATAAAGGAGGAGCTTTTCCTATCCTAGAGAAATCACAACAGGAGAGGCAGCACCCCGCAGAATGCACCCCGCCATAAACTGAAGGCATACCTGTGGTTTATCATCCCTCTTTCAAAGGTCTGTTTTGATCTCCGTCTAATGTACAGATCTTAAGGAAGGATGGATTTAGCTGCTGCCTTTACAACAGGGGAGATGAATGAAGCAGCTCCACACAGACAGATTCGCGGAGTTTTGGAAGTGTTTGGGGCCTGACCAGCTGGAAGGGTTTCCTTTCCCCGCGGCTAGATTTCCATATGGGAAAACCAGAGAAGATCATTCACTTAAGAATAGCTGCTGGTTGGAGAGTCTCCCTTGGAGGTGCACTCAGCAAGGCAGAAGCTGTGAGTATAAATAAGCTCCTGTGCCTCTGTGGGCACTCAGCCTGCAGCCTTTACAACCCATCTGTCCCTCCCAGAAGCAAGCACAATTTTAGGACATTTGTGTGACAAAAGCCTGCAAGGGGACTCCTGTCTTCTTTCATCTCTCTGTTCCTCCTTCCAGCCCTGCTAGGTTTTCCCCATCTAATCTAGTAATCTAACAATCTACTAGGAAATGGCTTTTTTTGCTATTACCCCGAGAGAATTTAGTTCTCAGCCTCTGAGAGTGGCAGCTGATCTCTACGCCTGCCTTCTGTTACCTGAGAGAAGGCCAGTCTGATACCTCATCTCCCTGGTCAGGCTTCCTGCTGTGGAGAGGCTCTCAGTGGAGCAGAGAGGAAAGAGCATCGGAACCTTTTTACGTGGCAGTGAACTTTGGGGGCTGGGCAGAGTGAACTGACCCAGGTGTAACTCAAGAGCAGCCTCAGAATTGCTCTGAATCTCAGGCAGCTGTGGAAAATGTCCATAGATAAATAAATAAAGCACAAAATGCTTTACACACAGAACTGACCAAAGGGTCTCAGGTAATTAATCCTGTCATTTCCGTGCCTGATTTCCCAGTCTGAAAGCAGCTCCCTTATCTCCCACCCAGATGTGAAGTTGGGCAGTCCATCCTGGCTGTAGGAAATGCTCTGAGCCTGCTTCCCCTCTGCCCAACCCCAAACTTCTAAACCAAGCTACAGTGCTCATTTGAAATCTGAGCCTACCTTTGGGATGAGGTTCTGCGTGTCCAGTACGAGGTGTAGAGTATTCCTGAGTGATGAAGTGTCCTTGGCAAAGCCAACTTTTGTATCACTGAGTATTAACTGATTTTCCATAAAACTTCATTTGTTTCCTGTCTAATTCTGCATAGCATGAGCAGTTTTAAACCACCTATTGCAACCACTTCTCTACTTGCTTGCCTTTCATTTTCTCCAGAAATTAAATACAGCAGCATATCTTTAATGTTTATTATAGAAGAAATGACTTATTCAGACATAAAAATATTTTGAGCCCTGCTGTTATATGTACATTGGTATAATAGATAATCCAAATTCAGACAGTAAATGTGATGCTAGAAAACACAGAAATACATATTTTATTGCAAGAAACTTGTGCTCTTCAGATGCAGCTTTGATTTAATATCTGTTTGGGCACTGTAGTTTAGCTGATTTAACTTTTAGTCAAGAAGATGAGTAATAAGGATTTAAACTGTGATTTTCAAACGGGGAATTAGTTACCTGGTTTTCACTTACAACTATGTAAAAGTACTGAAATATTTAATTTATTAGTACAGCAAACAGTACCTTCATCAATTTATATTTCTTCTTCTTCACTCTTCTTTCTTTCAGTAGATTAACAGAGCTGTGTAAATTGATACAGTTCATACTTCTTTGACTGAGCTTTTACACTGGGGGAAAGGAGGTGACCATTTATAATGTAAATGTGGGGGAAAAATCCTTTCACAAATTAGGATCTCTTCACTGATACTGACCTGATTTGTACTGTTGCTGAAATCAGGCCTTTATAGACTAAGAGTATTGTGATCATAAGATCAACTTCGGAGAAGATACCAAAATTCAAGCATGCACATTAAAAAGAATGAATCATGCATTTCTTTCAGAATGGAATTCCTTGGCCTGTTGTGTTGAAATGCAATCTGCTAACTGGGGACAGGGAGATAATGGGTGAAATCTACAGTGATCACTGGAAAACCTCAATGAAATAAGAACAGTTTCATATTGGAGCAACACATTTCTAATTTGATTTTACTTTCTTAATAACCTTGACTAAATATTGCAGACTGCAGTGTGGACAGCCTCAAATATTTGCCTGGAATATGAATAACAGACTATGCACATTGAGGAGCTGAATCGGTGCAAGATATTTTTATTAAAAGCACCGTTGTTAATCTAGCATTCCCCATGGCTGCAAAGCAGATGTTTAAAAGAAATTAGTTTAAGTAAGGGTGAGGAGATCCATTTTGGCAATGGGAGCCCTGTAAATAGTGCTGGTGGGTAGCACAGTGGACACATTTCTGAGCTTTGCACAGTCAGTGCACTGCCAAACACTGACATCACCCGAGGTGAAGGTCCCAGTGATGGATGTGTGTACGTACAGGAGCAGAGAAGTGAGAACCAACAGCCCCAGAGCAGCATTCATCCAACATTCAAGCACAATTCTACTCTGCATTCCCTGCCTTTTCATGTAACTGAGCTGCTGCCAGTGTCAATCCACAGGCATGGTTGATTCCCCCAGCAACTGAAATAAATGGCTATTCAGTATTAGTCCTGCTGCAAAGTGCTGCAAAGCTGATGCAGTCCTAGAAAAGGGAGCTGCTTTCAATTTTGGCTTACCAGCACTGGCATCTACTCAGCTCTCCCTGCAAAACCTTCATGACTGATGAGGCAGAAAGCAGAAGAGGCAGAGCTTTGGCTTTCAGACCACAGATGAAGCTTCCAATGGTTACCTCTCCTTCTTTTGTTCCTGACAATTAAAAACATATTAAAACAGAGTCACTGTAAGCAACATAGATGCAAGCACATACCATCCTTGTGCTGTATAAAGGCAGAATCACACTTTGAGATGGAACACTGAAACACAGAGTCCCTTCTCATAGTCTATGTATTTTAGAGAGTACTCTCCATCCCACTGATGGCATTTCTGACATGGCAGGAACTGCCAAAGCCTGCTTTTCTGCTGCTGCTCGCTCTCTCTACTGTGTCTGACAGCATTTTTAGGATTTAACTGACCTAAAAATGGCTTCTGCCTCTTACTGAAAACGCAAAAAAAAGGTTCCACTAAAAACAGCACTTAGGGAGAAATTAGGATTAAAGAGCTGCTAGCACTTAAACCGTGTAAAACTGAGTGATGTCAAACTGACTGCAATGACAGAGCTCAAGAGCAATCTAATGGATGCTTTCTGCTGTTTCAAGTGACAAGGCTGTTTAAAATGCATATTCTATGCCACTTTAACTCAAGCTATGGTAGTGTTATGGTAGTGGCTTGATAAATTTCCTCTTTCTGACTGGCATATAGCAAAAGATCTCCCACACCTCTGTGTGCTGAGTCCTGTAAATTTAACAGCATTTTTTTATACCATGTATCCTGCAACATTTTTGTGTTGGAAAACCTGAACTTATAAAATCAGTATCTCTAAAATTTTTGCTGTACCCTGCAGCTAGACCATAACACATGGCATGTTTGAAGGCCCAAAATTAGCAGCTTTAAAATTTCTCTGACTGGAATAATTAGATGCCATCTTGTATGCCTGCTACAATGTTTTGCACATAAATTACTTATAAACCACTGTGAGAGTCAAACAAGAATTTGACAGGGAAAAAAAGGTATTAACTCCTATGAGCAATTTAGGCATGTCAAAACTATAAATTGTTGCCTTACTTTTTTCTTTTTAAGATTTCTGACACAAGAGTGCGTTATATCTGCACTATTTTCTACTTTGGTTATGATTTTTGTCATTCAAATGAAGGCAGAGCAAGAAAGAATTAAAATAAATTCTTATGGCTCAATGTAAACTATCTTATAAATTCTTAAATTTCAGTTCTGAGAATTGTAACCTTAATGGAAAAATTGTGTAAAATTAACTAATGTGTATCTAGTTTTGCTACAATTATCTAACTCTCCATGCTGCAACATCTGAGAGCAACTCAAATATGATGACCTTGACGTTGTAAAAATAATGACTAGAAATTTTACCTTTCTTCTCCATTGTTACAGCTAAGTGTCACTACAATTCATTTACCTGGTGCCATTTTCCTGTCCGGTTATAATTCTTGTCACAGAAATGAAGAATTTGAAACCTTTTCCAGATCATTTTTAACACTCTGCATTTTCTGTTGCTAATTCCATCTCCACATTCATCTGCAGGCACAATCTCTGAATACATATGTAAGGTTCACTGAGCCAACCAAATGAAATATGGAATATTAACAAGATGAAACTTCTTTTTCCTTGCTGAATGGTGTGTTACTACATATCATTAGAAGACATCCCAATTCTTATAAATCACACTCTACCATGCATAAGAAAGGGGAATGACTCAGGAGAAGAGTAAAAATATCATTGGTGCGCTCTTACAGTAATGTTAGAGTCATTCTTAGATGCCTACAAGTGTGATTGGACTGTGATATATATGTGTATTTTGCTAGCTGTGGAAAAGATTATATCAGTGTGCTCTATTTTAACAATAGAATGATGTACTCCAGATAACTTTGCATCCCAATTCTGAGCCTTACTCAAAATTCCATCATAAACCCATCATTCCATGAATTCTGTTGTACAATGGGTCAGCAAACTCACCGTGCCAGTCACAGAGCCTATTAAGATTTCCTGAAGTTGATGCCTTCTCCAGCCACCTAGAAACAGAGACTAGACAGGAGTAAGGGAATAAAGGCAGGTATTTATTTGAAAGGCCTTCAAAGGTACACCCTGGGGAGCCAGAGGCCACCTCCAAAAAGGACCCCAAGATGGACGGCAGGTCACGAGTTCTTCACACTGTTACAGGTTTGGTCCATTTGCATATCAGCATAAATTCACCAATTAAAACTTCAGCTTTCTTCAATTTCCCCACCTCTCTAGAGGCCCTAGCTTACACCTTTAGGCCTAGGACAGTCTGAGTGTCCTTGAATAGCAAGCTCAGAGAGGCTTTGTTGTGTCTGTCTGGCCTGAGAGAGCAGCTAACGAGCTACAAGAAACTTCAGAGTTACACACGAGGCAATACAGCATTTGAAAAGTATAAAAGTTAAAACCTAAGGCATCAAAATGACTTCTCCTTCAAGTACTGAGAAGTTTCAGGAGGGGACTCACAGTCTTTTGGTTCGCCAGTGAATTTGTCCTTCAGCTAAATATGTCTTGCAAAGAGGCTTCTTGCAGTACAGAGCGGCCTCGTGCCCCTCTTTGTCTTGCAGAAGGTCTAAGTCTCTCAAGACCTAAATCCCTCAAGCACAGAATTATGAACAGACTGCAAAGAAGTACCACAACCCAGTTCCCATCCCTTTCCCCTCCAACACACATTATCGTGGTATGAAACATGCAGCAAACCCAAGCTGAAACACCGGGAAACGCAAAATGTGGGCAGCCCGTGCTACTCTAAATACAGATTGAACTGCCCGGGGCCAAACTCTTTGAGAGGGTTTGTGCTCGGCTCCGCACAGGGGGCGGTCAATGCTCAGATAAATGGGCGGGCAGGCAGCGCTCCGTTCCCTTCCCTGTGTTCAATGGGTGGCTGCGGGCTCCCTTTACTCAGCTATCCTGCCCTGAATACAGAACGTGGAATGTCAGCGTGATTCATGGCCACTCAGCCACTTAAACAAACAAGGAGGTGCATACTGACATCCGGGGAAAAAAACTCCCGCAAGTGTTCCTCATCATTTCAGCCCAGGAATTTTAAAATGGGAAGCCTCTCTGAGAATTGGGTTGCTTCGAGAGATTTTCTCCTATTTTAGGATGTTACCCATCTTTTGTGTGGAAGAGGACTTTTTAAACACTGCTTATTTGTGGCTTCATTGGTAACTCTGGTACAAGGGATCTGTGCAATGGCATAATACTTGTCAACAACCCTGTGCGCCCTAAACTCCACACAATTCTGCAATTTCCAAACTTCATGGACTCATTTTAGTTTTCTCCCACCATCCCTCTTTACAGAGGGGCAGAGCATGTAAGAATTCAGTCAAAGAAAGAGGTGTCATTTGCATCACAAACCAGATTTTGTAGGTGTTTGTAAAGGTTTCAATACTGTTATTTTTCTTCTTAAAATGCTTCTGGTTTTATGAGATGTTGCTTCAATGCTACCAATAAGCCAGACAAGCATTTGCAGTATCTCTGCTGCATTATGAACTTTTATACGTACGCAGATCCATCCATCCAGTCACAAACCTGATGCAACAACTGGCTGTCATTTTTCATTCCATCAGAGGTTCCCTACTTATTCAAAGCAATTTTACAAAACTATTTTCTGCTTTTACTCTCACTAGATGAATAACTGCAGAAGGTAAACAATATGAATTTAACTTTTTTTTCCCTGAGGGGAAATAACATATACTGTTGGACTACAACCTAAAAAAATTGATTTACTGATATTTGAGATTCACTCGTAATTCTATTTCTCTTCTTAGCAAGGATAGAACAGAGAATCATGGGCTGGGAGGTCTGCCTTTCTTTTCCATTCCTAGATACTATCTTTGCAGTTTAAACAACAGTATAGTGTTTAAAAAACACAGCATAGTAGCTGTGGAATATGGTATTGCATCTGGACACCATCCATTTTCAAGAAATGCCATCTATATGACTGAATTTGGATCTAGTTTGGGGAGAAGCCAGGATTTCCAACACTATCAGTTTAAAATTTGGCTATTTTTCTCTTCCTTTGTTTATAAAATCCTGTAGATTTATGGGAAGAAAAAGCTGTTCTGAACGTGATGTGTTTATAATCAACAAGATGGTCTAGAGAGATTTGGACTTTCAGACATTTGGATTGAATTTCAGCTGTGTCTCAGCACAATAATTGATTATCACAAAAATAATTCTACCTTCACCTCAAGCCTACCAGACCAGATAATTCAAAATGTTTTTAAAAGCCAGACTATTTTAACCACTTTGCAGAATGCCAGTCTACCAGATGGAGAAAGAAAACCCTAGCAAGAAAATAATGGGATTATTATGTTACTTTAGATCGTGGAAGTTCCTTCATAGATAAAAACATCTCTTGTGTCTATGTGTGTGCATATGTTCAACAAAAAAAAGATGGCATGTCTGCGTGCACACGTGTACATGTCTGTGTATAGTCTAACAGCTGAGGGCTTTTCATTTGAGAAAGCTGTTTCAGAAAAAACAGGTTTTTCATGTTCATACAGATTTCGCTGATTTTTGCCCTGTGGAAAAAGAAAAAGAGTGAAAGAAGTTCTGCTAACACGTGAATTCATGAAGCCTAGTTTCTTATGGGTTTAGTCTGCTGGTTCCTTGTGGCAGAGTCAAAGGAGGTCTGGCTAACATCTCCCCAGCTGCTGGAGAACAAAAAGGGATCTCTCTCAACCAAGAGGGAAAGAACAGCCAGTGGTACAACAAAAGGGTCACACAGACAGGGAGACAGACAGACGGACTCCTCGCCTTGCTCCATCTCCCCTGCCCTCCCTTTCTTTCCTCCATCTCCTCTGTCATTTCCCATTATGATTATACAAGTCTAGTTTCCATAGGAAACCATGCTAAAAAGTCTGTCACAACAGCAATATCGAGACTTATCCTTCCCCTGTGGGAAGTGTGTCACTGTACAGTTAATGAACCGCTGGAAGGCAGCGGGCTGGGATTATTTTTTGTTCCACAGAAGAAAGAATAAACATCACAAGCACTCTTTTTTTTCTTTTCTTCCCCCCACCAGCAACTCCGGAGTGAGAAAATGCATGAAAAGTAGTTCATTTAATGGTGAGAAACATCATTATGATCAAGGGGAAATAAAGCTTTAGAGTTGCAATCCGGGGAGAAACATTTTCCCTTCCTCTCACCAGTACGGTACAGCTGTGCTTGTGCTGCCAGCCAAGCCAGGGCAGGGGCCTGGGCAGAGACCCTGGCACACACTTCCTCTGCTCTCACCCTGGGGCAGTGCCCACAGCTGGATTTCGGCCTCTCAGGATATTTCAGGGACCGTTCCCCTCAGGCAGCCTCGGTGCAGCCTTCTTGTTTGTGAGGTTAAGAGAGTTCAGCTCCATGAGCTTGTGGGATGTTGTGCCTTTTGCCTTCCGGGTGCCAAGCAGCCTGAATTCATTTCTTATTTTAGAAGCACAAATGTAGGCTGCAAGTTCAGCTCCTAAGGCTGACACATTGTGAGAAAGGCCTCTTGTACCACAGGTCAAGTAAAGCAATTTGTTCCGTACTGACTTAGTTTTCAGAATGTTATTTTAAGCAACAGATGCATTGCCAAGATTCCAAGCTCTCCTGATACAGAGGCAAAAAGACCTGAACCTGTGTCAATCAGGCACTTGTATTGAATCTCCTACTTATTTGAAATATCGCTCTTCCGTAGCATCCTAAATCTCGGCCTCAGCCAAAATTTCAGATGATACTTTCCCCTTTATCAGGGTTCTTTCTATTTCTTTATCATGAAAGGTGCTTAACTTCATACTCTTTTAAAGTCAGAGTCAGCATATTTCATGGGGTTTAAGTAGCTGCATGTAAGATTTGTATCTTTTGGAACAGCACAGGTATGTTAGCTCACCCCAGCCTGTTATGCAGTTTATTTCAATTGAGCTGGCATCTATTTTGGGTAGGATTGCAGATTAGTTGGTGGGTTTTAATTCCAAATTGAATCTAGCAATGCCAGCTCAAAAATGTAGCTGGTGAGGATTGCTTTACACAGACTCAAAATTTATAAAATATGTACTGTATTAATCAACTTCTGACCATCCCAATCCTGGATAAAGCAGGTGAGTGAAAAAAAACCCCAAAACACTGGCAACACAAGAAACCAGGCACAACTCTGGTCCAAACTGCATCTCCACAGAGAAGACTGAGACAAAAGTCAGATTCTGTTGCCAGCACCTCAACAGAACTTCAGAGCTGATTCCAGTTTAAAGAGATTTTACAGAGACTAGATCACAAAATTAGTGATCTTCAGAGAGGAATGAACAGAATTGCAGATTCTAAACATAATTTATTTTATTTGTGGTTGTTGGTGGGGATTTGTTGATCGGCTTTTTAGGTTTTTGGTTCTTTCTCTTTCATCTGTATTTGAGACCTCACAGGTGCCAACATGGGGGAAAGAAATAGCACTATGGAAAGCCTGGAAATAGCACAGCCATTATCAGTGTGACTCAGGACAAATGCTGTCCTCAGGATCAGGCACAGATGCAAAGACCCCTACGGAGTTAGTAATATTGAGATTAGTTCCTTGAATTTCCATTTTTAGCTGCAATACATAGTAATTTAACATCAGCAGCCACCACTAATAATATTTTGCCTCTTATTTCTCGAAATCAGTGAAAGAGATAGGAAACAGAACATACATCCCAATCTAATTCCTGCAGTTCAAGTAATCACAGGCAATTAGTTGTATGTCTACAATCACTACAAAAAAATTACAGAAGGAATTTCAACAATGTTTCTCCTGACCAGTATTACTCAGATTATATAGCCATTAAAAGTAAATTTTACATTTATCTTTTTTATGCATGCTCTCTGGGGAAATTTAAGAAAAACCATGATGAACAATAACCAGGGTTTAATGAAAATAATAATGCAGATGTAGACTGACCTGATTTTAGTCATGCTCTGTACATTTGAGAAGCATTAGAAACAATCAATAGGGTTCATATATCTATTAGATAAATTCAAATTTCGAGCACTTTCCTCACACACTAAGGAAAAGCTGTTATTGAATACAAAATGAAATAGGCAACAAAAGAGGACTTTTTAATTCCTAAATAATGCAGTATAAAAGTCCTAAGAAAAATTTTAAAATGAGAATAAATTCATGTTAAGGATTGTTATTTCTAGTGTTTTGCCATTAGCATCCAAATTCTGAAAATAAGAAATAGCAGATGCTTGGAAGCAGGATCTAAAAATCGAGTAGCATTTTATTGCAGTAGGAGGCTGAAAAGGTACAGATCAGTGCTGAAATAAGAGAAACAATATACGGAATATTTTTACTTGATGCGATTTGCCAGGAACACTACAGAAGTTCAGAATAGGTGTCAGGAGCTCAGTGGAAATGCACCTCTTAAATATACACTCACATCTGCCCTCTTGCTTTCACAAACCAATTGTTCACATGGAAAATCCTTGAATACATATTCCAGTGTCCTGGTCATTTCTCAAACAGACCTAATTCCGAAGAATATGGATCCATATAGACTCCGATTTTGCAACCACAGACAACAGCATCAAGAAGCTCTGCTGGTTTCAACTGGAATCACATGAGTTTAAACATCCCCTTTGCAAATAGTATCCAAAGGTATGGGAGGATGCTTTTAATTAAAAGAGCTCTAAAATCAAACAACACACCCAAGTGTTAGTCAGATTAGGAAATGATGCTTGGATCTCTCTTTACATCAGTTCTTTCTTCACCTTCTGCCTCCCTTGTCCTTGTCCTGTACTCAACGACAATTTTCCTCAGCTACTGCTGCATGCTGAAGTGTGCAGAAAGGCAAAATGTGTTCCAATGGGATTCAATAAAAAAGCTGTTCCCCTGCATTAAGCCACCAGTATTAACCTTCTCTAATTCTTTTAATGTACTGTTCTTTGATTAAGGGGTTTTTTACTGTACTATAATATTGAATGCTCCCTATCTGTTCAGGAGAGTAGTGCCATTCTTCAGCAGCATGAATAAACTGAGAAGGATTTGCTCTGGAGGCGTCTTTGGGGGTTTGCTGCTGCTGGCTGATGCTTCCATCACAACCACTGTATAAATATAACCAATTGTATGTGGCAACTGGCAACAGATAAAAGAGTGGCACTGATGGAACCCTATGGATAATGTCTGAGTGTGCTGGAATGAGACACATAGTCTGGTCTGTTTCCCAGAGAAATCCTTCCATTAGTGATGTTGTGATAATTTCCATGATTATGAGGAGTTCATTTTGTTAAGGCAGTAAAAGCATACCCCCTGAGTTTTATTTATTGTCTGCTCTAATTTTGTTATTTCAGTTTAACATGTTTATGTTCCAAGTGTTAATAGTGTTTTGAATTCATGCCCAGCTTACATCATAAAAATTCATTTGCTAAGATGGCTTTCTTTTAGTATCTAGTGTCTTCTAAAAGGACAAATATAGCTCTGGCATTTTACTTCTCTGATCATGTTACTAAAATATATAAAAAATGCCGTTAGAGATTAATGTGATCTGGTTGTGCAGCTATGATGGAATTCTTACCACCTAGAACCTTCATTAAAAAATCCGGATAATGAAGGAGAATAATGACAGTTCTTCATAAATCTAGTTTGCTATCTGAAATCACCACTAAAAAAAAAAAATCTATCACCAAGAAGCAACAAGAAAAAACCCATTATTTTCACAGTACCTCAGGTATTAATTTGAAAGAGAAAAACCTGTTTCATACAGAAATATTGGCATGTTATCCTGGCCATTCCTTTAGAGTTAAATTATTTTCGTCATTAAATGCACTTAATACATCGATAACACATAAAATATATGCCCATGGATTACAGGACCCAACAATTTTAAACCTCAAACTCTTCCTCTAAAATAATTGAATTCTGTGCATGGTCTTCTCTGAAGTGTGGAACTGAAGTTGAAAATGGCAGCGTCCCCAGGACACTAAAGCAAACTGGTGAATGCCCCCCACCTCTGTATTCCTCCAGTCATATTTTGTAACCTGGCTGTAAACTCCTTGTTCTGTTTGGGTTAGAATTCAGTGTGGAGATGAATCGGTACACCAGAATCAGCTTTTCTCCTCGAAGCTGCACCCCCTTGCTGCCCCTGTGGGGCATCACCAGCCTTTCTGGACGCACAGACTGGTGCCCCAGCCTCCACCCACTTCATGCACTAAATATCGCTCTTCTGCCTCTCACCTCGCAGCTCATTGTTTGCAGAAACTGCCTGAGGCCCCTCTCCCTCCACACCAGCCAAAATCCAGCTGTTAACAGAAACTCCTCTTGACAGTCTGCAATGACCTTCTCCTTTCCAGGCTCTGATCCATTACTAGATTTCCACACCCTCTGACCCCTCAGTCACCCCTAACATTGTTCTCCCTTATTTATACCTCTTTCCATGCTTCTGCTAGCCTGACTTCTCTCATCTCACCTTTTCCTTCTTATTCTGTCCATGACCTGGCTGTTGTTTTAACTCTTCCTGTGCAGAACCTGTCTCATTCCCCATCCAGTTTTCACTGAGGTGCCTCATCAGGCTCAATCTCTGACTGAGCACTTTTTCCCTCTTCACACCAATAGTACCTGTAATAACTTTGTCCAAAGTTCTGCACAAGGATGTCAATTCTGACAATGCTAATTCGAGGAGTTCACTTTTGATGCTCTAAATGAATCATTAAAGTTGAAATTTGGACACCAAGCTGTTGATTGAGAGCTATTACTGCTTCAGAGCAGAGCAAACAACAAACTTAATACAAAAAAATCAGATTTTTGTTCCACAGATGATGTTATCTGTGACTCGAAGGAAGACCTTTTGAAATGTTAATAAGCGGTACGAGATTAAGGTGTCTTGAAGACACCAATGGCCTCATGAATTCCTGCAGTAAACAATGATATAGTAAGGAAATGATACTATGAATAAAGATACTGAGTGAACTCCAGCCTTAAAGGGAGCAGAGATGAGGTATAAAGGTGCCCATTTAAAAGGGAAGCTGAAACATTTAGCTTACCTAGCTAAATATATTATGGCTATCTTAGCATGATTTTTATAACAGCAGAACCGTATTTAGCTAATGCTCCACAAATGGAACTAATTAAGTTGTATTTTAAGTATTTTATTTATAATTGATAATTCTCCATTTCCTCCAGATCAGACTAATGTGGCAAGTATTTAAATTTTGAAGTTATTTTTTAAGAGCCTGCATAAACTGGCATGGCTACTCAAACTTTATACTCAGTTGGAAGATCTAGACTGCTCTGTGTTGATAATAATTTAGAGAGGTGATATGGTAAGTGCGGGGGGCAAGCAAGCCTTTACCACACATTGGTGACAATACAGACAGGTAAAAGTACGTTCTATTTTTACAGTTCCATGGCTACAATCTATCAGAAGTCTGCCCAGACAAAAAGTTAAGGAAACTTGCAGAGAGAAATGGAGAACCAGTTTTTCCTTTTTCCTCACAATTTACATCACTGCTCTTCATTTCTTGAATCTGGTGGGCTTTTTTTCATCACAGCACACACACCACTGCTTACTTACTAAACCAAACTCTAATCTGGAATCTTAATATTACAAATAGGACAAAAAATACTAGCTGAGAGTAATTACCTTAGAGCATTTCTAGAAAAAAATGGATATAGAGAAGACAGAAAATCTTCAGGACACTGGTTCTTTAATCACCAAAGTCTCACTTTTATATCTGCACAGAACAGTTGAATCAGTTCTGCTGCACGGAGTGGCTCTAGGGAATGCCACGTTCTGCTCCCATACTTTTGGGGCAAAACCTTGTGATTACTGCATGTAGTTACATGAATGAGGGGACTGAGTTACAAGGAGCAGAAAGTACGGGTAAAACCCCTTTCTGCCCATTTTTGATATTGCAGGCCAATATCTCCCTTCCCACTATTGAAGGAAGGGAGATGCTTTTTTTTTCAAAACTGCTTTTTCCTGTCCATAAACACAGGGGAAGCAGGAAAGGCTAAGAGAATGAATTTGAGCCATTCTAACTCCCTGTCAGCACACACCTGATGTTCAAAGCTGTCTCCAGCCCACAGTACCTGTCCACAGAGCTGTGTTGCTTCTAGTTGTTAAAACCCATGTAAACCTAAGAAGAAGATTAACAATATGCCAAAAGATACATGAAGGCAAATTAATTAAATTTGACTAACCTAGCCTGCTAAGTCTGGTTTGCACTGAAAATGTCTGGCTGGTATTGGTAGGCGTATTTGTAAATCACCCACACGATTTTTCACCAATATAATCTTCCTTCCCAGGGACTAGTTCAGAGAATTCCAATTCTTTTTTAATTAAAATTCAGTAAAACCAAACAGACCAATTTAAAGCTTGTCAATACCATCTCTCCTTTCAGGTAGCACAGTTTTAGGCAACACTGATACATCAGGTGTCGTCAGACAGAAACCTCGAATTAAGGTAATTTGTTTAAAGATCACAAGCATTTATTTAGAGGCCCTTATTTAATCACAGAGCACTGTTTCAGCAGCTATAAAGCACTTGGTAAGTTCTAAACTGAGGTAAAATGCCTTTAAAGGAAACACAGCTTAATAAAATTAACAGTTTCATCAAATACTCTCGTAGCAGAAATGAAACACAAACACCCATTTGGAAGGACAGAATTATATATCTTTTGGGGAGGGTTTTTTGGTTATTTTTAACAATTGAAAAGTCTAAGTCATTGAAATCAGGACTGATCTTTCCCTAAAAATTAATGGCTCCCATATTGCCTACTATGGAGCATCTGGAATTTTTTCTAAACTGCTTTCATATACCAGTGCACATTCATCACTGAGTCTCTACTAGTAAAAAACTCATCAAAATAAAGCCATTTTGAGGAAAAAACAGTTCCCACTCATCCAATCATACATTTTGCTACACTTGCAGCAATTTTTGCAAACCCTTACTGCTCATATCAAGAGCAAACATTTTGATTAATTTTGACTATGACTTGCACAGAGAAAAGTGCTGAAGAATCCTAGCATGCTATTTTTGGAAAGTTTTAAATGTTTTATATTTTAAACATACCTCTGTAAGTCTGTAATAAAGACCCTGCAGGATCACAGCTAACAAGAAATTATAGCTGGTATGCCTAGATCTTAAATGTAGGGAGTTTGTAAATTTTATAAGAATTCTATCATTTCACTGCATTATTTTCTAATTCTCCAGCAAACCTTTCCTACAATGCTCATCCTAAGAAAGAAATTTAATCTACTTGAATGCCTGACAATCTGCCAGAACTCTCCTGCTAAAGCTTTCATTCAGAATTATATTGAAAAGAGAAGCCGGGTAAAAGAGAATAGAACTGTGAGAGCTTTGAGGCATTTTCCCAGCATTTCTGTGTTTATCCACATCTTCTATGAGACATAAATCAATGGTAAAAGTGCAGCTACCTGGTGCTATTGTCCAAATGAGCAGGTTCTAACTTTTGATATTACAGGCGAGAAATCTTTCTCAGATCCTTTTCTATTTTGTTGCTTAAAAAAAAAAAATAATTTCAAGGAGTCATTAAAACTTGTCAGGTTGGCAAGGTATTACAAGAGGAGAGAGAAAACATGCTGTGCACAGCACAGTGTGTTTCTCACAGTCAGAAGTGAGGGTCAG
The DNA here is from genome assembly GCA_013389985.1 of Dryoscopus gambensis. Taxonomy (NCBI): domain Eukaryota; kingdom Metazoa; phylum Chordata; class Aves; order Passeriformes; family Malaconotidae; genus Dryoscopus; species Dryoscopus gambensis. The sequence goes on along the minus strand of WEIT01014795.1, from coordinate 34,501 downwards.
TTGGAGGGAAAAGAACTGTAAGCTCTAAGCAAAGATTTAGGTGGAACAAAGTTAGGCATTTTATCATTTTTACCCTTTTCTCTACATGCTTTGAGCTTTGGGGGAACAGAGGGGACAGGCAGAAGTGTTTGAAGATGCTGGTTCAGAGTCAATTTAATCAACTTCACAGCTCCTGAGACTTAAAGACCTTACAGGTACCAATTTCAGCGGGATTGATGGTAGGAGCCCAAATTGATAAAAGACATGACACTAGAACGAGCAGGTCACATCATTTCACCCTCAATGAGATGCCAAATGTCAGCCCCATCACTGGAGGCCGGAAGAAATATGCGACCACATAGCGTACCCAAAATTCGCCTTTCCTGCTCTCCAGGAATTAGTTCAGACCCACTGCAATCTCAGGCACCACAGGCGGAGCCGACCTGCACAGCCCCTGAGTTTCACAGCCACTGCAGATTTCAGCTGAGAGAGACCCCGCTGTCTTCCCGAGCCTCGCCGTGCCCTTCTCTCCTCTTTTCCTACCCATCCAGCAGCTTCTATTATTCTCCCCAGGAGCTGGAGGTTTCTTGCACCTTCCAAATCCAGACTCTCCTCGACTGCAGCCTGCCATTCACCCTTCTTAAGCAAAGAGAAAGAAAAGTCATCACTATTTTCTCTCTCATCTTTCTGGCTTAGACCTTTCCTTAGGTCAAAGAGAGGTGGAAATTCTTTGTGTGCAGTAGCATTACCACCCTGATGAATGCTAGCTGTTTGGGCAGCTTATTTCACAGCTTATTTAACCATGGATAGATCTGAGTCATTCTCCTAACGCAACACAACAACCTGGAGCCCGAAAAATGCCTGCAGCAACTGGAGCAATTACACAAACACTAACCAGGGAGTACAGCCCAGATCTTACCCACCGGACGGCTGGGGACCTGAGCAGCTCACTGACCTGGAAAGCCATTCCAGGAGCCAACCATGCCAGCTCCAACTGGAGCATGTGGCAAACCACCTCACACTAGGTATGGTTTGAAAACAGCAGCAGCCCACATATGGGAAAAATATGGGCTTTTTAATAACTCTGCTTTATAGACAGAAGAAATAATAATGCTGCTTTCTTCCAGCTGTCCACTAAGACAGCTGAGTTCATAAACAAAAAGTTCATAATCTAAGTGTAATAGATTTTGCTTCCTCAGGCAACACAGGGCTATGAAAGTGTTTAAAATGGACTTTTCTCTGTGTAATCAATAAAGCTTTCACAGAGATTGGTTCTGTTCCAAAGACTTTTTTAGCTGCTTGCGCAGGACTCCCAAACACCAATAAGCCTTTTATCAATTTTTATTTTATAACTTTCTCCTATTTCTTTATAATCCCTCCTCAAAGCACACAGAAGGTAATGGTGAAAGATTTATTTAAATCATAATCTAAAAAAAAATCAGCTTATAATTTGTAACTCAAATTGTCACTATATGCAACTTCAGTTTTACTGACAGAAAAAGTATTTGTATTTTATAGTGTATTTCATGATATCCACATTTGAAAACATATGTCCAGGCTCAGAACCTCCTAACTGCCATTGAGTGTTTATTGACTTTACATGGATTTCCATCAAAAACTGGAAGTTTAAATGCTTAACATAACAAAAATCAGGATATTTGCATTCTTACCAAAATAGATCAATTTACAAAGATTTCTCTTTTTTTCTTTTTTTTTATCTTTATCGTAAGATTTTATGTGTCACTGTAATCACATGGCCGAATTTTGACTGGGCACACCATACCTAAAATTATAAAACCTTAATTTGGTTAAGGTTAATTTGGTTAATATGGCTTTTGTGTACAGTACCTCTGTAATCAGTTCAGATGGAAATGTATTACTCCTTCTCCCACAGCAGTGTTTCCCCTATCATCACTGCCCACAGGCTCTGGCACATGTAATCCAGTGGCTGAGCATTTGCAATAAATAATTAGAATTTTTTTTGCATGTATTTCAGAATAATTTATCTGACTTTCCATGACTTCTCCAGGCTTCTCTTGTGGTTGCAGAGGTCAAAACTCCACTGTGCTGCATGTGTGTGTACAACAGAACCAAAATCAGCTGTCAAATCCCCCCATCCTTGCCCATTTTCCCAGTCCACATGCACTTCCCTCCCCACTGAAATCAAGATGAGTACACTGCTAAGCAGAGTTCTTGCTCTCAAGAATTCTCTGCTGAAATCATTATCCTGAATTTCACCCAGAGAAAATGGTCCAGTGGAGAATTTAGTGGATGTTTTACCCTTCATTCCACAATGCTGAAAACTGTGTAAGTACTTTTCATTACTTTTGCAAAGAAAAGTAAGGGAAGCTGGATAGTGCTAGGACTAGTTAATGTGTTAATGTAACATTTGGCTTCCCTCATATTCCAACCATTTTCCCTAATAGAATTACAACAACAGGAACCCTGAGCGTCCATTTTTACACAGTATTCAGTCTCATTTCAGGAACTGAAAACTTGTCAGAATGTGAAGGAAAAGTAAGTGCCTTGAGGCTCAATCCTGCAGGTGCTAAGTGCCCACAACTCTCACAGAAATCATCCACATTCTGAGATTTTAACCTGCTCTCATTCTTCTCTTGACTCCTCTTGCAGAAGAAGATTGCACAGATGAGGCATAAGGAATGAGACCAGATTGTCTGCAGATGGAAGCCACGATGGGATAAATTAGGGAGGGATTTTCAAGTCTAGTAGTTGTTCTCCACTACTCCCACATGTGGCCACACTTAGCCCACACAAAAATATTCCTGGTGTGGAAATTACTGTGCCCACAGCAGAGCTACTGCAGAATTGCCACACAATGGGAACTGGGGCTGCTCAGCGTGTTTTACAGCTGGACCCATGCGCTAATTCCATTTCATTCTAGATAACATGTTTCTTTAACACAGTTAATCTCCAAGTAAATATTAGGCTTTGTTTCATTAGCAGCAGTCAAGGACTGGTTATCTCGCATTTCTGATTAGATATTTTTACTATCTGAGCACTGTCTTATTACCTTCCCCTGCCAAGCATGTACTCTTGATCTACCACTTTGAACTCTGAGGAGCTCAGAAAAAATTCATTTTTTTTCCCTCTGATCTGTGGAGAAATTACTAAAGTTGCACATAATCTGCTCTGAGAGGCACCAGGGACTTGAAGAGCTCTAGCATTTTTTTCCCCTCTGGGAAGATGTGGTCAGTGTGGTCACAGGAGAAAACAGAAAATGGGCTATGGCATCTGTAGAACTTACATATTAAGAAGGCAGACTATTTGGCAGTGGAAAAGTAAAGTGCTCTAGAGCAGTAGTTTCAATTTATTTCAGCTGCTGATTTCCACATCCATTTCAACACTCAGGAGGTGGTATCTGTAGCTGTGACATCTTGGTAGCACATTTTTGCACTCTACCATAAAGTGCCTACTGTCCCTTCTGTTTCAAATGTCACCGTTCCTGTGTTCATCTCCCCTGAATTAACAGCAGTACCACTGAGCCTTACTGCAGTATGTCAGGATGATTAAAATGCAGCACTCATGGCTGCCTGTATTCACCATGACAATCAAGTTACTTCAGATTCATTAAACAACGATGAAAAAATATCTTTGGATTGCTGGGTTGCCACAAAACTGTCCTGTGTTTCTGTGATATTGTCTGCATATTCCCTGCCACAGAGAGTCATTTTGTCTTCGTCTTCCATTGCCTAATGCATTTTATATGTACTCTTAAAATACATGTTTTTTTACAGTCCAAAGAATTGCAACGCTAGTGAGTACTGAACCCAAAGCAAATACTTATGAGAAATGTGGGCCAAGGAACACTCCTACAAAGACAGACACAGTTATTAAAAGTTAAATCATAAACTGCTTGAGATTCACATATAAGATGCTTACACTGAAAAAGGCCAAATGCTACACTTGATTATATTAACAATAACAGTATGTGTCAAAGCAGCACAATAATCCTTCTGCTCTGCTCAGCAATGCTCAGGCTTCAGCAGCAGGACTGATTTGATTCAGTTTGAGACATGACATTTTAAAAAGACAGATTGAAAACCAAGCAGATGAGAACAACAGAGATGACAAAATGGCTTAGAAAACATGATTTAGAAGGGTTTATGCTTTGCATTCTTTCCCCATGTATAAAGAAACTGGAATTTGAGATATATCCCTCAAAGAAAGATGGAGTAAGAAAAAATGGTAGTTGCATTGAATGCTAAAATTGCTGTGTTTATCACTTTCTGTTTAATAATTTGGGTGAAGACAAGAAAAATGAATGGGCAGAAGAGTGAGGTTATCTTCCCATTTGTTATGGTACAACATCATATAAAGATGTCACAGCTGTGGGATGTGAAGAGGTGCATACTGAAGGTGCTCTGAAAGCAGGAGTATTTTCACGTGTAGGTCCTGCGGGGGTAAGTGAGCACCTATTCACTATTTAAATACCTACCCTCACCCTATGGCTAAACACAGGGCTCAATAAAAGGCCTTGTATCTCCTGAAAGGGTACCATTTCTATTCTAGTCATTCCAAGTTCTTCTATAATGTTCAACATAATGACTAAAGTGGTACAGGAAATTATTTTCCTTAAAAAAAAAAAAAAGAAGAAGGAAGACAGAATACTCTTTTGTTCTCCTCCTTCCTTTCCCTAGAAACATTTTGCAGAAGAAAAATAAAATAAAAAACAAAGGTACCCAATGCTATCAAAATTAGACCCTGAATGTTTCATCCTCTAGTCAAGAAGTGGCGACAGCATGAACAGCCAAGGTCAGTCAGGGTCTCTGTGGTCCCAGTCCCTGCAGGAAAACCAGCTGCAGTGGGGAGGAATGGTAACAGCAATATCCACTCAGAAGCTGTATTTCTGGAGAAGGTTTAGTGCCCAGGGCATTTTCAGAGACTTCAGCTACCAAAATCCATATGTTTCTAGTAAATGTCCATAAAATGGGATTTTTCAGACTAGTGACTTGATAGGCAAATTTCATAGAGACGGAAAGAACTCATCCCAGGCAAAGATTGTTCCTCTGATCTCAAGCCTCTGCTCCATCATACAGAGGATATGAGATCATTTGGATTAAATGCTTATGTGATTTTATTAGCATGGGTAATAAGGATTTTTCCTTAATTCAGTTTCAGAAAATGGCTATTTTAGCTGGAATAGCAGGAAAAAATTATCTGAAAGGAGACAGTGGTAGGGGAAGGAGGGAAGGTCACATGCATTTTGAAGATACAAAGGTACCTGAAAATAAGGTCTTAGAGTAAAATGTGATGGAGGATTGTGACAGTACGGAGCACTAACAAGTCCACCTTTCCTATCTCTGGAATACCAATTACTGGATGTAAATATAACCACTCACAATCTTTTCAGACTTAAAGGCTGAAAGGAAATAGCCTAAACTGAGTGGAAATCTGACTGCAGATTGGAAAGCATTGACCCAAAGGTAGCAATACTCACTCCTGGTTTATTGGGAGGGCTGCTTGGGGTTTTTTTAGAAATATACTTATGCAAAACTAATACATGCATTTTGAAATAAATTTTTTGATACTAGGCGGTCGTTTCAATTCCAATTTTCATATTATTTATAGGTGGACTCCCATGGAAAATGTGTTTTCCGGAAGAAAATTCTGACCTAATTCTGTAGTCACACATTGTCCCCTCCTCAGCCAAGTCCCCCCACACTGACACTTGTGTGATGTTCCCTTATTTACCTTTTAGGCCAAAGGGGACAAGAACATTACAGGCTGCAAATGCTCAGAGTAACAACAACAACAGATGTTTATTGCTTCAGAGGAGTCTACTCCCTCCGGAACTAAATTAAGTGTTTTAAAATAAACAGATAATAAACCACGAATACCAGGCCATAGATCTGTCATACCCAAAACAATGTAACCACCTGGTAATTCCTGCATGTTTATTCAGGGCTGGCACTGTAAACAACCCGATGGTGAATGTTTGTATTCATGATATCCAAGAGCAGACAAGTAGCTCTAATGCATCACAGAGTTTAATGAATAAATGTCTGACAGTGGGGCCTGAAAATGAGTCTCAGAAGATGAAAGGCTTAATTTTTGAGTCACTACTCATAAAAGGTTAAATGTATATAGTGAGAGAAGCTAAACCAAGAAATTGACAATTACTTAGCAAAATATAAAATCTTTCAGTTGCTGCGAAGTTCAGACTTGAACAATTTCTGCAATTACTTCACTGCTCTCTTTTGAGAACTGCTGCAAACTTTGCCACGTTTAATGATTAGAAACCCGCTTCTAATTTTCAGAGTCGATTTATACATAACTAGTTGAAACATATTTGTTTGCTCTTCTGCCTCTAGTATCCACACTTCTGATGCATTTTTAATACATGTGTATAATATTATCTGTCTCCACTGTGTCTAAGCCTGTCCAGCACTTTTCTACTACTCATCTTCCATTCCCTTCTGGGCCCTCTGCATCTCTCCAGCCCCATCCATCCTTTGTGGGGGACTCAGATTGTATACGGCTTCCCAAGTGAGATCCCATCAATCTTTTCCAACAGTATGAATATTTTTCTGTTGGAATTACCTTGCTGGGCAGGCTCTACAACCACATCTGCCTTTTCTTCACTGTTTTGGTGTGTACCTTCTGGTATTTATAGCTGGTCCTTCTCCATCTCTATCATTTCCTCCAAATCGTGTATTCAGTTCTCGATGTAAATTCTTGTTACCTGTCACCAAGAAAACAGTTCCTCATTTTATAAATCCCAGTATTTTAGTTTTGAACATAATTCAGTTCTTGCTGAATGATTTACTAATTTTCTATTTGATAATGTCCCAGATTCTATTCTCTTTTGATTTCATGTAGATTAAAATACACTTGTCTCTCAGTTTTGAGACTAATATAAGAGAGGACACTATGCAATGAGTAGTCTCCTCTAAAGAATTTCAACAATTCTCCTCCACCAAAAGAAAATGAATACTAATAGAGGAAAGTGGGGGAAAAAAAACAACAAACCCAACAGATTTTTAACAACAGAATGCCCACAAGGCAAGGAAGAAAAGTAAACAACTGCTAAACACCGAGAACCGTCAGAACTCACTGCTTGCCCCACACACGCAGAGGAACAAAGACGCAGAACTGCCCGGAGAATGGGGTAAATGTTGAAGAAATCACCCTTCCTGACTCGTGGTGCGAAATGGCGCCGGCTTGCTCTCTGAGGGAAGTGGATCTTCCACGGAGGAGCTCCAGCAGGAGGCAAGAACCTGGCGGTTCTCTGGCGTCGAGCTCCTCTCCACGGCAGCCACGGCACGCGGAGCAGCTGGGCTGCAGGCTCTCGTTGTGCTTTCTCTGCCCGGCTCGCCTCCGTGGGGCTTGGGGCTGGACCCGGCTGGGCCCCGCGCCCGCCGGTGCCGTGGCTCGGGCCTCAGTTCACCGCAAGGCAGCTGGAAGATTGCCACTGCAGCTCCTCCGATCCAGGGAAGAGAAAAGCTCTTTGCTTGGGTCGAGAAAACCAAGCTGGCCAAGCAAAACCGAACCGCACAGTCTCACTGGGCCATGAGGCTTCGAAAATGCCGGCCAAGGAGCCCAAAGCCCCCCGCCCTGGCCCCACACACACATGGCCTGGGCCTCAAAGATCCAGCAACCATTTCGGGGCATAAAGCTGAGGATCATGGAATAGGCTGTCATCATAAGTCACTCCAAGACAACTTGAAAACATGTTTTAATAATTGTAAAATCCAACTTTGTTTTACTTTGTCAGATCTGGTTTTAGCCCTGTGTTTCTTGATCTCCAAAAAATGACTGTTTTCTTCATAAATCCATTCTTTCTAGTCTTTAGGGGTTCTTATTCAATCCTACACTCTTCTGGAAATGATCTTCCTGTTATTTTTAGAGCTTTTTGAACACTTTCCCTTCCCTTTCCCACACTTTTTATATACATTTGTGATAGATTTTCCTCCTCTGACTCAAAGAAATTCCAGTCTTCCCCGTTTATATCCACGCAATTGACTTCACACTAAAAGCTCCTGTGAACCAAAATATGTCCTGTTAAAAGTGACAACTTAAGTCACAGATACATTTTTGCCTATAGTTCTTCTCACTTATAATGAACCAACTCATACTTAATCTGGATTCTATATACTTTTCTCACTCCCATTTTCCTTCCCTGTACTATGCAAAACCTTCAGGACCTGTTGTGGATGTTATTCCACCGTGATGCTTTTTTCAGTAGCATAATACTGTATATCTTCATGAATTTACCAAGTGTCTCCATTTTGCTCCTTGAATTAAAAAGCAGCCTCTTGTTTCTGGTGACACTGCTGGGACTATTTATACAACTACCATTCTCACCATTAACAGGTCTTGCTGTTTCCATGTTGCTCTTTCTCCCATTTAGGAACATTTATTTAATAACAGCTTTCCCCAGTTACCAGCCTTTATCTCCAAACATGGCACATACCCCTCAGTCCCCCTGCAAAGACAGGTCATTTCTCAAAGCTGACATCCAGTCACACAAACAGGGACGTGAGGCCATGCAGCAGCACAGAGCTTGAGGCTCAGCAATACACTGATTAGGGCAAAGTCACAGTTCAAAGTGGCATTTACAAATAAACCAACAAACTTCAGGCTATTTTATCTAGAAAAATTCTGGTTTCGTTTACAGCTGAAAAATAATTTTTATCTGTGAAAGGAAAAAAGATTTGGTTGTCACTAGAATTTAGAAAGCCAGTGAGAAGAGCAGACAATAACATATCAGCAACAAAGCAAAATTATACTACAATAAGAGAATTTTAACGGCCTTTCCTGTGAACACATTGATCTCATTGCACAAATTTTCTGTTATCAGGGAAACAACACTGTTAGATTCCTTTACCACTAAATTCAAATTAGACTGATTCCTTTCTTAGCGATGTTGATGATAGTCTGGTCTGCCAGTAATATCTAACTTTTCCCCTTTAAAGAAAACAAATATATATATATATATTTTTAAATTAGTACAAGAGAATCCAAATAAAATATCGACTGTTTTTACACAAATGTTTAACACAAGGAAAGGAAATTTCTGCCAGTGCTAGATACTCTATTTTCATATACACAGTGGGTGAAGAGAATCAAATTAAATGAGAACAGCAACAGCTGGAAAATATCCAAAGATTTGCTTTCCTTCTTGATGTACCCATGGTTTGAACTGTGTGTACTGGTATTTTTCTCTGTTACTATTTATTTGTCTCCTCATCATTACTCGGCTTCTTATTCATTCCTGTGTGCTGTCTCTTACCAGCTGCCTGCTATAATTGTCATCTTCGCAGTATCCATCTCGAGATATTATTGCAACAAAATGTGCAGCAAAATATACAAAACTGAGCAAAGAAGCAAACAGGAACAAGAGACATGCTAGAACCTCAGAGTCCTGAAAGAGCAGGCTTGATTTGATGGAAATCTGTTTTCTTTGACTCATAGAAAGCTACAAAGATTTGGTCACTTCTTTTTTCATTGTCCTTTGGCAGAGATGACTTTATTTACAATCTCCCTGTTTCTGGACTCAGCATATCAGCAGCCCCACTCTATACTCCAGTCTGACTCAAGTTCTGTTCTTTGCTTATTTCCCATCTCCTGTTCCCCTCAATGCCAGTAAAAGTGTCTTTACATAGACACATATCCATGTCCTACATACATAGGAGAAACTGTTCCATGATTCTGATGGACTTCTTGAGATAAGGAAACTGGAATTGCACACGTTGTTCTAGATGTGGACATGTATTTTAATAATCTCTATTCCATTCCAATAACTTTTAGTGATTGATTTGCATTTTTCCCTTTAATCGATGAAGGCAATCAAAGGAAACAAAAATCAAATTGCAGTAAAGGCATTCGTAGTGGAGCATTTAAGAGAAGTGGAAAGCAGTCATTTCAAAATTGAATTCCTTAATCAAAATTCAAGACTCCAGAGCTGTCAGCAGCCACAAATGTTTTTGAAATGGATGACAAGATGGTATACTATCAACAGATACTCGCCTGTATTGCAAAAACAAGCGTAATTTATTTCAGAGTGGCACAGCCAGCAGACTGAGGAAAGTTATTATATACTCAAGGCAAAATAAGCCAAGTGTGCTTTACTCGCTTGTTTTCAATTTGGCAGATTTTAAATTCTTTTGACAACAGAAGAGAGGCTGAGAATAGAACTCAATTTGTGAAGCTGATAGTAGCATTATTTACAAGCAAAGGAATAATGTTGGTTGATTAACTATATAGTATCCCATAAATTTTTCAGCCTAATTGGGATACTGAAAGAGGGCAGAGCTTCTTTGGTTGAGCTTTAAAATCTTCACTATCCCATGGTAATGACCAGTGGTGTTTCCATGGAGAATACTACAGAACTTTCCTCACTGCTAGCTCTGATCTCTTGTATAATGTTAAGATTTTAAGGCAGCAGTGCAATTTTAGGGATTTAAACTGAATATTGCTTCATAGATTAAGTAAGAAAATAGTATGACTTTGTGTTATTCAAATGAATGTGAATAGGTAATATCTTCATATATATCCAGGTACATTTTCTGGCAGATTAAAATAATTTGACTGCAAAAACCTTTAAAATTAACCTACAGTTACTTCTGCACTAATGAAAGAACTTCCTCTCCAGGGAAATAGATTTTCATTAAATTCTTATCTCATATAAATGAAGAAACACATTTTCCAATACAGAATGAGAGCTTCACTGCCAAGAAATCTCGCTCAGTTTGACTATAAGGAACATTTTCTAAAGATGTAGCCTTGATTCTTTCTACAACTATCCAGATTTTTCACCGACTCAAGTGGTAGCTTTTTGGCCCCTTTGAGAACTGACGATATTGTACGTGTCAGAAGATTCTAAATGCTTAGTTTCTTATGACAAGTTACCTTTGAGATAAGAAATACCCGCAACTGAGGAGCTTTGCCTGCTGCTTATCTCATTGTGTACGAAACCCCAGTTAAAAACTGTAACTTCATTCCAGGCAGTGGAAACTTTTCAGCTCTTTTAATAGGGCCACGGTTCCACCTACACACTTTCCCATCACAGATATTCTGAAGAGTCCTCCAAATAAACCTGATTACATTCTACACATAGAATATGCCAGGACAGAACAGTTAAGAATTAGAAGAGTCACTTTCATACTTAAAAAGCACAACGAATTGGTACAAAACCTTGCTGATGTCATGTCCCTGATGGAAAAGAACAATTAATGCTCTGTCCTAAAATTGGCTGTGAGACTTTTTCATCGCCACAGAAGTCAATTGGATTTAGGTGGATGCACTTAGCTACAAATATTTTCCCTAATACTGTTCCAATTATGGAACTTCATTGTAGCAAAGAGAGGGAATTTATGGGTAAGTTTTAGAACAGAAGGATTTAAAATTCAGCACACAAGGTGTGAGCATATACAGAAGAAAAATACTATTGATGCTCATGCTTTAAAAAACACCAAACAACACCAGATAATAACAAAAAATGCACTAAACTTTCTCAGGACAGAGATGGGTCAGTCTAAGGCAGCACAAACACTGTGGGCTGAGGCAGGAAGGGGAATCATAGATGGAACTGGTTTTGTTGGAGCTTGCCGGCTTAGACAGAGATGGGAAAATGGCCCATTTTTCTGGAGTTCACTGACTATGCAAACTCTGTGCGTAATAACATTGCCCATTTTTCTTGCTTTATGCACATTGATTTCCAATCCACAAAGCTTGGGATGTTCTCATTTGTCTTCCAAGGAAAAATCTATCAGAAACCTTGTTGTCCTCTCCTTTGAGGAAAAGGAAGAAGAAAGCTCAACCATTGTCCCTTTTTTTAGTTCTTTCCCCCTGCAAGTTGTGCAAGAGTGAATTACAAAAACTCACATTTATTTATGGAAAGGAAGATGTGACATGGTTGAAGTTGGCTGGTGGCGGTTGGTTATGGTTTTGGTTTGTTTTTTATTTTTAATTGAGAGAAATGTGGAGTTCATTGCAGAGTTCATTGATCGCAGTGGAAAATGTGACATTGGAAGAATGACAGAAAAATTTTTTAAAATAAGGAAATGTGGCAGGAGCAAAAGAGGCACAAAAAGAATCCAAATTATTGCAGCAGAACTCTTACAGACTTGTTTAAAGAGTCTTTAAGTATACTTTAAAGGTGAAAACACAGAAAGCTGTCTTAAAACATGAAGAAGTTTTTCACAGCCATTTAAAGTGTAATCTCATAATGAAGGCAACAGTGAATAAATTAGGATTCTTAAGGCTAAGAATCATGGTTCAGCTGAAACATTGGGGATGTCACTGAGATAAGGGTTCAGAGCAGCAATTTATAAAATACTAAAATATATTAGTTTGCAACAAATACTGCACAGTGGGATTTTATTATTTTCTTTGATACTTGAATTAAGCTCTTCTATCAAATACTTTACCAGATGAAGCCACGAGGGCTAAAATATTCAACAGGAAAGACAAGGAAGGGGAGAAGGTTTGGACTAAGCACCTAATGCTTGAACCAAATTATTTGGGTCTGAATCATCTGGCCCACGGTTCTTTCAATATAATTTTGACAGAGAGTTTTAAGAAAATTCTAATTACTCTGAAATTCTCCAGTAAAGTGTCTTCATTTAAATATAGCAAACATATTTTTGCTACCAGCCTACAGAACACAGTGATTAATTCTTTCAAGCTTTCTGTGAGCACCATCTGGCCATCATGATTGTTGCTATTTTACTTATCAACATGTTTTAACAAATTTTCTTTTGACAATTTAGTCTTTGACAGTGCCTTTTGACTGAGAACACGGGGTACTTGGTATTCTCACCACATTTGTGTAACCCACAGCGGGTGCTGGAACCTGTCAAGTGAGATGGAGAATGCATGAGCAAATTTTGTGTGGGGAAACAATTTCAGATGGTGCTTCCTTCGAAGGAAGGGAGATTCTTCCAATTCAGAAGGGGAGTGCTCTTTCTATAGGTGTTGGGGTGCCCCTGAATGATTCTGAGAAGGTACTTCCTCCTCACCGAATAAATCTTGCATTGAATGCAAAACCAAAAAAGCTTTGGAACAGATGGGAACACCCATGTCAGAGTAGTCGTTTATGCTTAGGAGATGCCCAAGTTGGAGAAATAGTAAGAGGACTCTTGGAAATGAATTTTTAGGAAGAAAGGTGACCCATCTGAAATACAAGTAGGTGTAGAAGGGGAACTTAAGATAATGTGAAATTGCAGAGGAATGCCCCATTAAAACAAGGAAACTTGTTGTTGATGATAGATAGGATCTCTACTTTGAACCAGTATTTACCAGCAAGAGTCTGTGTCTATTACAGATAATGTTTAAATTACATATTTCAGTGAAAATTTCCATACTACGAGTCATCACCTACTGTTACCAAGCCACTTGCCATCAACAGGGAGAGTTAGAAAAACACA
>WEIT01014795.1:2943-19097 GCA_013389985.1 Dryoscopus gambensis | reverse complement strand
TTAACAGACTTACTTGTTAATGGCACAGTAAACATTTTAGTAACATCACTGCAGTAATCCAGATTCTTTTGACTGCTTCCTTTTAACTTTATTTAACCTTTCTGGACATCCACTTACCTTCTCTGTTCCTGGTTGAATACACAATGAAGTCTGTAGGCTTCCTGTTTTTGAGTAGGGTTCATATTATTTCCTTAAGTTTTAAGTGGAAAGGTAACATTTCAACAAAGTAACAATTAGATCACATTCCCAGACTATCTTGCTTTGGGGTTTGGGCTTTGTTTCTTTGTTTGTTTGTATGGCTTTTTGAGGGGAGGAGTGCTTGTTTCTAAAAGGCAACCTTTTCTAATAGACGCTTTGACTTCTATAACACATACAGGGGAAAAAAAAGAAAAAAACATGTCTAGAAATAAGGCTGGCATCCTACTGCACAAGACTTATAAATCTCTTATGGCCTTGTTTTCTAGCTATCCAGCCACGTTGTAGTTGGAATGCCTCCCGATGGTTTAGAGCATCTAGATAGAAAAACATACAAAGCCAGATGCCCAGGATGACAGGAATTTTACAGGCAACCAGCTGGGAAATTGTTTTGAAAGTCAGGTAGGAAAAAAGTGAAGTTTTTCAGCCTGCTAAGGCAGAAGGGCTACAGTGATAAGATTGATAACTGGCCTCACCAGATTATAACTTCTCTGGGTCAGTGTAAGACCAGATCTCTTTTCCTTTATGCCAAATGTACTTTTCCTGGAGTTAGGAATGAGAATGATATTTTTTGCTTTGTGTCTGATACTGTTGGTCCCAAATGGAGAGGACTTTTCAGCATGAAGCTGTCAGCAACTAATGGGAAATTGAAGATGCTGCATTAATCATTAATTGAAGCAGATCATCCCAGTTCCATTCAGAAGTCAGACTAGCAATCTGAGAAGCTTTATCATTAAAACTCACAGAAAATCCATTAAGAGAGGCCCAAAGCAGCCTGGAGTTCTCACGGGGCCTCTTTGCATTACCTCAAAAGGTAACGAATGTCAAGGGACAGAAGATGTCAGTCCCAGCTCTGTTTGCCTGGGAAAAGTTCATTAAAGAAATTAAAGACTCACACTAAGGAGTGGAGGACCAAGGTAATGTGAGTCTATTAGCCAGTTGGTTCAATATTGAATCATATAAATAACTGACATAGTCAGTGATTTGTTATGGATTTCTAGTAATTTTGGCTAATTGGAGGCTAAATCAGAGATAAAAATACGAAATGAACACAATGAAAACTTTTTCTTAATAATAACTAACTATACTCTGTGTGAATAAACATCTTAAAATAAAGCTCTTCATCTGTTGCAAAAGCAAGGCACCAGTTACAAGAATGGACTGTTAATTTTCAGAAATAAATCCATTTTAGAGGAACAAGTGAGACAGATGAACTGTAACTGGAGCAAGATTTAGCCACCTCATAGGCAGAGGCAATGTTGTGCTACAGCAGTGGTGAAAAAGCAGATGCTGACCTTGGTACTTACCAAGCACGGAAAGAAGTAATTTCGTCTAGTTGTCCACAGGACTCTGATGAGGAGAACATCTGTTGTGATGAGACAAGGTTGGTTTTTTCCACATAAGAAATTGTGCTGGGAGCTGTGAAAGATTTTCCTGTGCATGTGTTGGGTGAAAAGAATGAGTCGTGCTTCTGTCCTGCTGGAACTTCTTTGAGAGGGCTAAGTTGTGCTGCTGGCTGCAGGAAAATCAAAAACCACCAGTAATTTGCTAGGGTTTGTAACCTACCTGAGGAATATGGAAACAATGAATTAATCAGAAAGAATGCTGCTGTATTAAAGTACTCAGTGCGATATCATGAAATTGTGCCAAAGTGTAAGAAATGAAAATCTCTCAGAAAAAGTAGCTCATCATAAGATTTCATGAAAGCACCCAGAAAAGCAAGTGTTCTAAAAACCTTAACAACTCTGCTAATGATTTTTTTGACATAGATGTGCTCTCATCCCAAATTGACATCACCATAACAACGGGCTGTAAGAGCCACAAGCATAAATGGAGAGTTAAGTGCTGAACCGGCCATTCACGCATGCCCCAGCACGGCAACGTGAAGCTGCAGTAATTGCATGGCCACATTAGATTAGGCTGAGTGTCCTTTTACAGTTTTGAGGAACAAAAAGTTAGTAAGCGTTACAAACACAGGTACCAATTAGTGTAATCAGGCATATTGTCCCACAGGCTCAATTTAATCTTTTTCCTAGCAGTGCAGTAATAACTGTTCTTCCTAACGTAATTATGTTATGTTCAGTAGAGCATTTCCATCTACATTTGCTACCTTAGGTATATGCCAGCACTAGTGTTCAGCCTAAGGTAAAAGTGCAAAGTGGATTTAAAAAATTGCCGAGACATTTTAATGAAGTAAATTAAATAAGACCATCTTTTCTATCCCAGTGATTCCATCTGACAAGAAAGCAAAGGTGAGCAGCAGAAGGGAGGTGACTGGGGGGTAAGGATCAAAATGAAGCATGGTGGTTACATACCCCACATGGAAAAAGCAAGCAGGACAGAGGAATCGTTTCAGAAATTAAGATGGAAGTTTAGCTTCTTCCTTTTCTGTTAAGGTTTATTATTGGGTTGTCTACCAGATTTTCAGATGATTTTATTTTATTTTATTTTACAAACCTTGCTTAGATCCATATTAATCAGCTGAGTCTCTGCTGCCATCGAAATTGAGGGAAATATCACCTTTTTAGCACTGCTCAGAAACAGAGAAGACAAAACTAAAATATCCAGTCCCAAGGAGCAAAGGAATTATGTCCTATCCACCTTCAATAAGTCACAAAGACCAGAATCTCTTTAGAGCATGTCATTTACTTTCAGCCTTGCACAGTGAGCTCTGAGCTCATCATGGATCAAAAGATGCCTCACTAAATTACAAAAAGAATGGCTGCATTCTGTTTAGTTGCAGTCCTGTTAGTTATAAAAAATCTTGTGTGCATCAGCTGAGCTCCAGGAAAATCATATGCAACAGCAACACCCTTTCCAGAGGCTATTCCAGTACCTTCTCTAATAATTGCTCCATGACTGTAGAAGACTTTTCGCCCCTCACATCTCTAGGAACAAATCTACTAATCTTTCCAATCCTCATTAAATTCCAGATCCCTCTGCCTCTTAACACTCCTGCTTAAAACCACAGGGCTGCTCACAGGACAAAAGTCCAGTCTCAGAAACTGCTTTTCCTCCCCAGAAACCCCTCACACATCTTAGACTGGTGCTCTTGAACTGCAAAACTTGTCAGGAACGCCATTAGAATTAGGGAAATAATTCCTTCTGCTGTTTTAGTTTTGAAACAATTCAAGGTATAGGAATTGTTTATTATTCATCCTCCTGGAATGTCTCTGTCCTTCAGAGCTCCAGCCCTACTGTGCAAAGCATTTCATGGAGTCAAACAGAAACAACTGCTGTCGCCAAGCAAGAGTCTATGAGGAATTCCCAGTGTCCTTCACACCTTGAGAAAATTAAGGAGCCTTCACTGCTGGGCTGTAGGGTACAAATTCGGTTCAGATGAAAAATTTGCCAGGATGATCTCCCTCCTCTTTATGTTCTAACACCACTCCAAACAAGCAAAATGAGAGATTTTATAAGGAATAAAGGATGTTTAAACGCAAATCTCTCAACTTAGCCTGGGATGCTCACTCAGCAGTTAAACACAGAAATGAAGGCACTCTTCATTCCCTAGTTCATGTTACGAGATTTCTAAACTCTACACAATTAAGTTAAGAGATTAAACAGAGAGCAATATAACCATATTTTAATTAATTTAAAGGTATGTAAGAACACAGAATGTTTTCCATGCAACTAGGGGATTTTTCCTTGTTTAGTTCCTGAGTAGGATTAGCAACTGGAAAAAAACCTACTGAAACTGTAAATGCATTTTGTCCCAGGATAGAAATGAAAGGTAATTATTTAAAAACTAGAAAAAAAATCCAATCAGAATCACAAAACATTATGGACCATGTATTATTTTTATCACCAAGAATTCCCCATATAAAAGGTACGGACAAAACCATAGTTCAGAAGTGGGAAAACAGAGGGACTGTAAAAGTGAAATGGAGTTCTGACAAATGATACTGTTTAGGATATGGGTTCACAAACCAACAAAACAAAACACCCCAGCACTAGCAAACTAGAATAGTGTATATCCCAGCTCAAGCACAGGTGTTTCTGTATATTCATCTTGTAAACTGGCACACTTACTTGCCAAGGCTGCTGAACTTCTTCTTTTACATCTTAAACCACAAAACCTCCCAGTCCTTTCACAGGAATCCCTTAAATGAAGACAGACCAAAAAATGTTATTTTCACGGTTCGCAATAACATCAAGTTGCGTGCCTAAGACACACCATGTAAAAATATAAATAACAAGCCAGCAAGTGTATAAAACTGGTATTTGAAGAAGTGATAAAATGATAGGGAACTCAAGCCCAAGGTTAATAGAAAACCCCATGATTAATATAACACGAATGCAGATGCTCAAGGACATATCTAATTTTCCCAGTTTTGAGGTATAACAAGCTTGCATTATTAGAGCAAAAATGATTTCTAACAAAAACTATGTTTCCCAGAATTGAATACGACTTGTGATGGCCACTCATGATCTCTGCACGTTATTTCAGAAGTTAATTGGCACTAACCTGTGTTTCTGGGTAGAAGCAGGGAAGACATATCTGTTCTTATTTTTTAAGTACAAGTTCCTAATAATACGCAGTTCTGTAACTGAATTAGAAACCTTTCATCGTTCAATATTTTAAATAAAAGCTAGAAAAGAACCTGTTTTGACACCAACTATCCTTAGTAGCAACATTTCGCAGCACACAATCTGAAAAGGTCAACCTGCTAGGCAGTAATACATAAAACAAAAATTAAAGTGAGGGCAAGGAAAATCATCTTCAGGTGAAATAATCTTCTGCAAAACCAAAGTGATACTTAGATTCATCCTGTGAACAGCACATTGCTCAGCTGTGAGAGAAGACATAATTCTTAAAAATCTGTTCTCTACATTAAAGATAGAAAATTAACTACAAATCAGGTGTTAGCTCGTTCAGTATTCAGACATCATCATTATTACCACAGTATTAGTGTAACAATCAAATAAACACATTCCAGATAAGCATTTTAATTCACTTACTAGTGTCAGCCATGCTATGCTTTGATTCTATCAATACATGCTGCTGCAAAAAGGTAAATTGTGTTTTGAACATCATGTAAAATAAACTCTTTGACTCATGGCTCGCCACAGACCTCTGAACAGGAGGCAAAGATCTACACCTATTCTCCTTTCAGAACTTTTAACACATTTATTACCTTTCTGTGGGC
The DNA here is from genome assembly GCA_013389985.1 of Dryoscopus gambensis. NCBI lineage: Eukaryota > Metazoa > Chordata > Aves > Passeriformes > Malaconotidae > Dryoscopus > Dryoscopus gambensis. The sequence goes on along the minus strand of WEIT01014795.1, from coordinate 13,752 downwards.
CGCTTCAGAAAATGGGGGAAAAGCCATTCCAAAGAACAGTACCAAGGAAATCACACAGCACAATGGACTTTTTCCAGGCATGAAATTCCTAATGGGTTATGTGAAATAACACAGAAGCAATTCCTGTCCACAGAAAAGATTTAAAATGTTTTTGTTTCAAGGACAATCACTGTATGTTTAAAATTTCTGGTGCTGAAAACTGCATTAGGTCCTCGACATTGAGTAATCAATGTCCCCACAATCTAAACTGTGGAATTACGACCTCCCCAAGGAGGAAATTTTCAGGATTTGCAACTCATCTCAAAATCTCAGTAAAAGTAAACCAGCAAAATTTTCCTGAGATGACATTTGTTCTATTATCCTTCAAATACTTATGAAAACAGACTTGCTTTCACTAGAACAGCTGTTAATGAAAATCTGGGGTAAAACCTATACGAAATGGCAGTGTGCATGAATGTTCCTTTCTTTCCACAGCAGGCACAATTGCCCCTTTGAATGGCCTAAAAGTTGAGCAGCACTCATTAGCACAGCCTCTTCTCCTGCTGCAGGCGAGTGACTGACAAGGCAGGGCCAGCCTTCTCAGAGATGGGCGAGGCCAAGAGAGAGCAGATGCCAACAAATGTTTGTAGCTGTGCCAAGGGAGGTTTGGGTGGGACATTAGGAAGCACTTTTGCCCAGAAAGGGGCATTAGATATTGGAATGGGCTGCCCCGGGGGGCACTTGTGGAGTCACCACTGTGAGAGGTGTTCAAGGAAAGCCTGGATGTGGCACTCAGGGCTCTGGTCTGCTTGCTGTGGTGGGCATGGGTCACAGGTTGGACTTGAAAACCTCACAGGCCTCTTGCAAGGCAATGCATTCCATGATTCTGTGACATCACAGGATCTGGGGACAGTGCAGTGGCTGGCAAGTGTCCTCAGCTGTTGTCATGCCCAGAGTCCAGGCAGACCTCGGTGCGGAGCGATGTCCAGAGCCTGTGTGCTGGTGGCAGCTCATTGCGCAGAGCACCATGGCCGGCCAGGGCTACTCCTGGCTCCTGCAGTCCTACCTGCTGCTCATACTGGCCCATCCCCTCAACCCTTCCAGCCGTCTTGAGAGGGACGTGGGCACCTCGGCTCTGCTGCCCGAGGAGCCGGAGCTGCAGGACGTGGACCCTGAGCCGACCCCATTGATGGACTTGGTGCTGGTTTCCTGGACATCTTTGCTGGTGGAGCTTCTGATCACAGGCATTATCCTGGGACGCTGCCTTGGCAGAAGGCTCCGGAGACGCTGGAGAGAGGTGAGGGAGGGGGGTCAGGCAGGCAGGACAGGGCAGACCCCGAAGGTACTGGGCCTCTCGGGCAGCCCTTTGGCCAAGGCCCACGGCACAGGGGGGCTGAGCCCCTGGGCGGGAATCGGGCCCAGGTTGAGCCCCAGGGACAGCACCAGGCAGAGGTGGCCGGAGCGCTCCCCGCTGCAGCCCCTGCCTGGGGCAGCCCAGCCAGGCCCAGGTCACTATCACAGAGGCCAAAGGCAGCCCCAGGGGGCTCGGCCCGCTCTGCCCCTTCCATCGGGATCCCTGTGCTTTGCCTTGCAGGAGAAGCGCCAGAGCCCCTCAGCCTGTGCAGGGCCGGGCTGCTGCCGGGGTCGCGGCTGCCCCAGGAAGCTGATCCAGCTGCTGAGGCACAACCGCGCCATGCTGCGCCTGTGCCTGCGCCACTGCTCTCTGCAGAGGCGCAGAGCCAAGAGAGCAGCAAAAGGGGGCATCTGGAAGAGGAGGAGAGTCCGAGCCTCCCCTCTGCGCTGACTCTCCAGCTCCAGTGCGGCGCTCTGCGTGCAGAGCATTGCGGGGGATGTGTGACCAGTGCCCAGCCCGGGCACTGCGACATCCCCCATCTTAGGCGTTAGTGAAACCCCTATTCTTAGTCGTAGGATTCCCCGCCACCTTTTCCACAAGTTCAAGTTTCCCTTAGTGTTCCGGTTCCAAAGGTTGAAGTTTTTTAGGCATGAGATTCTCACCCCGTAGTCTTCTAGTCACTCCCAGTTGCAGATTTTGAGAGAAGTCAAGTGAATAAAGTTCACGTTTTCTACCCATTGCTGTGTCATTTCCTTGATATTCCGTCTGAGAGGGGACACAGCGAGTGATGGGTTTGCATGGGAGCCCCAGACCGCTCGGAATGGAGAGCCTGAGTGCCCCAGCAGGATTTGCAGGAGTGTGGAGGGCAACTGGAAAGAAGATAGTGGGCAGTATTCTCCTGCCTCCATCTTCTAAAAAAGCTTGGATTCCATCCCTGGCTGCACTGTGCCAGGGGGCCCCCCAAAGGCCCAGGGAGGTGTCTGGGTGGCTCCAGAAGGTGCTTGCAGGATCCTGGGCCACCAGGGATGGAGCTGGATCATCCCTGGAGTGCTGTGAGAGATACCCAGAGGGGCCACCCCTGGGGGCCAGGCAAGGGCTGCATTCAGGCAGGCAAATGCTTCCGGGGACTGCCTGGGCTATGCCAGCCATCAGTCTGGTGAGGCCGAGTCCTGTTTCATATCTTTCTGGGGGTTTTGTATTTTTTTGTATTTATTTCTGTGTATTTATCCTGTTGACCCTCAAAATGGGAATTAGAATTCATTTTCCTTCAACACAAAACCTGAGGGGTTTTTTAGGGATTAACCTGCTTAAATGTACTCCCTGCTTAAATGACTTCTCTCTGACTTATTCTGTGTCTTCCTCCCTTACAGCACCATCAAACACCTTTGTTAAAATACAGATCCCTCACTGGAAGCAGGCCAATGTTGCTATTTTCTGAAGAATGTTAACCTTGATGGCTTACCCATTTTTACAAATCCAATAGGGAAAAAACCTACAGATCAGCTTTACAATTTCATAAGCTAGTTCCTCAACTCTTAGTCACCAGTTTCATTATTGGCAGCATTCAACAGTGGTACCAAAAAAGAACAGAAAACAAATGGAAGAAGAAATGCAAATCATCAGCAGCAGACACCACCTACCAAAACACATTTTAAATCTAGTTCTAAGGTCTCTAAGAGCAAGTTCAAGTGTGTAAATGGAGGCATTCACATAGAAGTACTACCAGTTGATAGTGCTGGCATTTCCTCTGAGTTTCCTCTTTGTTGTTTTTATCTTCCACTGAAATAAGAGAAAAAACCCAAATGCGACCTTTCAGGCAGAGAAAAGATGTGGTTGGTCTTTAAGAAAGCATTTTATTCTGCCTGTATAATAACCTGTTGGGAAAAATATGAGCTTTTAGCAAAATGCCACTGTGCCGTTGCAGTTGTTCTACCACTGTGCTGAATAACAGGCACGTCTGTAAGGCTCCTGCAGTTCACCCTATGCGAGGGTCATTGACCACTTATCACTGTAGGGATCACTGGGAATAATGACGGTGGAAAATGTGGAGGGAGCTGGATAAATATATATTTGCCATTTCCTTAGCAAAAAAAACCCCCTCAAAACAAACCTATAAAAATACTTTGCCTCTGAATTAGGATAATTTAAATTAACTATTTTATGTCGGCTTTTGGTTCAACATTCATCAATCTGAATTTGAACATGCATAGGGTACATACTTAAAGGTAGCCAAAACTTAAATGTCTATTTACTTGTACATAACCTATGCTGAAACACATCAAAAACCAGTGTTTTGCTTTAAATCTGCTTAGTATCTACTTCATTCAGTCTTATGCTCATTACATGATTAAATACATGGGGAAATATATTCTTTGTTTCATAACAATGTATTATCAATTAGGAAGGCATAGCTTTATCAGAGTCACTGCTGATACCAAAATTACTTGGATAAGTTCAGTGTCCTGACACAAGAACATTATAACAGCAGCAATGTTCAAGAGAGCCTCAAAAATAAAGATGTAGTTCAAAGTTTTTCAGATATCCTGCAGTTGCTAAGATATCTCCAGAAAGAGGAGTAGACTAAAAATAGCACAGGAAATTTTAAACCCGTTTCTCCTTTTTTTTCCTTAACTTTCTTGTGGGCAACAGAAACCTTCTAATACAAGGAATGAAATGTAGTTTTTACACCTGAGTTGTGAGTCGTCCCCTCAGTTTCAACCTGATCCGATGCTCAGTGGAATCTTGGAAAGGGTCAAATCATCAATATGAAATTTAAATGGTATTCATGAAAGTAGGTATTTTTTCTCCATTCCACTCCCTCCCCAAAATATATTAACACCAAGCAAGAAAGTTTTCATTTGAAAGATAATTATTACAAGATTATACTTGAACATAATAAGTTCACTACAAGTTCCAGCAGAAAGAGAAAGGAGAAAAGAATCAGAGGTTATCAAATTCACTATAAAATTCAGTTCATGCTTTCCCCAAAAGCCTCATTTAATTTATCCAGGATTTAAAAAACAAATTAACATAATAATATTTCACATATTCTTATGTTAAATACTGTAATTTCTGTCTGAAATATTTATAATTATTATGCTTTTCAGAAGTGAATTAAAAAGTCTTTGGCACCCATCTTCCCAAAATCTGATTTTAAGTGCTTGCAAGTTCATTCCCTTAGGAAGCAAAAGCAGCCCCAAGCGTGTCAGGATCAATAGAAACTAAACAACAAAGCTTGACAAAGTATATTAGATTGTCAATAAAGTCAATAAATATTTTCCACGGTAGAGATAGATATCACCAACTTATGAATTTTGCTAGTGCAGGTTTAGTGAAGGAAAAAAAAGCTTTTATTGCAAAATCAGTTATGAGTTGTTCTACACTACTGTCAGTATGATGTGAGTATAAACAGCATATTCTTCAAAGTATCATCCATGAAGGACTCCACTTTAAAATTAAGTCTGCTTTTGAGTTTGACCAAACAAATGGAAATTCTCTATTAAAACAGAGTGATGGCAGTATGGTCAGTCTTTGCAATGAAAAGCTGAGAACTAACAGTAGATTCCTGATCAGATCTCCAAAGTTGAATGTACATGGTTATTGTGGTGGCCTGGCCCTTGCTGGCAGCCAAACTTCCACCCATCCTCTCCTCTCATGTGGTAGTGTGGATCAATTAGTTTAATTGTTATTTGGTATGTTCTAAGTTCTCCCCCACTGAGTGATAATAAAGGTTCATCCCAGTTACCACCCTTTCTCCACCCCATCCCCAAATAAAGTTAAAACCTTTCCCCTACTCCCTGTCCATCACCCAAATCACACCCTTTATTCCAGCACCTTCCCTGTCAATCCTCAAAACCCATACCCCTGTGTCATGTCAGTCACTTCCAACCCTACCCCTACATCTGGAAAATTCTGTTACATTCGATGCTCCATTTGTTAATATGTATGTCAATCACCCTGTATTATCCCTCATTGGTCATATATATATATATATATAATCTCACCCTTATCTCCTCCCTACTACCCTCTGATTGGTTCTGTACCCTGGCTACCACCCCTCCTATAAAATCCGCGGTAAGCCGCCAAAATTCGAATTAGTCCGACCGAGCAGGGTTCGGGCAAATAAACCGTTAGCCTCGGACTGTGGTCTGGACTATTCCTTCCCTCAACCCTTTGTCCTGGACCTCGCAGACAGTGGCGCGGAGCGGATCTCCCGGATCCCTCGCTGCCTCGCGACCCTTCGGTTCGGGTCGTGGGGCGGCTCCCATCATACGGCGGCGCCTGCACTGAGCTAGCCGGGCGTCCACCGCGTGCGTGGAGTAACGCAGCACCGCCGCACTCTCAGGAGGACAGGGTAGAAAAATAAGAAAAGCAGGAACTAGAAATCTCAGGCTAAGGTCAGGGAGGTCACTGATGAAACAGACTTAACTTGGAAAATCTTATTTACCACCAATTAAAATGAATATTTAATTATATTATTATTTATTATTATTAGCTAGTCAGAGACAGCCCACCTGACCTCAAGTATGCTGAAGCACTGGGGCCAGGCAGTTCACGTCTTCCCAGGAGCCAATTCACCCATCTTTCTCGAGTGAATTTACCTGCACAGAGTTCCACACTGCAATTGCTAGGCTGCCAACAGAAAATATCTCTGGCTAAAAGTCAAACTCCAATACATAAAACATATTAAAGGCAGAATGAAACCTGAAGTTTTTGATTGACCTTCAATGCCCTGAGAAGATTAAGAATTTCCCAAGATTAAGGAGTTCCCAAAATACAAAGCAAAGGACTGATTTTTATGGATCAAATGTTAAACAGGCCTGTAGTATTGGAGTTCTTATACTGCACGTGAAAGAAGGGAAGAAAGCCCCACCCCAAACTTCAAATGCAATTTTAGATCCTTCTTTGAAAATCTGGTTTAAAAAGAGAGGAATGGATACAATCTTCCCCTCACCTGCAAATTTTAAGGGATTAAAACCATTTCAAGTCTGTGAAAAAAGCCCTACCACAGTCCCAGTCAAATAACATTTTCTTTCATTTTTTATTCTCATTACTACTTCAGAGCAGTCTAAATAACAGCAAATAAGGAAATTAAGGTTGTAATTCAAACACTAGGTTTCAGAGTCCCCCGTTACCTTCAAACAACTCTATGAAACAGAACCTTTATGCTTAATAATCCCCAATATATGTAAGTCATTTATTTGCATATCACTTGGCTGCTAAAGCTATAACTTGCATTTCTATTAGCAGATGGGCCTGATTCTTGCCTTCCCCTGTGCTGACCCTGACTTTCTGGATGGCTCATGCTTAGTTGATTAAAAATCTTGACTTTCCTCTCTTCCTAAGTCCAGCCTAAGGTACCAAGCAGCCACCCGCCCTCTGAAGTTTGCATTATTAATATCTGCCTCTCAATTAGGATGCTTTGTAAAAACAATTAGGATCAAATGTTGCCTGTGTCTGCTGCGAAGAGGAGCTCTCTGGGCTTTTAACTCCTATTTTTAGAACGTTCCATTTCTAATGCCATGGCAGCTGTGTACAAATATAGAGAAACACCTTGAAGCATTAATAAACAGAAGCAACAGAAAACAAAAGCTGTCTCATTTCCTGTGGCCATTTGTGGGTGAAATTGCATGTGTCAAAATATTGCGATTATGTAATACAGTGATATGTACATGCCTTAAAGTAAATATATTAAAAGCAGATTATGCAGCATATATTTGTACCCATTTTAAATTATTACTAGAAGCCAAAGAAAGATTTATTTCATTGCCTCACAGGTTTATCTTCATAATTTACGATGGAGCAACTACTTTGCTTTAAATTTAAGTATTTTTTTTTCCCCGGCAGCTTCGTCTACCTGGCCACCAAGATGATACCCAATAGAGTGCATGGATGGTGCAAGGAACTGATTTTTAATTACATAAATGGACCTGTCATGTGGCTATGACTGATATTTCCATGTCCTTTCAGACTGTGGACTAACAGCATATATCAAAGGTCCTGCCACTCCACCACGTCCTTGTGGCATTTACAGCCCCTGCTTGCACAGAAGTTAGAGCAATGCTCTTTTAGTTTGATGTAATGTGGCTGCTGGGAGCGAGACAATGTAGCCATCAATTTGTATTTGGTAGGTCAGTCCTACCCACAAGTTTAAAAACTGACTGTTACAAGCGGCAAAGACTCTCTGATCCTCCTGTAACCAAGAGCATTTACAAAACCCAGCTCCCCCAACTTTAACTTGCTTCCAATTTTATGGTATTTACTTTTTTAGATAATAAAGGATTGTCTGTAGATTATTGTGGATTGAAATTAAGCTATAATCACGCGTGTGCATCTTGATCTCAAGTTTGATGGTATGAGGAAGTTGATGGTCTTCTTATTCACCCCTGTGATCATCATTGTGCACTTTCTCAACTATCTCCAAGAGGTATCTTTCTTCAACCTGAGTAAACTATTTTATAAAGTCACTAACAGGGAGAATGGCTGCCTTCCATACAAATCAAAGTGGTTCAATTTTAAAGTAATTAGAACTGTATCAGTCTTCAGACCGAAATATGTGTAGCCTCTGTGCAATACAAAAGCCCTTATGGAAGGCTCACTCAGATGAGGAATAAAAACCTTCATTCCCTAACACTGCAAAATTCCACCTGAGTAAAATCTCACTGACTTTACAATGAAAATATTTTAGTGGTGGTGCCAGGGACAAGGTATGGATAGATGGTAGCAGGAAGGATTCTGCACTTACAGATGCTGAGTATCCAGCCAAGAGACAGATATTCATAATGGAGCAGACATCTACAAACTGAAAATAAGCTTGGCTGAGGTAGGTTTCAGTCAACAACTTGGATCCTCCAAAGGCAAAAGTAAAAAGCAGTTTAGTCCTTCTCCCTCCTCAGTCCCTTTCTGGGTCCACCCCTCCCCAGTTTGCACAAAGAAAGGAAGCGTCTGTCTCATAAAGAACGAGGACATAGGAGCTTCTTTTCATGTCCCAATTCATAAAAAAATGTGAAAGAAAGATGTCTGCTCCGCATCTTGCTTAAATCTGCCATTTTCAGCCATATGCTGAGTTTATCCGTGCTCAGGGGTACTTACTTTCTAAATTTTACTTTTATTTCTCTGGTCAAAAAAATGTTACCACAAGTAAATTTCCCCTTGAATAGTCTGTCAGAGAGGAAGAAACAGCAGTGTTTGCTATCTGCCACCAAATTTTACATCCTGTCCTATAATCTTTTTTATATAGGCTAAAGGATCCTCAGAGAAGGCTGAGAGAGGTCTACATTTGTGCATCCTAGCAGGATTCTGCACTGGCAAATACCACTACGTGGTGTTCTTGGGTTAGTGGATCAAAATGACTTTATAGTACTTGAGGGTCTGCACCCATTTGTGCTACATGAATGTAAGGACATTTCCATTAGGTTGGAAATGCAACCTTACAAATAGAGTGCCCCACAGGTTTGTATTAGTGCCTTTATTTTAGGGGCATTGTCAGATTATACGGCTGAAGATATCATATGGTATCTGTATTATGAACACGTCCCTAAATCCCCTGCATATAGTTTCTAGCAATAAAATATTTCGCATGCCATATGCAACGGTGGCCAAAAAGAAACTTATTAAATGTCATCAAAGCTGAGGGACCCTATCAGCATTTTAAGAGAAGCCTTATTAAGATGAAATTCTGTATTTCAGCTCATTGTGAAGTTATTTGACATTTTGGTGTCACATCTAATACTCCTGATCAATAATGTAATACACAGTACACAGATTTCAGTGAGTGGAAAGATGGGTTTGTATGCATCAGTTATCTGCTGGAGTTATCATTATAAGAAACTGTGCTGTTAACCTGTCTTTGGATTTATGCTTCTTTTCTTTGCTTTTGATCAAATCTATGATAATTTTTATGAGATAAAATAGAGAGGCTGGAAGAATAGCTCATCTGAATGCAAATGAGCTTCTTTTTCCCCTTACATATCTCTGAAGGCTTATCTTTTCACTACTCTCACAGAAAGCAGGACAGTCTCGTTAGAGCCAGAGGCTAAATCAGAAATGACCTGACAATCCACTGATAACATGGCATTTTTAGAATATATTCTCTACTCTAAGCTCCAGTGACTAAGAGGGAATCATAAAGTTGTACAAGTCGATGAGCTTAGGATCTGTTTTTTACATGAAAACTTATGAAAATTTAAGAGTACTTTATCACCTGAAACGAACTTTTATCTTGAACCTCTACAATGGTCATAGGCCAGAAATATGACTGCAAGAGAATATAAATGTAAAAGGACTTTTGCCTACTAGATTTGGGGGTTTTTGGCTTGTTTTAATAATTTGAGCTCTGCCATAGTGCCAATGATGCAGTATTAATAGCTGGCTTTCCCAAGAGTCGTATAATGTTTATTTAGGTTCCCAGGGGAAATGTAAGTAAGGAGCTAAATCAGTATGTCACATATCATAAAGCTGGGCATGCACATATGCGCACACACACACTAAGGCCTTCCAAAGCACCAGCTTTCTGCCCCACCTCCAGACCCTACAGGAACACGCAGACCAGGCACCAGAAGTAGCTGATGGTGGAAGGTCTTGTCTCTTTGAAGCCTACACCAAGCTGTTAATAATTCCACCTAAAATGCATTCTGCATCTACTGTTAACTGAGACCTGTTCACCTCTTGAATTTTGCGGCTGCATAAGACCGCCCAGCAACAATTTCACTACAAAATGAACTGATCTTACAGTTAGCGTCAAAACAATACATGAGCTTGCTTCTTTTCAAAGCCTGCCCAATTTTTAATTAAAAAAAGAAAAATAACCACTCTTCATATGTATCATTACTGTTAAACTTTGTCTGTGTTTTCAGCTTTTCTTAGTTAACGTATAGGATAATGAAATGTATTGAAATTGGATTTCAGGGCAGGTGGTAGACAAGGTATGGTGTTGTTTGAGAATCCTCAATATCAGCAGAGAATTTGCTGAAGCTGAATTATTTNGGTATTTTTTATTTCTTTTTCATGCAGGAAAATATGTTGGAAAAGATTAATACAACTTGGAAATGAATGTTTGATGAGTAGTACTTGGCACTCACGGTTTAAGCCTTTCTGAGGGCTGCAAATTAACAAAGAGAGAAATACAATACAGACAGAAAACAGAGCAGAAGCAATGGAAAGAGGAACTTAGAAAAATCTCTTGAAAACAAGGTCTGAAACAATCCCCTTTTTCACTCACTCTGTGTAAATGAGAATGAAAATTGCAAATAAATATCAATACAGATCTAGCAATTTAATGCACGCCTCTTCCAGTTGTGAAGTTTCAGTCATTTGTAGGTTTTGTTCGTTCGTTTCTTTTCAGTCATAGGTAGCAAAAGTTAGTTCACATGAAATGTAAGTCAGAAACATATAGTACATCAGCTTTGGGGTTTTGGGGTTTCTTTTCCTTTTCTGGACATAGTTAACAGCAGTTTCCTTACTTCTCCTGCACAACA
>WEIT01014794.1:0-11833 GCA_013389985.1 Dryoscopus gambensis | reverse complement strand
GAAAGGTGAGACTATCGGAAAATTCTCATTACCTTGTCTGCTGTGGTACCCTCTCCTCAGTTGTAGGATAAAAGGAACAACTCCTTCTCTTAAGTGCCCCTATCTTCAGGGTATGGAGAACTATTAATCAGCTTGTTCTCATGCAGCAAGGATCTGCAGGAAGGCTGGCTGGAGAGGTGCCAAGGACTGTCACCTCACACATCCTGAGAAATCTCCTCCCTTCGGCTGAGATTTTAATGGCTGTGGGACATGCCTGTCTGTGTCTGTGCATGTATGCATGTAGAAGAGAGAGAAAATGTATTCTCTTGTCACTCTTCCATCTCTCACACACACTACTGCAAATACCTATTTTTTCCTATGGGTACCCATGGAAAGTGGTTTCAATAACTGTTTGCAAAAGTGCTAGAAAGACCTGGTTCTGGCAGGAAGCCCTCACTGTCAGGCATTGTTGGAGTCTATCACGGCTGCCAGATCATCTCTAGAAAGACACAAAATCCCAGAAACTCTTTAATCAGGTGTTCAAGCTCAGTTATTGCCTAACTAGCTAGGCACAATTAGCCTTGCTTCTCCTTTAGTAAAAATCAAGATTTAACTACAGGCTGTGATTTCCCAGAGAGGACTGTGTCTGGCCCTCCTCGATACAGGGCTTACGATCAATCCCATGAAAGCATGCAGCAGTTTGCTCCACACTAATGCAAAGGTTAAATTATTGGGCTGTCACTCTTCCTAGAATGTGGTGCCTGCATTGGACAAAAGCCGAGAAACCGTCATTAAATTGAATTGGCTCTCTCCATGTACTGGACATCTTGTTGCAGAACAGAGGCTGTCCAAGTCCTGCTGTTGAATGTTAAGTGCCACAGACCTGCAGAACCCTTCAGGAGGTGTCAAATACCCTGCATGGGTGAATAGCCAGGTGGTGGGTGAATAACCACATGATGGAGTGGTGTATGTGTATTTGTGGGCAACACAGTTGCAGTCTCTCTCCTCTCACATGTATTTTTTCCTGTGGAACTGCAGTATCTACTTGTCTTAAATTTTGCTGAAAACCATGTGCTTTTCGACACCTCTGAAAAGCTACAGACAAGTGTAAAACCTGAGGAAAAAGCAGCAGAGCATGTAGTACTCAATATATATTTTTTTTAAAATCCCTCTTTGAATTCCAAACTAATCCCCTTAATCACATAAGCTTATAGGATCTGGAAAACATGAAAAGAAAAAAAGAAATTAAATGTCTTCCAAAAGTGTGCTCAAGATGGAAGGACTTTCCTAGCAGATTTATGCATTGCCAGACAATAACTTGTCTCTAGTGGGATCAGAAGGAAGACAGGTACTTTAGATCTCCAGAGAAATCACTCTACTCTAGCTACTGAGGAGGCATCTGGTCAAAAACATGAGCCCAAGAGAGACCTCATGAAGAGCATCTGTCAGTATAATCTGTGTCCTAGTGATGATTGCCTGTGTCTGATTGCCCGGTGCAGTTTGCTGACTTTTCTTCCTATAGGCAAATGTTCATCACATAAAATGGCAGATCAGAGATTCACAGAATCATTTGGGTTGGGAAAGACCTGGAAAAGACCTCTGAGATCATCGAGTCCAACCTGGGACCAAACACCACTACCTCAACTAGACCACAATGGCAATGAGTGCCACATCCAGTCTTTCCTTAAACACCTCCAGCGGTGAGTGACTCCACCACCTCCCCAGGCAGCTCATTCCAATGTCTAATCATCCTTTCTGTGAAGAAATTCTTCCTGATGTCCATCGTGAACCTCCCTGCTTGAGACTATGTCCTGTCATCCTATCACTAGATCCCTGGGAGAAGAGGCTGAATGCCACATGGCTACAATCTCCTTTCAGGGAATTGTTGAGAGGGAGATCTCCCATGAGCCTCCTTTTGTCCAGGGTAAACAATCCCAGCTCCCTCAGTTGCTCCTCATCAGAGCTGTGCTCCGGTTCCTCATCAGCTCCAGTGCCCTCCTCTGGACCTGCTCCTGTGCATCAATGCTCTTCTTGTAGTGATGGGCCCAGAACTGGACACAGTACTTGAGCTACGGCCTCGCCAGTGGTGAGCAGAGAGGGAAAATCATTTACAGATCACTGCAAAGGGTGCAGAAACTACAAAACAGCTTAGGTAATTTCAGGTTGTTTTCTATGACAAAAGTTCTGTGGCAAGTCTTCTTTGAAAAATCAGTCACCCAAAGCTTGAATTAAATATGTATTTTTTCCCAAAAAGTAGTGATGAGATAACTTCTTGAAAATTAACACATTCCCTAACAAGAAGTAGATTTAAACCAATAAGTTGGTGATTTGATGTTACAGAATAAATCAGAGACTGAAGATTTTTCTGGGACCATTTTGGAAAAGAATATGAATAGAGGATGCTAAGGAATTTGAGCTCAATTTTAAAGCAAGTTTATTTTCCTCCTTAAGTTCACAGATAAATCTTTCTTTTCTGTTGGTTAGAAAGCTCTCTTTCTTGTCAGCCTTTTCATTCCATTTTCTTCCTGTTTGTTGGTTTGGTTTCTTTTTTTCCTTAGCATTGCTTTTCTAGGGGACAGGACAGCTACAAACTCCAGTGTTTCTTTACAGAGAGCAATCAAGTTTCCAGCTAATTTTACTTTTTTAGGCCAAGAAAACTGTCTCTGGGAGGATACATCTCTGTTGTATGATGGACTTGTACTGTCTGGGGCCTATGAATCCACCAAGTAGGGCACAGCACTGTGCAGGGAACCAGTCCAGCCCCATGGGCCTGATAAGGACATTTATGTAGCTATATTGTCTTTGTACTCATAGGGAAGAAAATTCCTGTCTCCAGCTCTAAGAAAATCCCAATAGCTGATTTGACATCCATTTCCCATTTGAAAGTTTTCAAATAAAGAAAATAAGTGATACTTCATATGATTTTTGATTGATGTCTCCCACATTATGCATCCCTGGCTATACCAGGAAATTTTCCAGCTGTGGCACTTGCTTTTTTCATGACCACACTGTACTGGTGGCTTATAATCCTCCTGTAACCAACAAGTGCCCCAGGGTCTCCCTCCTTCTCTGTCATTTTCCTATGAAACTCCCAATTTGCAGAAGTTCATGTTATAAGCTCGTTAAGTGTATGACTTTGCACATTATGCAATTAAATTTCATCCCATTTCTAATACTCTACTCTCAAGGTCATTTAGTTTTTCCTGTACAATATTACATTCTCCCTCTCTGCTGAGCTTTGTGTCATCACCAAACTTCATTAGTACACACCAACTTCTTATCAGGGTCATTAATGAAGATGTTAAAAAATCAATCCCAAATGTTCAAGGATTTCCGCTAGTGGCAGTTCTTTCCAGACTAATTATTATTTCTTCTCTTTTGCTGATTCTGAACTCACATCTCTGTAAGGTGTTGGTAGCAATGCAAGTAGATGAGATTTAGTTTTGGGTTTAATATTTTTGCCTGTATTTTTGTCCTGTATTTTACACAGATTTAGTCATCCTTGGTATCAAAAGATGGAACAATCTTCTAATCAAACTATCACTGCTAAATCCATATTATATTTTGTCCTGGTTTCTACTTAATTTCCTACTTTTAAATATTCACCACTTCAATATCTGTGGTACTCTTACATCTAATTTAGATTAAATTCTTGATTCTGGATTGTTTGCCTCTCCCCACTGTATATATGGGTAGTGTGGTTGCTGTTTTCCAGTCAGATAATACTCCTCCATACTCCATTAAATATTCAGATTTTTTTTCACATTTCAGGGTGTAAATCATCTCATTTCTCAAAAGAGCATATTGAGCATTCTTACAGCCAGATGTGGTCATCTCTGCCTCTGTGCATTCGTGTCCAGTAGCCATTTGTCCTCTGCATTCAATGTCATGTTTCTTACTGAGAAATGAGAAAATGTATTAGTTTGGATTTGGGGTCATACCATTGTTGTATTTCATACTTAGCCTGTACTCATTCCACAGAGGACTCACTTCTTTATTTATTTGCATGATGAGATTTTCACTACTTGTTTTCATTTGATTTGCAAAGTCTAACCTTGGGGGTTTTTTATCCATTTGTACTCCTAGTGCTTTATTGTTTAGAACAAGCACGGATTACAGTCCTTTATCAGCTCCAAACGGTGTACAGTGCTTCCCTCCACTGTTACTTCTAGTGCACTTTCTCCATCACCTTAAAAATCAGTCAAAACCTCTTCAAACGTACACTGGCATGTCTGAGTTTTGTGAAGCCCACCCCAGAACCAACTTTTTCTCTTTGCTGCTCTTGGTATTAAGATACTTAGCACAGGCACATCACCACAGGGCATGAGAACGTTATGCACAACAGCTACTACACAAGCATTTGGAAAATGCTGGGAGAACCTACTGGTGTGACACATTTCAAGGAACAAAATTAAAACACTGATTTATATTCAAGGCGCTGAGGGATGGCTGAACATATGCCATGAACATATAAATTTGCCACCTCTCAGCAGAGAAACCCTAACATACAGGATATGAATATACTCACCAATTTAGCTTGTTTCCTTTGACTTTAAAGCTCAGTGGAAGAGCAACACTTCACAGATTAAATGCTCCGAGAACCCACAAATGACTGGTTGTTCCAAGTTCCTGCTAACTTGCCATAGCCTGATGGTAGGCATGAATTCTCTGTGTAGTTTCTGATAATTCAGTGCCTGTTGTTACTACTTATAACAGTTCAAGGAGAATCCTGAAGTACTGGCATCCCTTTTCTGGGATTCAGGAGGTCTGTATCTCATTCCTGTCTATCTCATATATCTGCTAAGTGACAGTGAACAAAATTGTTACTCTGATTTCTTTGCATTTCCTGCTCTGTAGACTGAGAATAGCAATGCTAGCCTAGAGCAGGGAGATTATACAGGTCCTAATTCTTTAATAGGGGTAACGTGATTTCTGAATCATTAAAAAAAGTTTAAGGAAAAGTCAATATATTATTATGGTAAGTAAGATACACAATATATAACTTTTTTTTTGAAAGCCAGTGTTTAAATTCTTAAATAAAAGTTTCTCTTAAGCAAATTCTTCTGTGTCTTATAATAGTAAGAAGTGACACTACAGAACAACGGTTTGAGACAGAGCCAAGATAATTTCTACTGCTTTAAACTGGAATGAGAATTTCTCAGCCTTGAAGCATGACAGCTATTCAGGAGTCTATTTTTCTGGCTTTGAAATCTGAGTTGTACTTAGCTATGGGATCTGACAAGTTTCTGCTGCCTTATATCATCCCTGCTCACCTGACAGCACAGGAGAAGGTGTCTCACACTAATGCTGTCAAGCTGAAGCTCCACTGAGAGGACAGTGATGAATTTCAGTTTAAGTCTATTGAGCCTGTGGTAGGTGGGCAATGGATAGAGGTTACGTATATAAAGCAGCAAGAATTATAAGATGAAATGAAATATAGTCTATTCATTCTACTGTATTGCATAGAGTCTAATTCTTTGTGCAGTCAAAATGAGGTTTTCTTGATCAAACAGTGATCTTTCCTAAATCAGCTGTCCCTACAAGCCCATGTCCCAGTGAGGTTTTTGTCTCCTTGAATTACTAGCCATGGCAGACAGTGCCATACCTCTACTAGGAGGAATGTGGTTTGGGGGAAATAATAACAGCTCTGCAAGAAAACAATCATCCTTTGACTTATATATCCCTACACCCTGCCGACTGTTCTAGTGAATAATCTCCAGCTATGCATGAAGGCTCAGTGTATCATTCCTTAGGTGAACAAATTTCAACCTCAACAAGATGAGCACAGTGAGTGATTTTTAAACACTTCTAACGCTGCCAAATCAAATAAAAATTCCTTCAGAACAAGGCTGCTCATTGATGCCCCTTAAAAGGTATTTTCATGACGTCTACAATTAGGTTGTGGATCAATACAGTTGTACTCTGTGGGAATATTTTAGTTCATCACATGGTGCAATTATCCATGACCACAAACACAAAACCAGCAATCACTGGCCAAATAAACATGTGTTAATTGGAAGCGTGAATGCTCAAAAACAACTAACAGCACCAGTTTTTTAGATAATCACTGCTTTTATATTTCCTCCTAGTTGTGGATACCTCTTTGTGGGGATGTAGCTAGCGTGAGGGTTTTATACCCTACTTCCAGTTCTGAGGCACTGCTCAATGCCACGTGGTACAGGACACAGACTTTCCTCTAGATCTCATCAGTCTCTTTCGGTAAAGGGCAGTCCCACAGCTACACTAAGTTTCAGCTCCCTCTCTTTCTCTGTACTCACTCTGCCTGGAGACCCACAGGACTGCACCCCGTGAATGCCAGTTGCTCAATATTGTGACAGGACACCCTAGAAAGAAAGCATAAAGAAAAAAAAGAAAAGAAAGAAAAAAGATTTTTAAAAAACAGGTAGGAGACTGTTTCATTAGTCTATTAAAGCAGCCTGGTAAATTTTTTCACTGTGTTATTTTTGTTAGCCATGTATAGAAATTCAAGTCTGTTTTAAATAATAATAATGATGTATCTTTTAAAAATTAAACCCTGATGTATTTTGAAGCAAGGAAAAAGGCTTCTCATCTGCACAAAGGAAATTTAGTTAGACTCAAACCCAAAAATCTGCTTGATACTGAAGATGAGAGGAAAAGAAAGTTTAAGATCCGGAAACACTCTCACTATCAGAGACAATTGCGTTTTGCTGCTACGTTTATTGTGAAACGAGGGGATAGTCAAGCCAGCTGATCTGTCAGAAAGATGAAACAGTCACAAATGACAGAATCTGGCTAGATAAGGTGGATCTGCCACTCTTCTAGTGTGGAATATGTCTGCGGGATTTTAGACATTAAATCTGCTAAAACACCTACTGAAAGGCAGACTCTGTTAACCTGAACTGTTCTTACCAAGTAACCAAGAGGTGGTTAGGGACCTATGGGCCAGAGATGCTCTCCTCTCCATCTTTTGGCTCTGGATTGCTGATCTCTGGGCCGGACCTCCCCTGGAGTCAGGGTTCTGAGCCTATTCCCCCTTCCTTGCAGGAGACAATCTGACTAAGTTGAGGAGTCTAATTGACTGACTCCCAAGTCAACTCCCTCACTAATAAGAACAATCATGAAAATAGCTAGAAGGAATATTCTGCCCTCCAGACTTTCCCTTGGGAGCCTGGTCTCTTTAGTTTGGCCATGTCTCTTCTCCATTACAGCTCTGTGAGTCCAGACCAAATACATCCTTGGTCCTGAGCACAACGCTGATCCCGACAAGCTGACTTGACTTCCCATCTGGATCCTGGACCACAATGGGTTAGCAGGGCTGTCACTGGACTAACGCTGACCCTTATCACTGTCCCTGGACCTGATCCTGACCCTGGCTATCTAAACTTCCTGACTTCTTGTTGGGGAGGTCACAGACCCTGCCTGCTTTGTTGTCACCCTCTGCTCCTGCCCTTCCAGAGCAGCTTGTCCTTGCTGCTCCCTGACATCTGGAAAGCATAAACCTACAATCCTTTTTACAGCAAATAGATGTCTAAAAGACACTTTGTGGCTCTAACTGTATACCAAAGCATCCCAGAGGTCACAATATAAGGCTCTGTGGTTGATTCATGAGAACACCAATGCAGCAGAGTACCATAGACTCATAAAAGCATTGTCTGGGAAGGCAATTCTGGAGATGTCTTGTCCAGTCTTTTGTTAAAAATGATACGATTGTGCCAAATCAGCTGTGGCTTTGTCTATCTCAGTTTTTAAAACACCTAAGAATGAAAAGTCTCTATACAACCTGGTTCAGCAGTGCATTATCCTCTTTCTTTTCATAACCTTTGCCTCCCAAGGTGCAATTTGTGGTCATTTATGGTTGCAATTGGCACAACACTTAAATTCCTCAACTTTCCCTGAAATCCTTCAAGTCCCTCATTTATGGAATCACTAAAGTCCTTCTGGTACAGAAGTCTGAGTTCTTCTGCAGGCCATGTCAATACTCTCTTTTGTCCTGGACACTTCATTGCTTGTTTAATGTTTGCTTCTTCTCTTTTTTTCTTTTTTTTTTTTTTTTTTAAAAAAAAAAAAAATTAAAAGATTTATCATTTCTTTTAAAATAAAAATGGAAAATGAGACACCTGCAGTAGATTTATACCTTTCCAGCAGACTGTTGAGACTGCCTATAGGCTACAATATGACAACACATGAAAAAGTCGGTCATACTGGGTACCTGCTGGAGTCCTGGGCTGGAGACAGAGACAAGTGTAGCCCTGGCCACAACGCCTGGTGGAATTGTCTTTGATTGATCTAACCATCAACCCACTCATGGATTTTGTTTAAGAGATACTCAGTTGTTCCCCTCCAGCACAGATTCCAGGACAAATCTAGTCTGCATGCTGTGCTCCTGGTCAGGGATGTGGGACCCCAGAGTGAAACAATGAGTAATCCAAGCTGACGGGCTAGTGACCTGCTGACCCTTAGATAGAGAGCTCATTATTGATGCTGTTAACACAGGGAAAAGAGTGATCCAAATCTTCTTAAGTATTTCCACTAGATGGACAGTTTGTCAGGGAGCGAGACATCTTGATTGACATCTCTTGGTGAGTGAAAGGGCTGCACTGGCCAAGTGTCACTTTTATTTCTGTCATGCGACACTTAAGGCGTACTTTTCCAATTAGTCATTGCCGTATTTTGCTCAAATGCTCCATTAAGTATTTAGTAAAAGAAATACCATAATGCTGCTTATTCTTTTGGAGTCAAATGGAATCAGAGAACTGCAGAGTTTACTTTTGATGAGGGCTTACTGCAGCCTGATATGGCTGGTTATGAGCATGGGAAAAATAATGAGAGGGAAAAACAGTGGAAGTGTTCCCTTGCAGTATTTCTCATGTAAGAATTCTGAGTAGAGTCCTCCATACCACTTTCTTTCTGAAAACTTAGTGACAGGTTTTGGTAATGCAGAGATGGCTTTTGCTGATGTTGTAGGACCTCATCAACATACTGAAAAACGTGGGGAGGGACTCTCAAGTCAGTAATCAAGCTTACATTTTTCATTCAGGAGGAGATTCCATTGCTTTGGAGGATTCCAGGCAAACTGCTCTGAGGGGTCTAGTGGCAACTCTTCTCAAACTCTGGGTTGTGACAGCACTGAATACCAAACCAACACGGAACATCAAACAGTAAGTGATGCAGCTGAGGAAAGGGGAAGGGAAAAAGTGCAGAAACACAGTATTGGATGCTTCAGACTGTGACAGTCAGACTGTTGCCAAGAGTGAAAAACTGTTATAAAGCTTATACAATAGACATTTACAGCTAATATTATCACTGGATTTCCCAAATGTAGGCTGTGTTCCTTTCAGGCAAGCACATTCAGTTTCTGCCTTATTTTTGCCCTCAATGAATCATAAATACTGACTCAGAGAGACAGGAAGTGCTTGATAGCTGTTTCTCTTCTGCATTTGGAATAAAGCAGGCACACATTTCCGTCCCTTAGGACATGCTGGATAAAGGACATGTCTGTGACAAAGAAGGAAAAGAAATCTGCTAAAGCCCAGATAATATAAATTAAAGAGGTAGTTGGTAAGGATCTTCCTGATCACACTAATGGTTAAGCAACTTGAAGAATGAAGTGTTACAAAAGATGGAAGGATTATTGGTCAAATCCTCATATTTGAAAGGGGTTTGAAGACTTCAGCATCTATAATCTGGTTAGCCTAATACTACCAGCATGGAAAACAAGGGATTTCATCTGACCAATGCAAAGCAGTATTTAATTAAAAAACCCTAAAATAACCCCTCCCACCCAAAAAACCACAACCCTAAACTTTGAAAAGACCACAGCATAAAAACGTAGAAGTTGTCTCCTTTTTTCCCCCCCCCCAGAAAACAAAAAACAAAAAACCAAAAAGAGGATCACTTGTTGATAAAGACTCTGAGTTGACTATCTCAAGGCATGGATTCAATGCCACATTACATCTTGACTAAAAGTTTACACTCTGAGAATGAGGTGCACTCTTATGATGCATCGCTACCTCTCCACATCTCTAGGAGACATCTCTTTGAATGGATCTGCTCTTCCTGTCTGGGCCTGAGGAAAGTATAGTGATGAATAAAAACACTTTTAACAATAACAAATGCCCTTCTATTCTATCCAAGAAAGAAGATGAAAAGTTAAGGAACAGCTATGCAGGTTATTGCAAAAGGCTGCTGCTCAGTTCAGCTCAGCTCAGCTCCCCTCAGCTCAGCTCAGCTCAGCTCAAGGGTCTCTCTGCACTGACAACATTTGGCTTGCACTTATGTGTATTTGAATCTCTTACCTGTATTTATCTAACAAGCCTTTTGTTTATGTGTCAATAGAGCTGGAATCTTGCCTCAGGATTATCTTTCTTTATTTCTGTAGCACCTGGTACAGCAGATAAAGATTCTCATAAGTTATAAATTCATGTAAATAAAGCAGCTTATTTAGGTCTCCAAAATGGAGACTGGAAGTCAGCTGTAGATTTTATGGACTCTTAAGAAGCAGTGATGATTTTGAAAGTTGGGTGGTCGCTCTGCAGGCACTGTCTTATTTTGGAAATCTGAATAAAGGAAGTGTGAGATTTCATATGGAGACTGTTCAGCAACGTACCCTCACAACTCACTTTGAAAACAGTGGCTGAATTCTGTATTTCTAAAACATCTGGGGAATCATTTAACAAATACCCTCTAAGGCCTCCTAAAATCTAGTGTACTGAGGGACAAGCAGGGATGGGCTGATACAGCCTCCAGATGTATTCCAGGAAAAACCTGCCTCCATATAAAAAAATTGTGAGGAGAATTTGACAGTGCATTCACAAAGGGAACAGCAGGTTCTGAAATTAAACTAGGCAATAAGCTTTCCGCTCAGAGATCTCCTGTGAGGTACTGTAAAAACAGCTACAGCACCAGGTAGTGCAGTGTTGTCTGATCAAATGAACTGTAGGACATGAACACAGAAAAAAACTGGATCAGATAAGCAGTCTGCTCCAGGCTGCTTCCCTCTGTTACAAAAATATGTGCTTCATCCCACTACTTTTCTGACATTTTCGTGGCACAACGCATAAATGGATTGAACAAAGAAGAAATACTTTGTTCCCTTCCTGTCTGCCACGAAAGGTTTTTCTTTGTTAAGGACAGAAATCACCACACGACAATGTGCCGCTCCCTACCTGATGATGCCTGTCCAACATCCTTATTCGCAGCAGCCAAAGAGCAGCTGCATCTGCCTGTGTCTGTGGTGTATCATTGTTGAAAGGATTTCAGATGGCCGTGTTGGCAAATGCTGGGTTGGCTAAACCTAGCTGGAGGCATGAGGTAATACTTGATGCGAATTCAGAATATTTAAACAAATACACCTTAGTGTGTGTGAAGCCATGATGGAAAGGCATGCACACTAGCTACAAAAATAAACACAATTAGGTGAAACTACTCTATCTCTCTCTTCAATACAGGAAAATCAAACCTAAGGAGTTCTGACTGATTCCACAAGTTAATTCTCAGGAATCAGCGTAGAAATTTTTCTCTTACATTAAACATATAAGCATGTTAGAACCCTGCTAACTGCTCTAGGCCTATTCTTCCCATTTTCTTCCATGTTAAGTGTCATCAGTAAATTCCAGCATGAGCAGCTTGCTGCCACTTTGATTAATACCAAACTGACTATAACAGTCACAACTACATCATCACACAGTTATAGTCATTTCATAATAGTCAAATAACCAGACAGTATGGCATGTTATGTGCTGCTTGTTCAACACAGCGTAAACTTGCACAGCCCCCAGCAGAGCACTGAGCAGGGTTGTGCATCATCAGCAGCATCAGCTGAGACACTAAAAACTGTGGACACATTTAAGCTGAGATAAACTACAGTCCTCAG
>WEIT01014786.1:12579-27755 GCA_013389985.1 Dryoscopus gambensis | reverse complement strand
TCAGGCATGCAAATACCCTTTCTTCTTTGGTTTGCTGTGTTCTACAGTAATAAGTATAGCCTATAAAAAGCATTCAGTTATTTTCTTAGCTCCTACTCTTTGTGAAGGCACTTTTTCTTGTCATGTGACAGTTCTTAATTCTTATATCTATGCTGGAATATTGATAGACTGTGAACTCATAGCTACAAATATCCTAGTGAATGCCATTGGTAAGGGCTCTTGTAGATGGAAGTAAGTCAAAATAATTGCTGTTTGTAAGTTGGTCTGTGCTGTCTGTGAGAATTTTTTTTTTGTCAAAAGGACTGTGGGGTGAATTCACAATTACAGTAGAATGCAAGCCCATGGGATTGCTGCAGCAGAAATAGCTAGCACCTTGGAAACACAGCAGTGTGTCTGTGTTGCAGTGGAGATTAGACCTGCTCTTCCTGCTCATGAATGACTGTATATCGTCAGCCTTGGATCTCTGAGGTGAGTAGGATACGCTTTGCTGTTCTCCACCACATTAGGGTGGATTACAATATGGTTTTGTGCATGTGGCTTACACTGTAGGGAAGATTTGACTCTCTGGCTGTGATAAAAGACTGCATTTGTATGATAGTATTGTAGAAAAAGTACTTTACACCACAGGCTAGGAAGGAGATTTTGGAAGTACCAAGAGATTCTTGGAAGTACCAAGAATGTGTGATAGCTATTCATTTTCAAGCCAAGTGTATGATTATAGCAGTTCATTCAGCTGGGCTCAGTGTGGTGGGTTAACTTAACTGGCCACCAGGTGCCTACCAAGCTTCTCTGTCAATCTCCATCTTCATCAGGATGGTGAGAAAACAACCCCCAAACTTTTCATTCTGAGATAAGGACAGGAAGATCACTGAACAATTGCTATCACTGGCAACACAAACTCAACTTAGGGAAATTGATTTATTGCCAGATAACAGATTAGGATAGTGAGAATTGAGAAGAAAAGCTAAAACCACTTTTCCCCACCCCTCCCTTCTTTTTAGGCTCAACTCTACTCTTGACTCTTCTACCTTCTCTCTTTTGTCATATTAACAGGACTGTAAAACTCAGTTGTTTTTAAATTTTCTGCTTCTTCAACTCTTAAAGTGAGTAGAAACTAATGACATGGCTTAAAACTGTGGAAAGATAGTAAAACAAGAGATTAGTCAACAAATCTAGTGCACAGTTCATACAAGCATTTACATTGTAGTAAATGCACCAGCTTGTCTTAAACGCAGGAACTATGACTTGGCAATAAGGGGCTTCTGTATCATTGATAGCATGACCATGGACCTCTAACAACTTGATACTATCTGCAGTAAAAATATATGAGCACATGTGTTAAAGCCTCTAGGTTATCACTGCTGTTTCATTCAGCAGTTGGAGCAGTGTGTGTGTGTTAACAGGTGTGTTCACGCTCACATTTTGAGGAAATAGAAGTGCACAATGTAGCACTTTATTGATATAAAACAGTTACTAATCTTGGTAGAGGTGCAACAAATGTGTGTGAGGCCTTTCACGTAATAAATGGATTATTAGACAACATGCTAGAGAAGTGGCCATGTTTGCTCTGACTCACTGTTAAAGTTTGGTTACCTTTCAATATGTGTCACTAAGCCTTAGGTGGTTTTCTAAGAGTTTTGAGCCAGTGCCCTTTATTTTGGTCTATAAAGTCTGGTAAGACAGTGCATCATTTGGAAGCAAAGCAGTAGTGATAAGGAAACAATTTTCTGTTTATCTTGTGAATGTCAGTCTAACTTAAAGCAGTCTAGCTCAGGTGGGAGACTGAGCTTTTGCAGGAGCCCTCTTTTAAGCATTTTATTAACATTAATAGGTTTATGTGATCTCAATTACTGTGTATGGGTACTTAGCAGCAGATAATTTACTGGGCAGTGCTGCTGAGTACTTTGCTAGAGAGTTTGCTCTAGACTCAGCTGTTCTGTAGCCCATAAAGCAAAGAGGTAGGAAAGAAGAATTGAGAAAGGGAGCAGGAAAGAAGCAAAAAAACCCCACCCCAAACAAAATAATAAGGGTTGAAGAAAGGCAGAAGAAGAAAATATGTAAGGATGTATACCAGAGTCTATCAACGCAGCACAGTAGGAATAGTTGCTCTGCTTTAGGAGAAGAGTTGGCAGAGCACAGGGAGTGGGCACTGTAGAGCTGTAGGAGCAGATGGGTCTTAGCAAAAAGAGGGTAGATCATAGAATGAATTTAAGCATGTTATTCTTGATCTCGTGCCTTTAAAGTGACAGTGGGTAGACCAAACACCTGTTCTTTATCATCACTTTTTAGGAAATGTAAATAAGCCTAAATGTTAATTCACGTCTAAAACTTCACCTCAGCTTACTTCTAAAATATTTGCTGGTGTGTTTGTTCCCTTTGGCATGCTGAATTACTATTGTAAATGCAGCTGGTGTGAGCCACATCTATTACCTCATTGTTCACGTTTTCAATGAGCTGTAATCTGCTTACTGAATGCTTGATTTCATAGAATCACAGGATTATTTAGGTTGGAAAAGACCTTTAAGATCATTGAGTTGAACCCTTAACACAGCACTGCCAAGTCTGCCACTAAACCGTGACCTGAGCGCTACAACTCCATATCATTAAAATACCTCAATGACTAACAAATTTCCTGAATGTAGCCCTTGTGTGTTGGCTGTGATATTTTTTTGCTGCATTTGTATGTTTTTTCATCAGCCATGAGGGTATACAGGAGGGTAACCCTAACAAATTTACATGGAGAAACAAGCATGGCCTGTTTTATTTCATGTTTGTTTGTGTCTTGAGAAAGTCCTAGCACTAAACTGTAGTGCTAAATTGCATGAAATTACAACCCTGAGATTTCTATAAGGTACTGCCAGTATTAGCATGCACAACTTTAAGTTGCAATTTTTCTAATCATTCTTGATTACATCTTCAATTCTTGCATGCCAGGGGTAATTAAATGTTGCCTAATTGTAGTGCTTTAGATTTTTGCTGACAAAAACCTGCTTTAGAAAGTGCAAATTCCTGTTCTAGTTATAGTTCTTTTCTTCCAGCCTGTATTTTAACACACAAAAATATGACTTGAAGGCTGTCTAAGCAAAAGTGAAAGCAATCTAGATCACAGTCTAGTTGGCCTCCTTGGACTTCAGGAGCTGTAGAATTAGCTGACTTGAAATGGTGGTACTTACTGGGCATATCTTTCTGTACAGTGGTTCTTAGACCTGCCAGCCACTTCTGTGCTTCTTTTGCTGGATTCCAGGATAGCAAAGGGTTATGTTTTCTGCTGGGTCCTTACTAACTGAATTCAAGTAATAGAAAGTTCAGTTGCATTTCACAAAACACCATACAAAGCTCAAATGTGGAGCATCTGTAATTGAGATCTCTAGTTGTCAGTTAGCAAGGTGTAATTACTTTGCACTTTATTGTAGAAAGCAACTATGTATGGAAATTACAGGAAACCGGAAGACGTCCTGAAACACTAATCATAAATCTAGAAGAGGATGAAGTTCTGGTGATGCTCTTCAGCATTTTAGAATGTAAGACTTGCTTTTTGGTGTGCCAGCTGCCATACTGGTTGTATATCTGAAGTGAGTCCCTAGAGAAGTAGAGGGTAAAAATGGTACCACTCTTGTCAATACACTTCTGTGATGTGCTATTTGCCAACTTGGCATGGATTTTTAAGAATTAAGATATAAATTGCTGAAGATGCACCTCTAGTTCTCCTAAACTCCAAGAAGGTTTTATAGAAATTTAATCATCGGTATTTTATGCACAGTACAGTGAGTTACCATATTAGAATCTTTTTTATAAGATGTACAAACTCAGTATCCCATAGCATTTCTGTAACAATTTTTTAAAAAGTATCACGTATACCCTTGTAGATTTGAAATACTTCTTCACTTACTGTGAATATATAGGGTTATAATTTTAGATAAGGCAAAATATTCTTGGCACTTCTTGTGATAATGCTTCTTTAGTTGACTCAGAAAATAGAGAGATTACAGTGATTTCATGGCAGAGTGACCACAGAAGAATTATTCTTAGTACTGAGGGAGACCTTGGTTCTGGCTTTTTGGTTTTGCTTTAAAGCACACTCACAAGCAATTGTGAAAATAAAACTTTACTTAGCTAGCCTGCCTGGTGTGTTAGAGGAGTATTGATTGTTCTTGAAATTGATTTAGAGATGCAGCTTGCTGTATGCCTCTGTGATGACTATATAAAATCTGTGGGCCTGTTCTAAATGTGGGGGTTTTTTTAGTGTTTCATCATAAACAGCCTCCTGACTGTGCTCTTGGCACTGCTGTGTGTGCTGCCCAGGAAACGGGCACTGCCAGTGTGCCCTCTGAAGCTTTGCTACAGCCCCCACAGCCCTGCGCCTTGTGAGTGGTCGTTTTCAATAGAACTTTTAATGGACCTGTGTTAGGCACGGAAAGCATCTTGCTGGAAGGGTGAATACTTCTAATGTTCCTTAATGGCTTTCTTTTGAAATCATATCAATTACATTTTTTTTGCCTAATGTACTAGGCAGATTGGTTTTGCATGAGAGGTTGTATCTTGTTTCTGCAGTTTCAGAACTGCACTTCTTTGTCTTCAGCAGTCAGTAGAGCCAGTCATGTACAGATCTGCCACTTTCTCAAAACGGTTTTGATGATTACAATGTGATCTGTCAGTGAAGTCAAATATGTGATTTCCCTTCCACACTAGTCTCCCTTGAATGATGAGTTTTGAAACTTGACTGTCAATTAAAACAAGAGTTGGAGCCGGATAGTCTGGGTGGAACGTGCAGCTGAGGTATTTTGGATGGGATCTCTGAACTTGATGATTTTTAACGGGAAGGTTACAGTTGGTGCAGTGTATTGCAATTTCTTTACATTATTTATTATTATTATTTTCTTTACATTATTATTCCAACCATTTCCATTCTATTTTCTTGTCTTCCATATCTTAACTCATCTCCTTAGCCACTTTATCCATTCACCTCTGTTCTTTTACTGCAGGGAAAAAGCCTGGTAAATAGGTATAAACCACTCTTGCCTTGATTGGTAGGTGGTGTTGCAGAGCACACTGAATGTGCAAGCATCTGTGTTCAGTCAGTTTCCTGATCATTGCCTTCCCAACTCCAGTGAGTCTTTCACAGTTCTTAATGTTTTTGAAAAGTCTCTTCGTAATCACAATCCTAAACAAAGGTTTAGTGGTTCTGATCCTGGACTGTGGTTCTAGGAAGAAATGGATTTTATTGTTACCTTCTGCCTACCGGGGCTGTAAAAGGCTTCCCAGGCACTCCAGTTTCTCTAGCCTCTGGTAGCAGGTATAACAAGCATCTAAGCTTCAACTCCATCTGAGCAGGGGAAGTAAATGTTTTCTTCAGGGCTGCTGCAAAAAGGTCATGAATCTGAAACTGTCACTTGTTTTTATTGCCAGATTTTCATAGGTTGTGTTGTTTCGCAGATAGCAATAATGACATCCTTCAAATAATTAAGTTTGTGTTTCTGTAGTGTTTGGGAAAGTTTTGAGCAAGAATATTGGGACTACAGCAGGGATGCTTCACTGTAAATTTGCTTTCTATTAACTTCTGAAAAATTGTCTTTAGGGGAGGATAAATGTAATTAATGTCTGACAGTCATGAAGGAAGTTGAGAGACATCTTGCCTCTGCCTTCATTTGATGTGATACTCCTGTTAGTAGTGGTTTGCTGCTATTTTAGAAAGAAGTTTGGAGGAGATACCATCTGATATGGACAGTAGCCCTAGCTGAAAATTACTCTAAAATAGAGATATACTTACCTGTTTAAATGCATGTTGCTTAAGGCTTCTTCTGTGCCTTCTAAGTTTCTTTGAAGAATAAGGTCTGTAGGAAATAAATTTCTAGAATCATTTGAATTTCTTTGATAATAATAATAGGGGGAGAAAAATGGTCAATAGTGCAAATTAATATGAAAAATCAGCAAAAATTGAAATATTTTTTCTTTGTATGTGATCATTGTTTTATCTAAAACTCAGTTTTTGTGTCTTCTTTTGTCTGTCCTTCTTAGTTTATCGGAGTACTTGAAAGTTGACACAAATTATATGCCTGTCAAAAAAGATTAAATATCAAAATGCAAATTCACATAATACTTGGTCTTCCTTGTGTTGGTTCCCTATGTTGTTACCCTTTCATATTTTATTTCCCACAAATTACATGCAGGTCTTTGTGATCACAGCTTGGTGTAAACATACTTGTTTTTGAACTAGCATGGATGCCAGTTCCACGATGCTCTAAAGAAGTTAGGGGCTATTTTAAGGTTGCTAGCTGCAAAATTGTGGTTTTGAAAGTGAATTTGGACAAGCTGAATAATGGAAGATGTGACTTTTAACGAACATCAAATTATCTGGATGGAAAAAAGCTTTTCAAAAATTAAATATGTGAGACACGTGAGTGTACTTACCTACTGTGTAGGTAGTGTTCCAGGCTGAGCAGGCCCTGGATATTCAACACAGAGCTTGACAATTCAGGTTATCAGAGAAAAAGATGTACACAGGCTATCAGCTCAGTGAGGGGAGAAATTACTTTTTCCTTTACAGCTGAGTGAAGAAAAATGTTTTCTGTTCCTTAATGTGAAGGTGCACTATTTTTAATAGTTTTTTTCTTTACTTCACCTATGCCTTCTACTAAAGTGTGGCAATTAATAGTTGATGTCCTTTGATAAGTCTGAGACGAAAGGAATTTGGTGTTGTACCCTTTGTTCTCTCATGTAAAAAGGAAAATTAGGAAAAGCTTTGAGGGCACAGAATGATCTTGCAACCAGTCCTTTTTTTTGGGTTGACTTTTAAGATTTTCAGTCAAGCAAGATTTCACTTGGAAAAAGTGTTGTATCTCATTTCTTGCTGTTCTTCTGTTGCACGTTGTTAGGTTAAAGATATCTTTTGAAGTTTGTATCTCCCGAAGCTGTGAAGTCTGCAGTGGTTTGGATTTGTGGTTATGAAAATATTTGTTCAGAGCATGACCGATCAATTAAGACAAGGCTTCCTTCCTTAGTTTAAACAGGAAAGGAGCATGGTTGCTTTTGCAGACTCGGGGGGTGAGGTTAGCTGGTGTAAAATGTTTCTCTGGGAATTCTAGTTAGCTTCTTGCAAAGATACTTCTTGAAACGCATGTAGAGAGGGAAATTGCCTTTCACTTGAGAGTTTCTTCACTTGTGCCTGCAGGAGAAAAGAAGCTGTATTTCAGGAGCTTATTTTTGATCTGTACTGAAACCCATGGCAAGGATGCAATATTCCAGTGGCTCTCTAGAGTTTCTTTGTAGAAGCATAATAATGATACATTTAAGGTGTTTTGTACCTTTGTAGATGCTGGATGCTTTAAATGTCTTTCTGGAGTTAAAACTGTATGAAACTGCTCAGCATTTCTGGGCTGGAGATCTGTGTCTAACTTCAATATGCATGCTTATAAGTATCCATGGTTAATTTGCACAGTATTTTTACTGAGATTGTGCCTTCCAAGAACCTATGGTATTGTCTTATTTTTTTTTCTTTCTGCTCCTCATAGTCATGATGATTTTGAATTACTACGAAGGCATCACAGAGATCAGATTTTCCCCAAAGCATCTCTGCAGAACTGAAAGTTATTAGGAATGTCATAGTACTGATGTCCAATATTCCTTTAGCAATTAGGTGTCTCTTAAGTGCTCAAAATCCCTTTACCAATTAATGATGACAGACTTGATGACATGCATCTCTGAAATGAGTTTTATGCGAAAGATCTGCTTTTACATGATAAATTACTTCTAGTCTGCTTGCAGAATAGGGTTTGAAAGGCCTTTATGTAAAAGTTTTGTCTTAAAACTTATACCAAATAGGCCTAATAGATGGGGTACTTGAGAGATTTTTCTTTTTTTTTCTCCCTCTAACTGTCAGGGTATCTTTTTTGATATTGATGAAGAAAATGCACTGATTTTTTTTTTGTGTGTGTGTGTGTTTGTGTAATGATAAACCAAAGTTGCTTTGATTTTTTTTTTTTTTTCCCCCCCTCCCTTCCCCTCTCCAAATTATCGGTATTAGCTTAGTGTTTTAAAGTGGAAGAATTGTTATAGCTCTTCCTTTATGGCTGCCTCCTTCCTGAATGACTTCTCTTCCTCAAGAGCCCAGCTGTAGCACATTTCTAAAGCTTTATTACTTGGCATTGTTATAAAATTCCTGTAACTTAACATGGTTTTTTTTCTATGATGCAGTAAGCCAGATAGTTAATCTTTTCAGGCTTCACTGAAACTTCTTCACTGAAACTTCTCACTGAATCTCAGTCAAAAAAAGGTTTGATTAAGCTTCAGTTTTGTACAGATAAACTGTTAGTGGTGAGGGAAGGAAGGTAGAGATTTGGGGAGGATTGCTTTTGTAAGATAAGATGGAAATGTCTCAATTGACTTCTGGTTAACTTTTTTGTCTCCATCTATGCAATAGTGAAGAGATTCTTAACTTACTTTTAAATTTTTTCTTATCTGGGGACCTGCCTGCTATCTGGACTGTATCTGAGTTCTCTCTTTTCTTGAAATTACTGTCTTTACAAGAAATGCGGTGGCTTTGAATCAAGTTACCTAAAAATGAGGCTAACCCTTTCCACGTCCTTAAATTATTAGTTATTGCAGAGAACTAATAATCATGTGAAGCAGTGACTTTTGTTTTCTGAAAGTACTATACAGCTGCTGAAGTAGTAAATGAATTATTGCAATGCAAATTTTATCTTTCCAGAACCTTTCTCTAGATTTGCAGAAATTTAATTCTTAATTCTGTGAACTTTCAGTCAAGTAAAGGTTGGCTTCCAAACAGCCATCCTTTCAGTAACTGGGAAATTCTTTTGTTGTCAGTGTGAACTAATTAGTATCACATTGTTTGGCTTTTAGCACTTGGTAAGTGAAATCAAATTAAATTGAATGTGTCTGTTTGTTTCCAAAATAATAATTTTGGATGTTTGACAAATGGGCTTGCCTTTATCTCACACTATTCTGGGATAGTTTCTCCATTTAAAATGAAAGTAAGGCTATCTATGAATCTAACCAGAAGATTAATGAGCTTGCTTTGTATTTAAGTATTTGAAGGAGATAGGGCCTAATTATGTCCTTAGGTGCCTTAGACTCTTGTCATGCAAATTAAGAAAAATTGAATATTTCATCTTTTACTGTGACACTTTACTGTTTGAGGTAGGAACCCATGCTGTACAGTGTGAGATGGATGGCAAAACTGGCTGTTAGTCTCCTCTGCTTTTTATGCCATTCAGATACTCACTTGTGTGCCAAAAAGTAAGGCATTCTACAGGCCATGCAGTGTGGGCCATCACCAGGAAAGTGAAGGGTTGCCTGGTTTTCAGGCATATTTATTGGTTGCATTTATTGCAGTTAGGAAGTGTATTTTCTAACAAATCATCTATTGCTGATGTGGCTGATGGGCTGATCACAGATGAGGCTCCAGTTGTATTTGCCATGAATGGCTTCACAGGAAGGGAACTGGATACACAGCAAGCCCAAGTGGGGAAAGCATGTCCAGGCACTTTGGTTTTTTAACAGTTAAATGTCATCAAAACGGCGCGTAATTGATTTGAGCCCGCTAAGTGTAGCGGTGAAGCAAAACCCGATGCTCTTTGTGACTGCAGTAAATTAATGGTAGAAAATATGTCTGGAGAAGAGTGATGTAGTCTAGGGCGCTTGCTGCTCTTAAAGTTGTTTTTAAGGAATAATTGGTTATCAGTTGCTCTTTCCCCCAGACTTTTCTGAATCCACAGAATAATGGCTTCCTGGCAGAGCACACGGCTCAGCTGGCAGCTCTGAGCAGGAGGGTGGTGCCAGCTTCTGTGTGGTGCAGGAGATGGCCCATGGCCAAGCAGGGAGCCATGAACTCTGGGTATAGTTCTTCTGTGGGTCATTGTGGAGGTGCTGAAGTGAATTCTGTCCAAAACACAGCCTTTTGAATTAAAAGGAAAACTTCCATTTACATTTGTGCCGGCAGATTGGCCTAACAATTTAATTCAGCTCTCTTTCTTCAGTTAATGCTTCAGAAAGATATGAATCATGTTGCAGCACATGGCTGTTGTGCTTTCATTCTGAAGGCTTAAAATTCTCTTACAAACAAATTATGTCAGGAATAGCTGTTCTCCATTTAAAAAAGATTCAGGGAAAACTCAGAATATAATACTGAAGTGTGTGTGTAGAGACTTAAATGTTGGAAACATTTCTTAAATAAAAGCTTAAATCCTTGATTTAAGCAGGGCTGAGAAAGTGAATGGGCCAGAATGTGTTAACTGAATGGAAAAGCTAACTGTAGCTGCTGCTGAATATTTGACTGTTCTGTAATGTTCTATTAACTTTATCTTTTAGATAGTTGCAGTAATGTCTACAGTATGTGTTCCTCCAAGGGTTTAAAAACAGAAGTTGAAAATACTTTTCAGTCACCTTCTCAAGATGGGAAAGGAATGGTACTAGGTAATATTTTAATGTATTAAATTATAGAATTCTAACAGATTTGCCAGGTTAGTCTTCAATCATCCGAAAGTAGAGTTGTCTTAGCAAACAGTATCTTAATTGGTAGACCAAGAGGCACATGTAGTGTACTCCTAATAAATCTTAATTTTTATTCTCAATACTTAAGTATTGCTCAGAACAGGACTGCTATCCACTCACAGATAAGCATTCACACAGAAACTTTAGGGTTAGCATGATTTTTTTGCGTTTTCCCTTTCTGATTTTGTTAAAGCACTTTTTCTTCTTGTTTGCTTCTGTATAAATCTTATCTGTAGTAATTTCATTAAAACTATTTAAAAGATGAAAATTTCTTTGCTTGTATGTGAGTCATTGGAAGACTAATGCAAGAACTTGATAAGATCATGAGTAGGAGGAAAAGAAAACCAAGTATGGCTTTCTTGCACTGCAATGAAATTTGGCAGCCTGAGGATCCAAGAATTTAATTTCTTTATTAATACATTTTTCAAGATGGATGACATGCAATATGTTTTTCTAGGATAAGAGAAGTATTGACTGCCAGAACAGTTATTTCATGTTCTGTTCTCTCCCTTGTAACTCTCCTCCCTATGAAAGGAATATGTTTCTGTATAGTTTGCTGGTTGTGCAACAAAAATCTATTAATCCAATAATTTTTTTGTTGGCTAGGCACCTTTTTATGTTTCTGCTATGGTATTTGTCTGTATCGAAGTACCATGAGAGACCAGTGGAAAAGGAGAAATACTTTTTTGTCATATTGGTCCATGCTGCTGTGTAAGGTGCTGTAAAACAATTAAGAATGATTTTCCCACAGACTGTGTTAGCTTCTGGAAGGTGAAATCTGTTTTTATTTTTACACAGAGATCCTATGATGGAAATCTAGTTTGTCGATAAGATTCTTGTTTTGTTACAAAAGTTCATACCTTACTTCTCTTGCAAGGAAGTTCAAAAATTCAAAATTTACCTCTAAGAATCATAGTCATAGAACAGTTTGACTTGGAAGGGTCCTTAAAGATCATCTACTTCCAACTCCCCTGCCATGGATAGAGTCACCTCCTACTAGACCAGGTTGCTCAAAGTGCCATCCAATCTGGCCATGAAATAATTCCAGGGATGGGGCATCCACAGCTTTTTGGGTAAGCTGAGCCAGTACCTCATCTCCCTTACAGGAAAGAATTTCTTCGAAGTATTGCATCTGAACCTACCCTTTCCAGTGTAAAACCATTCCCCCTCATATCACTGCATGCCCTTAAGCATTAGGCACCTGGAAAATGAGTAGAACAAATGGCATGTTTCAAAGTTTTGTACCTTTTGTAGGTGTTAAATACGTACTGTGGTTTGGGCTTGCTCATCTTTTCAGTTTCTATTTTTTTTGTGTGTGGTTTCAGGAAAGGTGAGGGGTTTTTTCTCTTTGTTTTTGTTTTGGTTGTTTTTATTTTGTTAAATTATATAAATTATATTCAGGGGAGTTTTGGTGTAGAAGTTTACATTGTTGAGAAAATACATCCTTTCTTTGGGGTCAGCAGGGATCACAAAAATGCAAGTGAATTTACTACCGGAAAATTGAGTTTACTTATGTACTTTTTAAAATGCCTTGCACATCTTTTTTCTGGTCAGCCTGGTAGATCAGATTTAGTAGATCTTCCAATGGCTGGAAAGAATAAGAGCAAAACCTTGCAGGGTACAAAATCCTTTAGTTCTGTGGTCTCTGAGCAGGCAAGGTGGCTGTTCTCATGACCAGATAGGTTCTTCTTTTGGTGGCTCAACCCTGCTTGCTACCTTGGCTGGACCGTGTACGTCCCAGTACATTATCCAGATGCTTTTGCTGTGGTGTGGCCTCCGCTGTGCTAGCTCTGCCACATGAAGAGGATTAGTGTAACTGGCCTAGCAGAACACCTTTTGTTGAACATCTGGGTTCACATGTCAGTGCTTGCATGTTCTTGAGCTTCACAATTTTTGCCTGGTTCGTAGCTAACGTAGCTGCGGGCCTTGGATTCCGAACTCTAATGTAATGGTTGCTTGAAAATCCTTGAGCCTATCTTCAGTGGAAAATGAAACCAAAAGCTGAGAAGTGGTGCTCTGCTGGCACTTAGTAAGAGATTAATAGATATTTTGATGGGAGGATGAGGAATTTATCTTCAAAGTGTTCTCTGATAGTTGTGAATCACTACTAGAAGGGCTGAGCTCTGTCAAAACAGAGCTCTCCTTTGTTCTCTATTCTGCAGATCCCTGATGAAGAGCACCTAGACAGACATGATGTGTCCACCAGCTCTGCTGCTTTGCCTTTATCTTATGTGTCCTCAGTTCTTGCTGGCTGAGTTGATCACTATTGGAAAAGGCTAATCTTTTGGTGGCACTGTGCATGTGAGAAAACTGGGTTTATTTTTCTATGTATTCAGAATTAGTATACAAAACTCATTAGAAATAAGCTTTAGGGTTTTTTGAACAGTTTTTCAGCTGTAACTAAGCATGCTGTCAATGTGCATGTGTAAGAATGTCCTTCTGTGTGCTGAACCAGTGTAGAAAGCGTATTATGAATGCAAACTGCAGAAAGTCTGGTATGAGAGCAGGGAAAACTAATAATAATCCAGTCCTTTATTGAAAAGCAGACATGTCTAGTTTATCAATAGCTTGGAGGAGCAAGATGGTATTTTTCTTCCAGTAGATCTCTCATTTGGGTTCCGTGAGCTGTGCTACATACACTGTATTTCATTTCCTGCTTCATACACTGTATTTTTTTATCCTAGCTACAGAAGTTAATGCTAGTGTTAAGCTGGCAATAAAGCCACCTTATCTTCAAAAGGGTACAAGATTTCAATACAGTTTTTAAAAAGCTGGGAGCTCTTAAGGTCATACTGAACTTCGCCAAAAATGCGTTGTCATCAGGGATACAGTTCCACTTTTAAGGGGATGAAAATGTGAGAACTAAGCTAAGTAAAAATAGCCAATATTTTATTTCATCTCCAAAGGAATGATTTTGTTAAGAGAACTAATATTTACTTTCTCTCATCTGGACTATGTATTATTCATACTGTTATATAGCTTGTAGAT
This sequence comes from Dryoscopus gambensis, assembly GCA_013389985.1. Classification (NCBI taxonomy): domain Eukaryota; kingdom Metazoa; phylum Chordata; class Aves; order Passeriformes; family Malaconotidae; genus Dryoscopus; species Dryoscopus gambensis. The sequence goes on along the minus strand of WEIT01014786.1, from coordinate 14,261 downwards.
GTTCATGATTCAGATTCATTTTGAACTTCAGAGCAGATTTGTTTTTTCTTGATCCTGCTGGTGCAAAGCTCTAGGTTTCTTTTCATTTTGGACAACCATTCCATATGATCTCTGTTGCCTTCCAAGAGGTTATGGTAGAAGTAATCCCAAGATGCTTTTCTTTTCCATTATTAAACCTGAGTACACAGCTTCTTTTTTTTTTTTTTCCCCTTAGATGCATATGTTTAGATTTTGTGAGTAAACAGTATATTATATTCTCTTTTCCCTGTCTCTTGAGAGTTCCCGATGAGCCTCTTTCTTCTGAAAAATCTCTCGACTCTGCTTCTGGTGCATTTCTTCTGTCAAATTCCTTTATCTTTGCCCTCACTACAAAGTTTCCTGTAATTTAACCTGGGTGGAGCTAAATAGATACAAAGGACTGATTGCTTAAGTGGGGGAAGCATTATATTTTGTTCAGAAGAGAGTCCTTTTAATATGACATCTGTGGACTGTTAGGTTATGTTCTCCAAATCACCTTTTGTATTGATTCCCCTGACCCATATATTCCCTCTTCCTGATATGGTCGAGATCCTATTGGTTGTGGAGGTAGGTGCTCCCCAAAATTATCCCTAAGAATTGCAATCAAATATGTAAACTGCTTGAGAAGTAGTGTGTATTTTTTGTTGGAAAGGTGGGCAAGGAAGAAGCAGCACATATAGTGAAATAGGAACTACTGTGGGGACAGTCTTCCTCTTTTACTTTAAACCATTCTGTATAGAAAAAGGGATTTAAAAAAAATCAATAAACTGTTTTAATCCAGACACCCAATGGAATGCAAGATGATAGGAAAAAATCTATTAATGTGTAGGAAAACAGAGCTAAGAAATATAAATTAAACAGGATGGGAAAAATGTGCTACTTAAAACATTTTCAAGTTAAAAGTGAGAAGATTGGTTCATCCCTTTATAAAGGGACGCTAAAAAATAAAAGATGCTGCTTGCAATCCAAAAAGCTGAAAGTGTGGTTACCAGTGAGCTATTTCCAAATACTATATTCAATAGATAAGTCTTGAATAATAGTTGATAAAACTTTGTATCCTGGCTTAAAAAGTCTACCCTGCTTTTTACTTACAGTGGTGTCAAGGGTATCTTGTTATTCCATAAATCCAAATTTATTATTAGCTAAAATACTTCTGAAAAGCTGTGTGAAAGAATATTTGAAAATCTAAAACTTGAGTTGTGCTATTTCTCTTCAGTGATGCTAGCAGCAGTGGTTTGTAGTCAGTGGAATGAACTGGTGGTTAAGACAGAGTCAATATCATCCATTCAAGTGTAGTGTAAACTTCAGTGTATGAGTCTCTTTGTAAGTTTATCTTTGCCTGAAGCAGGTTGATTTCATAAATGCAAGATCGCCCTGTGTCCGAAAATCATCAGTAAACCTGTCTGTGTGCACTGCTTCAAGCTTACTTTAGCCAAGGATTGAACCAAGATCATTCTCCAAGTTGTTTGTAGTTGTGCATTTAATAAGATGTTCCTATTACTGTATCTGAAAAGAATTTAAACTAATAGCCTGATTACTTATAATGGTTTTTCTTGAAAGAAAACCTATGGCTCTCATTGTAGGTTGTGGATTTTAACGATTATTCAATTTATTATTGTTTTTCACCTACTTAAATATGATTCTAAAATTATAGTTCCTGCTTA
>WEIT01014785.1:1002-12143 GCA_013389985.1 Dryoscopus gambensis | reverse complement strand
TTACCTTTCCCCTCCATCCAAGAAAACAGCATAAATATATCTTAAGTGGGGAGAGAGGTGAGAGGAAATTCCACCTGTGTATCCTGGGACAGTTGATGGGTTGTACCTATCTCCTCCCCATAGAGACACCTATTGGGTAAGACTCGAACACTTGGCTATACTGAGTGCTTCTTCAGGAAATTCAGAAAGCAAGCTTGTGTTTGTGATCTTACCTTTAGTGCTATATAGTCACCTTGCAATTTAATGTATTCCTTACCAGCTGTATTATTTATATTTTAGGTGTTCACATGTGCTTCTGCAGACAGTGTATTTATCACTGGTAATCGAATAAGAACCTGCATTTCTGTTGTTCAATAAACAACACCATTTTGCATCTGGCTTATTGAACGCGACTGAACTTCTAGTCCGGCTGTGAGAGTTCATTGGGCACGACCAGACTTATAGTGTCTCTCACTATTTGTGAATCCATAATCATGGTAGTTCTTATTGACCATGGCTGGATTAAGAGTGCCACATTGGCTCTGCATTTCTGTTGCTTAGTGTTTTCTTGGCCATCACTCAGAATCTAAGCCCAGCTGCCCCCAGTCGTTACACATGCTGAACCCTTGTTTCCTGGGAAGTGGAATATCGCTTGCTGATGGGAAGGAGAGAATAACATCATTTGTTCTTTTCTTTGCTTGCATGCACAGGATCTTTGCTTTTGCTTTATTCAACTCCCTTTATCTTGATCTGTGAGGTTTTTTCCATCCTATTTTCTCCCCTCCTTGTCCTGCTGAGGAGGGGAGTGATAGAGCAGCTTGGTGAACAACTGGCATCCAGCCAAGGTCAACCTACCACAAGCGTTTCTGGTTTTATACTTCAGGAAAAAAAATCAGGAAGCTGGACGGTGCTTTAAGTTCCACTACTGCCTGCTTGTAGTACTATTTAATATGTATAACCATAATAAGGTACAGAAAATAATAATAAAAAAAGAATAAAATTCATTTACCTGCTTTATAGGGAGAGTCAGAGGCTGGGGGGGGGTGTCTCCCTCTGTGCCAGTGACCAGTTGGAGTGCATGGAGCTCTGCCAGCTGAGGTTAAACCATGACACTGGGGATAGATGAGGAGCTGACTGAGAGCTTATGGGTCAGGATTAAAGGGAGGGCAGGGACAGGGGATGTTATAGTGGGGGTCTGCTACAGGCCACCTGACCAGGAAGATCAAGTGGATGAGGCCCTGTAATGACAGACAGGAGCAACCTCATGTTCACAAGCCCTGGTCCTCATGGGGGACTTCAACCACCCCGACATCTGCTGAAGGGACAATACAGCAGGGCATAAGGAATCCAGGAGGTTCCTGGAATGTGTTGGTGATAACTTCCTCCTCCAAGTGATAGAGGAACCAATGAGGAGAGGTGCTATTCAAGACCTTGTTCTCGCCAGCAAAGATGCGCTGGTGGGGAATGTGAAGCTCAAGGGCAGCCTTGGCTGCAGTGACCATGAAGTGGTGGAGTTCGAGATCCTTGGGGCAGCGAGGAGGGTGCACAGGAAGCTCACTGCTCTGGACTTCAGGAGAGCAAACTGGTCTCTTCAGGGGTCTGTTTGGTAGAGTGTCGTGGGATAAAGCCCTAGAGGGAAAAGGGGCTCAAGAAAGCTGGTTAATATTCTAGGATCACCTCTTCCAAGCTCAGGAGTGATGCATCCCAATAAAGAGGAAATCAGGCAAAAATGCCATAAGACACCTGCATGGATGAACAAGGAGCTCCTGGACAAACTCAGACACAAAAAGAAAGCCTACAGAGGGTGGAAGCAGGGACAGGTAGCCTGGGAGGAAGATGGAGAGATTGTCTGAGCAGCCAGGGATCAGGTTAGGAGAGCCAAAGCCCTGAGAGAATTAAACCTGGCTAGGGACATCAAGGACAACAAGAAAAGCTTCTATAGGTATATGGTTGTTTTCCAAATGTCTGCCAGCAGTTGAATGCAACTGCATGGAATGAAATGAGAAGTTCTACAGGGATTAAGAGGCTAATCCTCAAATAATACGTCACAAACTGATCTCTTCCATGGAAGGTCAGTGGAACCCATCTATTTTGTGTTAAAGGTGGAATAGCTGACTGTAGAGAAATGTTCTTATTGTAGCTATTTGCATGGTATCCTCCTAGTTGGAGACTGGGACCCAGGAAGAAGGATAAAAATGGATCAGGTGAATGACTGGCTGTGTGGCTGGTGTCATGTTCAAGGTTCTGAGTTCTATGATCTTGGATGCACCTTTAAAAGACAGGGCATATTGACACCTGATGGGCACACATGACCAGGTGGGGAAAGAGCGTTCTGGAAGCAAAATGGCTGGAATTATTAACAGAGCTTTAAACTAGATTCAGCAGGGGAAGGGGATGTACTTCTGAGTGTCAGAGAACCAGGAAACACCAACACTTTAGGAAGCAGGAGGGAAATACCTGTAAATTGCCCCAAAGGACTTTTTTGCCTGTTTTCACCCGCAAGTGCTCCAGCCGCATCACCCAAGTTGCAGAAGGTGAAAGCAGGGACTGAGAGAATGGAGAACTGCCCATTGTAGATCAGGTTTTAGACCATCTAAGGAACCTGAAAAGTCCATGGGACCTGATTAGATGCATCCATAGGTCCTGAGGGAACTTGTGCAGAAAGTGGCTAAGACAATATCCATCATATTTGGGAAATCATGGCACTCTGGTCAAGTTCCCACTTGCTGGAAAAAGGGAAATATAACCCCCATTTTTAAAAGGGGATATAAGGAAGACCCAGGGAACTACAGACCAGTCACTCACCTCGGTGCCTGGCAAGATTGTGGAGCAGATCCTCCTGGAGACTATGAGAAAGCACATGGAAAATAATGAGGTTATTGTTAATAGCCAACATAGCTTCACTAAGGGAAAATCATGCCTGACAAATTTGGTGGCCTTCTATGATGGGGTTACTGCAGTGGTGGATGAGGGAACGGTGACTGATGTCTGGAAATGTGCAAAGCATTTGACACTGTCCCACATGATATCCTTGTCTCTAAACTGGAGAGACATGGATTTAACATATGGACCACTCAGTGGATAAGGAATTGGATGGATGGTAATGCTCAAAGAGTTGTGGTCCATAGCTCAATGCCCAAGTGGAGACCAGCGATGAATGGTGTCCCTCAGGGGTCAGTATTGGGACTGGCACTGTTTGACATCTTTGTCAGCAACATGGACAGTAGGACTGAGGGCACCCTCAGCAAGTTTGCCAATGACACCGAGCTGTGTGCCGTAATTGACAAGCTGGAGGAAAGGGATGCCATCCAAAGGGACCTGGACAGGCTTGAGAGGTGGGACAGTGTGAACCTCATGAAGTTCAACAAGACCAAATGCAAGGTCCTACACCTGGGTTGAGGCAATCCCAAGCACAGTACAAGCTGGGTAGAGAATGAGTTGAGAGTAGCCCCAAGGAGAAGGACTTCAGAATGTTGGTGGATCAGAAGCATGACATGACCCGGCAATGTGCGCTTGAAGCCCAGAAAGCCAACCGTGTCCTGGGTTTGATAAGAAAAAGTGTGACTGGCAGGTTGAGGGAGGTGATTCTGCCCCTCTACCATGCTCTTGTGAGACTTCACCTGGAGTACTGCATCCAGCTCTGGGGCCCCCCAACATAAGGAAGGATGTGGACTTGCTGGAGTAGGTCCAGAGGAGACCACGAGGATGCTCACAGGGCTGAAACACCTCTCCTATGAAGACAAGCTGAGAGAGTTTGGGTTTGTTCAGCTTGGAGAAATGAAGGCTCCAGGGAGACTTTAGAGCAATCTTCCAGTACCTAAAGGGAGCTTACAAGAAGGCTAGAAAGGGACTTTTGACAAGGGCATGGAGTGATAGGATAAGGGGGAGAATGGCCTTAAGGTGAAGGACAACAGNATGGTATGGCAAGCTGCAAACCTTCCCGGGTAGCGCTGTGGGGCTTCCTTGGGGAGAGAAGCTGTCCCGCTTCCCGTAGTCCCTTCCAGGCGGCCTCGCACGTCCCCAGCTAGCTCTCAGCTTCCGCAACACGGCGGCGATAAAGGAGGTGAGGAGGCTTCCCGCATGGGGGCTTGAGAGGATCTTTATTCACATGGTCCCGAAGGCAGACAGGACCACATGGGCTGATTCCCCTAGGCAGAGAGGTCGCATGGCATGCAGCCTAGACTTTTTATATGGGGATCAGGGGGGTGGAGAGACCACATGGGCTAAAGGTTTCAGGGCACAGGGGCGGTACAGGGGCGGGATTAGGGTACAGAACAAATGGGGAGAACCCAAGGGAGTGGTTAGGAATAGGGGTGGGGGAGGGAGGACAACATGGAGAGGGCAAGATCTTGACTTATAAGGGAAAAAGGGGCAGGGAAATCAACGGGCCAGTCAGGGAAACAGAACTGGGGTACCCGTCCTTTTAGGGGATTCTCTTGTTCCCTGATTGGCATCCCACACTTTCCAACTCAAACCATTCTGTGATTCACAAGGGCAGAGTAGAGGGGAAGAATCTTCTCCCTCAGCCTGCTAGCCACACCTCTTTTGATGCAGCCCAGGATGTGGTTGGCCTTCTGGGCTGCGGGTGCACCCTGTTGGCTCATGTTCAGCTTTTCATCCACAAGAATGCCTAAGTCCTTCTCCACAAGGCTTCAGTTTCTGATTTCCAAACAGATCAACTGTCTAGAACTAACTAAAATTCTAAAGTCCTTGCATCTATTTGTGGGATAAGATACTATTTAGAAAAGAAGTATCAGTTGAATTAAAGGCACTAGAAATGGGTGATAATATTTGTGGTCAGGAAAAATAAACTCAACCAAATTATTCCCTGCCATTTACACTGGCGGGGTTGCTCAGCCCCTGAAACTGCTTTAGATCTGAGAATATATTTTAAAAAAAATAGTGCAAGAAAAAATAGTTTAAAAAAATCATAAGAAGAAAAAAAATAGAAAAAAATATGTTTCCCTGTGGTCATGTTAGTAAAAGAGATGCAATAGGGAATGAAGACATGGCTATATATATCGTTTAGGACTCTTTTTGCTAGAACAGTTCTTTTTAATTCTGTTTTTTTTACACACACATGCACAAACACCCTTCTCTCCCTGAAAATGAGTACCAATTTTTAGTTTACTGTATTTCCCTCCTTAACTGTGGAGGGGGGCAATCTAAACATGCTGTAACATATATGCATTCCCATGACTTCAATGAATCTATTTGTTGTGAATCAACTGAAACATCAGTCTACATCCTTAAAGGAGAAAGCCCTGAAACTACAAATTTCTCGTGACACATGCTATTCTGTTTATCAATAACTGTGCCGGCCACTCTAAAGCTATATGAACAGATTACACAATATAAGGAATAATACCTCAATCCAGAAAACACAGAAGCATGTTCTGGCTTCTTCCATGGAATTATTCATATGCTTCTTATGTTAAATACAGTATGGGATTTCTTAGACTGAAAATGTTTTGGCTTCAGGCTTCAATTAGCCCTAGCATAAGAAGAGGGTGTCAGATAAAACACATGTCTTTCAAATAATCTGCATGTAAATAACAATTTAAAAACACCCACATTGGCACTCTCTTGTTCATTCAATTTTAACAAAAAAGATCCCTCTTCTCCCCTCACCTCTGTGTAGTTCATTTGTGTGCCCCCTAGGCAAGTCTGCCCATGAAGCACCATTCTTGCAGCATGGCCCCTGAAAGCCAGTGGGTTTCTCTGCTCCTTTTTCAGAGCAAAGCACCAGGATATTACTGCATTTTCATGAATCAGATTACAGCCCCAGCAAAGGATATGCAGAATTAGACCTCCAGCTGAAGGGAACAATTGGAAACACTTTATTTTGTTTAAAATATGTTAAAGAAAAGTCAGCATTAGAAAAATGTGGGATCTCATACCAGTAACTTTATGAAGAAAGTTCCCTTTAGCAGTATACTTTCTCTAAGCAAATCAACATACAAATTAAAACAGCAGCAACAAAATATTACTGAAATTATTAAAACTTCTCCAGTGGCAGTGCCTCTGGGATAACATATTTAAGAAGGGAAGAAAAATTGTGAAACAACAGCATCTGGGAGAGCAGGGTGAGAACATGTGAGAGGAACAACTCTGCAGACACCCAGGTCAGTGCAGAAGGAGGGGCAAGAGGTGCTCCAGGTGCTGGAGCTGAGATTCCCCTGCAGCCCGTGGTGCAGCCCATGGTGAGGCAGCTGTGCCCCTGCAGCCCATGGGGGAGCCTATCCTGGAGCAGGCTGTGCCTGAAGGACTGACCTCGTGGAAAGGGACCCATGTTGGAGCAGGGGAAGAGTCCTCCCCTGAGGAAGAAGGAGTAGTAGAAACAATGTGTGAACTGACCACAGCCCCATTCTCTGTCCCCTTGCACTGCTGAGGGGGGAGGAGGTAAAGAATTTGGGTCTAAAGTTAGGCCCAGAAAGAAAGGAGGGGTTGGGGGAAGGGGTTTTAAGATTTAGTTTTTATTTTCTCGCTATCCTACTTTGATTTGATTGATAATAAATTAGCTAGTTTGTAGGAGCTGGTGTGGGTTGGACGGTCGAGATGGATGGAGACGAGAGATCTCTGGAGTCAGGTCTTGGAGTATGTGGTTTATTGCAAAGGGCGTGGGTGCAGGAGTGTAAGAGTAAGAGAGTGCAAGTGAGAGCAAGAGAGTAAGAGTATAAGAGTATAAGAGCCAGAGTAAGAGTGAGTAAAGTTCTCGTTACAATACAATAAATCTTCTTCTGTGCTGAATATTCTAATTTCTACTAACCAATCTAGTACAAGATACAAATCCTATAACATTTACATGTAGCCTATAAGAATCATTGTATTACCATACTACGTTACATTTTAAACCCTAAAAACTGCTCTTTGGACCCCTTCTGCCAAGCTAGTGGGGTCTGCTCTGACCCTTGGACCTGCCTGTATGCAGAGGGGATTGTTTAATCAGAGGGGATTACTTGCAACCGGCCATACCATTGTTTTCCTGTTGTTCAGTAACTAAGGCTTGGTATCTCAAAGCTTGCCTTCATTTCAATCTCGCTTATATATATATATATATATTCTCAAAATCTTTTGCCAGGCAATCATATTTATAAGGCTTTCCTGTTTCATCCTCCCCAACACTAGTTTCCCCAAGCTGAGCTGTTTTGCCTGTGATGGAATTCGGTGAGTGATCTCCCCATGCCCTTATCTCTACCCATGAGCCTTTCATTATATTTTCTCTCCCTTGTCCAGTTGAGGAGTGGAGTGATAGAGTGTCTTGGTGGGCACCTGTTCAGCCAGAGTCAACCCATAACACCTTGGCAAAAGCTTTAAGACCCAGCTGTGCTGGAAGAGCACCAGAATAATAAAACTCAGCACATATGGATGTGGCAAGTCCATGCATGTTCACAGCAAGCTGGCAATGTGTGGTGGCTCAGCCTCCGTTTCCCACAAGGATCCATTGGCAGAATCTGATGAGGACCAGCCTGGGACGCTTGGCTGAGGCAGTGCCACCTCCAGGGGCCAGATCTCCACCCAAGCAGGAGACATAGCCAGCCACCACTGGTGCCATGGTTCCACCGCTGTACCTGAAAACTGGCTCCCTCCCCGCTGCCTCTAGCCTCAGCTCTGCAGTGCTTCACTGCCTCTTTCACCCAGCAGGCTAACTCTGGGCAGAAGAGACCTGCCTGGGATCGTGGGCCTCAGCACCGCTGCAGCCCCTGCCAACCACCTGCCATCACTCTTCTCCTCATGAGATGGAGACAGGCCTCTCTGCCTCACCACGTCCCCCGCTTGCCCAACTCCCAGCACCCCAGCTGAGAGGGCTGGCAGTCCAGACTAGGCAGCCACTGCAGCCATCTGTTACGAAACCTTGGACAGCTCTGGCAGTGATGGGCTGCAATCCCACAACTGGCTATCACCTGCCAGGCACAGCCCCCTGCACACCACTTACACCCTCCGGCTCCTTGTACCCCCACGTTAGACCCTCACCCTAGGATCTACATGCTGCACCCCCCTTTCTAGTTTCAGATCTTTTAATGGCACAAATTATTTCCTCAACAGGCCACCAAGCTCTCAAAGGAATTGGAAAGACAAGTCCCAGCAGAGATGTTTATAGATGTCAAGGTTCCAGTTAGGGAAAAAAGTATGAGGGAGCTGTGACAGCATTACTCACACTGCATGCAAAGCTGTGGCCAGGATGCAAACACAGGCATGCTCCCATAGTTAGGTCCAGCCATGGCTGAAGCTTTACGAGATCTGAGCTAGTGAGCTCCAGCTTCTGTTGTACCTGTCTGAGCTGCCAAGTGTTTAACAAGCAACAAATTATTTGTATTTTCATTGTAAACAGGTTGCTTTAATTTAAAAATTATTTTCTAGAAGCAAACACTACAGTTTAAGAAGGAAGTTGTTAGAAATAACACAAAAAAATTCTAACTGCATGTTACATTTTCACAATAGTCCCTATAGAACAGATACTTCAGTCTTTAAAAGTAAGCAACCAAATTAAACATCTATTTAAATGTTTCCTCATTCAAAATAATACTGAGTTACAGAATTTGTGTAAGAGACTACCATATTCTGCACCATTAGCTAATTAAAAATTCCACTGCAGGCATGAAACAGCAGAAGCTGCAAGATCCTCCTCTAGTGACCATCTCACACAGGACTGACATCCAATTCCAATGCCATAAGCCTGCAGATGAAACATGCTTTTGCAACTGTTTTCAAAAAAAGCAGCTAATCCTTTCTTATATTGTGTGAATAACTCAGCAGATCTCAAACTATTGATCAGCTCCCTTTCCTCTCCCTGCCCTTCTTTCAGAAGTAGCTTGTGGCCTCTCGTGAATATTGTATATAAATCCACAAGTCTCAATTTAATGTTCACTTTTTATTTTGTATCCAGACACATCTCACAGGTTTTTGTTCATTCCAACTTTTCCATTTCTCCATTTCTCACTGCCTAGACCCCATTGCTTTAGCCAATTAGTTTCATTCAGCATAAATTCAAGCATTCACCTCATATGACATGGCCCACTGCAGGCCCCAGGCAACGAGTGCAGTTGCATGCTGCCTCATTGCAAGCAACAGACCAGTACCTGCATAACACAGGGCACTCTGGGGACCAGCAATATATATTTATTTAAAGGGAAGAACTCCAGTGGTGCATAGGTATATAGTCTGGAGAGGTCTGTGTGTCTATACAAACATTTGTGGCAGAAAGAGGATGACAAGGTGGCTGTTACAGAGGGCAACCAGAACTTCTGACTCCAAGTCAATCATCCCTCCCACAGTTGCACTTGCTGTTGCAGTAAGGAGGCATGGGGGACTCCACTGGTAGAAGCAATTTGGGAAGGAAATTCTAGGGAAGAGGNTACCAAATTTGCAAGCTGTTGTTAAAAAGGGGAGATCAAACAGAAAAAAAAAATAGCCCAACTGTGCTTACCAAATTACAGCTCTGCTATCAATATCACCTAACTGCTCAATTTACATTGGACTTAAATTGCCTAAGTTAGTTTCATTAATTAGACACAACCAGATTGTTCCTTTAATTCCACTGATACAGATCTGGTGTCTATATGCATAAATATCTAAAAATTTAGAGTTATGCAGCTAAGCAAGTTGCATCCCCTCCATGTTATCAAAAGACAGGCTTCTTATCAGAAGCCACGTATAAATCCAATAGCTAACTTTTACTTTCATGATTAACATCAGGCCACATTCTTTCCTCTGCACGTAATCTCATCCCATATTATTTGCATCTCAGAAAATACAAAACATCATAAAAAAAGAATGCAAGTTACGTTAATTAAATTGTTTGAAATTTTAATTGAGATTCATGTTTGTTTTGCAACACTTTCTCCAAGGCTAGCTACAGTGAAACACAAGAATCATTGTTGAATGAGACTAAATAAAAGCACAAATCTCAAGAAATAATTTTGCATTTGGAGAAGACTGAATAGAAAAGCCTGATTTTAAGCAAGATCTACAGGAATACCAAGAACATTAGGGAACATCCTTGCAAAAATTCCTCCCTTTACTTAGGGCTTTGAAAACAAAGTTTTTCAGAAGTAGGGAGGCACCTCTAATCTGTAGGCAATAATTGAGAATTGGAAGTTCTTGGCATCCTTAAACATAGAGGCAGACAAGTGTTTTCTAAACAAGATTAATAGGTGATTACTGTAAAGTTATTAAAATTATATCGATTCTTGCCACTGGGATCTGGCACTGTAATTGACAGTCACTCAGTTGTTCCTAATTTATTGGATTAGGCAAATAATGCAATATTTCATGGATGCTATTGTTTTGTTGTCTAATACTGATTAAAATATTTACACTCCTACTTTTCAATTCACATTTTACTATTTATACCTATGGCTTTTACTTTTAGTACAACATCTTTGTGTCAAGTGTCAGAATTTCATTTACAAAAGTCAGGAACCTGATACCATCTAGACAAGCCTTCTCTTTGTTTAAAAATACTACTTTTCAAAAATGACAATTTGTAAAAGAAGAGTCTGCTGGTAGCTCATGTTTACCACAGATTCTACTGAGCTTTTCCTAATTTAAAGTGTCCCTTTTAGTGTGTCCTGCTGCCTCCACATAGAATGTTTCCTCCCTCATCCCCTCCTAAATTTATTGAAAAAAACCCCTAAATCAGTAGCTGACAACTTCAATAAAAAATATGAAGCGCTATAACATTACCCACATTGCCTTTTATTGAACTAGGCTGAACATTCTCTCTAGGAGCTTTGTGGAAATTTCACCCGTCTAAAAGGCACAGTATTTTTGTGCTCTGAGACCTCCAGCAACAATGTTTTTTCCCCAGTCTGAAAGTTAGGGACTACTGTTAGGAAACAGCAAACAAACAGTCTGCCCAGAAAATTCACAAGTACCTGATTATCCACTTACATTAGAACCCACCAGATTTTACTGATTCTTCTGCCACAGACACCCTGCAAATCTGTAACAAGTTTGCTTCTAATAAAGTTACTCTTACATATACCCAGGGATGATATAAATGATACAAGCTATTAATTATTAAAATCATCACAAAGCTGTGGTGGCTTCTGTTCCATGGCATTACATGAATGGTAAAGTTATTTTTCACATATGAGAGGTTTAGTTGTACATGAAGAAAACTAACTTTGGTCCACTTGTCCAGCTTCCTAAGGACAGCA
>WEIT01014784.1:46560-121171 GCA_013389985.1 Dryoscopus gambensis | reverse complement strand
AGGAGGTCACTCACCTGCTCACAGCTTGACTTTAGACAAGACCCAGGTGTCTGAATGAAACCCTTCCCAAACTCAGTTGAGCCTCAGGAGCTTGACAGTTAAGAATAGAGTCGTAGAATGGTTTGGAATGAAGGGGATCTTGTAGTGTAGTTCCACTCTGCCCCACGATGGTCAGGGACACCTTCCACTAGACCAGGTTGCTCAAAGCCCCATCCAGGCTGGCCTTCAACACTTACAGGGACTTTGCATCCACAACTTCTCTGCCTAGTCTAAGATCTGCCCTGTTCTCACACAACTATAGTAACTAATGCTATTTTGCAGCACCAGTTTCAAGTTAAGAAATTACTGCTTTCAAGGTGATTCTAGCTGGAATAGCAGGGCATTATATTCCTGCCAGCAACACTCATCACCTTTTTCCCAACTTTACATAGTACGTGTGCTCTAGGCAAGAGAGATCTCATTATACAAACAAGCATGGCATAGGCAGCTGTACTCCCTGTCTGGCCAACTGGCTGCTGTGCAGAGCTGTGCCAGCAAAAGCCTCGCACAGAACAAGGGCAAAAGTTCCTTGGACTCTGCCTCAACAATGGTGTTGAAATTGCTGGTGGTGAAGATAGGAAGGGATCTGTGAAAGATTTACTAACCATTTTTTGTTGAATCAAGTGCCTTTGTTGGGCTTGAAAAAGTTGCTCTTTCTGTGGAATCTGTCAGCTGAAAGGGTTCCTGCGTGGCACTGAGTACTGCCTGCCACAGAGGGCTGAATTCCCAAAGAATGCCACTCTTCTCAGCAGGTATAGCAAGGCAGAGAAAGGCAGGTGAGACCTTCCCCATCCACTTTGCAGGGCTGAATCAAACACACATCCTTGTGCATGCAGAGTAAGAGGGAAATCCTTATTTTACTTAACATTTAATTGCAAATTAAAGTTGAATTTAGTGCAAAATAACCATACAGCAACCTCTGTGGAAGGTTTCTTGTAAAGTGATGTTGGTTTATTGGCAGGTTAGCTAAGGTGAAGGGTTAATGCAGCAGCTAAATAAATTGCAGCAGAGCCTTATGGCACATAGGCTATAGGAACTACAGTAGACTTGAGTATGTAGTCTATGCTAGATATATAGCAGCCGATTTTTCTATAGGATATGGTGTGTTGATGTGTGTCAGGAAATCCCAGAAACTTCAGTGACTGAGGCAAGGAGTGATGGGGGACCTGCATAAACACCTGAAACGTATCAACAAACAGAGAAAGCTGTAGACTGAAAATATGTTGGAAGAAGTGCCAAAATTCAGAGACACTTCAAATATACAGAGGAAAAGTAACAGACCTGGGCAACCCAGCACATAAATAATGCCCCCAGAAAGGGGTGAGCACTGTGGGGAAGAGCTGGGCTATGATGGAAACAGGCAGAACCAGAGTAGTCTATGAGGCAGAGGTAAATCCTTTGGTAGTGATTTTCAGGAACCAGTTTTAAGCTTGTCCCTTGATTTCCTTGTAAAGCTAAATCTAACAATTCAGAAGTTGATTCCTTGCCTTGATCAAAGAGGGTCAGAGAAAGTCCTGAATGAGACCAGGCTGAAGAGAATTGGGGCTGACATGAAGGCACAGGAGACTGCTTTGGCAATTATGGCAAGTATGAAGGAGATGAAGCTGCAGTTGGAGTCAACTGAGGAGCACAAACATTTTTTGGTGGTGTAAGTAACAGCAGTCTTTGACAGCCAAGCTCTAATTGGGTAAACGGCCTACCAAAAATCCATGGATTTTCTGATCTGTTCTAATATTGCATTATTTTTGTCCAATTACACCCAGTTGCCCACCACAGAGATTTCTATCAGTGAGCTCCCATTTTCCTGTGGTTTCCTTGAAACACAGCTGGGTTTATCTCTGGGGCATGAGGGCAGTGCAATGTGGTGATACTGGACATGGAGTCTTCAAGCCTTCAGCTCAACTCCTTCACCAGCCGGAGCTGCAGAACGGGAGGCTCACCCCTTTCCATGACCCACTGCCTGAGGGTTGGAGCTGAAGGCTGCTGGCTGGCCCTGCAGTGATGGTAGGACTGCTTACCTGTGATGGTTAGGGCAAGAATGCCCCGAATTGTGCGAAGTTCTGCCACAGCTGCCTGTGCCTCTCCCTCACCTGCAACTGTGATTATGCTTTTTCATACAATGCTCCTGAGACTTCGGTATAATTTTCCCTGCTCCCCGTCCCCAAACATCTCTCTTAACTGTCAGCGTTTATAATGGCTATGCACAATTCCTCTGCTCCCCTAACCCCCACTCCACCCCAGAGGCAGCTGTATTTCCACAGTGAATGAAGCAATTCCTGTATGTATGATTTTAAAGTGCTTTGGGACCCTTTGGGAAAGAAGGTGCAATTGTACAAGAACAAGATATTATTAAAACAGGAATCTGTGTAATAGGTGATAAATTTTGATACTGTATATTTAATATAATATGACGGTTGTAAATCCAGTGAATTACCATAGGTATTTGCTGTGCTGTGTGTTTATGAATTGTTTGGGCAGGTGTTTTTCAAGTCCCAGTTTTTCACACGAAATGTGAGTTATACGACAGTTTAATAATATTCCTTACTAGATTCCAATATGCTACAATTAGCTGCAGAAATGTTATCACTTGATGGTTGAGCTTGGTTGCTGATTAAGTTCATGTATAAGAAAGTAAATGAAAAAAGCAGCAGAGAGAAAAAGGGACCTGCACAAGTAAACTTTTAGATCTGCCTTTGATCTCTTACAAGCAAATATCTTTTAAAGCTGCAGAAATCAATATTTTCAGTATTGTTCAACCTGCATTTTACATGTGCTTCCACAAAAGTTAGAAGCAGACTATTTTGATTGCAATAATGAAATAGTTCTCTAAAAGTTTATATTCAGTAGTTAAACTATTTATATTTATTGATGTGAAGGGATATCTGTACTGCACATGTTATTTGAATCAAACCTTGTTGTATAGCTTTTAAATCAGATCCAAAATAATATCAGAATTTCTTATTTTTATTTTTTACTGACTTCCACATAAAAAGACTGATAAGACTTTGAAAAAATTTTTCTCATCTCTGAAGAAGAGATAAGTCCTCTATTTCACTCTTTCATCTGCTTTAGTATACCATGAGCTAAATCTCAGCCTGAGCTGATGTTATGCCAAGGAGCACAGTAGTAAAGTATTGAGAGGTAGGGTTGAGGAGAGCTTCAGAAACTGAAGAGCATCATCTCCATCACTATGGGATTTTGTGAGCATAAACCAGGCTGTCACTAGTTTTATGAAATCCTTTTTCTATTTTTCTTTGGAGTATGGAGTCCTTTGCTTGCTAAGTAGGTGTTTTCAGTTCCAGAGGGGTTGACGTGACTTACACACCTCTGTAGCCATTGCTGGCACCTTCCAGATGAGCGAAGCTCATGTCTGGGTTTCAGAGGTTCTGTGATGTTCGAAGTGGCTGGAAGTCCTGGTCATCTCTCTCCATCTCCCCAAGTCCCATTCCACCATGGCTCATGCCTTCCTGAGCATCCAGGAGCTGAGCACCACTGGTATCAGGCCCATCTCTGAGTGTCACTGGATCTCACTAGCGTGACGCTACCAGCTGGTAGCTCAGATGGAGTCTCACTTAAACATTTTCTTTCCCCTTGACTGGCATAAGGAAGGCGCCTGCAGCCGGCCCCCTCCCCGCACCGTGCCTTGTGTATGTGTAAAAGCTGCCCTTGGCCCCAGTGATATGTTTGCATTTCATAATTGATGCTGAACTTGACTTGAGGCAGATACTAAAGGACGATTTTTTAAACAGATGGTGCAGGTCACTTGTAAGTTATTTGTCAAATAAGTTTCAGAGCACAAGCCGCTGCTTTTGCCATTGTAACCAAAGGCGTCTGCTGTTCAGCAGCAGTAATTACAAAGCCAGGACAACACAGGGGAAATTCATCTTATTTAAAAGTGTTTTAGTGTCACCAAACAGCTTGCTATGCCATTAGGCGAGTTTTGCTAGACACATTCAAGTTGAGGATTTTAATTTGTTTGAAGTATTCTCTAAAACAGAATTATGTTGGAGTTTACATAAAATGAGAGAATGACATGAAAAGTTTTAGCTTAAGCAGCAAAATATAAAGGCTAATCTTATTTAAAAGTAATATGTGTGTCTTGATTGAGTGCCCAGATACACTCAACTGGGACATTTTAGTGGAATCGGTTCTAAGCTGTTACACTGAGTTATACAGAGTAGGTTTTCCTGAGCTCACATTGCCAGACCTGAAATACTCTTGTGGCTGCATTTAATAAAGAAACGAAAGTCTTGGGTAAGGGGATATGATTTTTTATGACAGAAGGAATGCAAATAACTTTTAGTCTCATTGCCTAGACTGGGTTTGGTCTGATTTGATGGAGTTTAATAATGACTTATAACCTGTGCTGACAATGTGCAGACCCGCACAACGTCATTTAACTCATTTATTCTGCTTGCTGTAAAAACAAAGAGATGGCAAATAAATATATGGAAAGTTCATTGTTTGTCAGAGGGCCCAAGCCAAAAGTTTTCAGTGACCTTTTAAAATATGGTCCCAGGCTAGTACTAAAATGTCTGTCACTCAGCGCACACACTTGCACAATTTGGCCTTTTAACCCGTGCATCTTGTTTTTCTCTCTTTCAACTGGTTGTATGAATTTCAAATCAGCTGCAGCTATTTAAGTTTTTGCATTGGAGGATTACTGTAAATTGCAGTCTGACAATTACAATGTACAGCGCACAGGAGAGTTATTAATGGATAGGCCTACTGATGGCCTTTCAGCGCTGACGAGGGCCTGGTGTTCCTCACCCATAATTAGATCCAGTGGTCGGGGTCTGCGTGGATGAGGCAGAGAAGGGGGTCGGCCGAGGAGCGCCGCTTTATCAGAGGAAGATATCAATTGATCAGAGATAGTTACTATCGGCAACGTCTAAATCTCTAATTCACCTTCTTCTTAATGACTTGTATTGGCTTAAGAAGCTAAGTCATTTGACAGCACGGAGCTCAGCTGACAAAGCTGTGCAGGTGGTTTTAATAGAGGATTTCTGTTGCTTGAGATTTCACTAAAGACGGAGCAACAGTTCAACAGACACAACAGAGGCCAGTAAAAACCCTGGTCTGCTGCTCTGCTCTCTGAGGGTACCAGTGGGGCTTAGGCTGTGCTGAACCGCCACTCCCATTTACATGGCACTTTTTCCCTTTGCAGACCTGAACAAGGGCTTTCTCTGAGGTTTCAGTATTTATTTTAAGGAATGAATCTTACATGGGCATAAATTATATGTGACAAATGAAAACCCTTTGGAGGGGGATTGCTTTATTTATTTATTATTGCTGTATGAAAAATGTTTTCCAGGACATAATGAAATATACTTTTAGGACAAAGAGACAGTCCAATGCCCAGGAAGAACCAGTAAGCTTTGTAAAAGCGGGAGACAACAGTTGTTTACCATGGATAAACCGACTGCAAGCCAGATACTTAGATTAGACATGGCTTCATGAACCAAAATGTCAGCTTTTTAATGAAGTAACCCAAGAAGCAATGGTTTTGTGCTTAGATTATCACAGTGTAAATCCAATAAGAGACGGGCACCTAACACCCCAAGGCGCTGCTGATCCAGCCCTGTTCCTTTCTAGAAGGATTACAACCACCTGCTGGGAAGTTTTCCATGCAGTAAAGCTGGTAGCCAAACTGATATTCACAGTATGTCCCAGAGACTTTTTATTATTATTATTTGGATGATGTATACACATGGGAAATACAGGTTTGAGTCTGTTAAGGCTCTTTTTGGAGGTAAACATTTGTTTAAAATCTTGTTCCAATCTCTTAACACATATTGAAGTAAAATCTAATTGAGTAGATCACTGGCGTAGGCAGAACTTTCTGTTGTTGCTCTTGAGGGACAGCTCAACAGAAAAGCAGGTCTGTGGGACTTTGCATTGTAGCCTTGAGTGGAAACATATTTATCAGCACACAGACTGCTATTTTAAGCTCTTCTGGAACTAGCAAAACTGATGGACCTCTTTTCTGGCTTCGCCACCACGTTCATGACCTCACTCCCAATACCACTTCTAGGTTCATGTCACAGCTTCTACTTGTGAGCGGTTTTTACTTCCAATGAACTTGCAACCCAATTCTGTAAGCTATGGCTTTGCAGCTTCTAGGTCGAGGACCACTGGCCTGAAGTGTTAAGAATATGTACACCATGCACCTGTAGCATGCTGTTATCTCAAGACCTTTAAGTGCTTCCAAAACTTGCTAATTATGGTTTATAAAGCTCTGAGTGTTTTTTCACAGGAGGAAACAAAGGCAGGGGAAAATAAGTAACTCTCCCAAAAGCAATAAATTGTTAAATGGTTCGTTAAGTAATTTGCCCAGCCAAGTTTATAGACTGAGCTAGAGTATGGATTGATCCTTTGATACTGGTGGTGAAAGTCACAGAATCGCAGAATCACAAAATTATTTAGGTTGGAAAAGATCTCCAAGATCATCAAGTTCAATCTTGGACTGATCACCTCCTTGTCAACTAGACCACAGCACTAAATGCCATGTCCAGTCATTTCTTGAACACCTCCAGGGATGGTGATTCCACCACTTCCCTGGCAGCCTAATACACAACTCCTTTAGAGTACAAATTCTTCCTGATACCTAAACTTCCCATGGAACAGCTTGAGACTATGTCTTCTTGTCCTATCACTTGTTGCCTGGGAGAAGACACCAATGCCCACCTGACTAGAAGCTCTTTTCATGTAGTTGTAAAAAGTGATAAGGTCCTTCCTGAGCCTCCTTTTCTTCAGACTAAACACCCCCAGCTCCCTCAGCTTCTCCTTACAAGACTTGTGCTCCAGACCCTCCCCCAGCTCTGTTGCCCTTCTCTGGACATGCTCCAGCCCCTCAATGCCTTTCTCATTGTGAGGGGCCTAGAACTGAAAACAGAAATCAAGGTGTGGCCTCACCAGTGCTGAGTAGAAGGAGACAATCCCTGCCCTGGTCCTGCTGGCCACACTATTGCTGATCCCGGCCAGGATGCCACTGGCCTGCTTGGCCACCTGGGCACACACTAGCTCATGTTCAGCTGCTGCCAGCCAGCACTCCCAGGTCCTTTTTCGCTGGGCAGTTTTTCAGACACTCTGCCCCAGCCTGTAGTGTTACTTGGGGTTGTTGTGACCAAATGCAGCAATTGGCCTTAAGCCTCATACTGTTGGCCTCAGTCCATCGATCCATCAGACCCACTGGCTTCAGTGTACTCAGGAGCTCACCAGCAATTTCTTTTGCTTCACATGAGGCTAGTACCCAGAAGCCCAAATCACAGATAATTACCGCATAATTAAAACTTTTGTCATTAAATGAGAGCTGTCATTTTGGAGCTCACTGGCAGAGATAGGTGTCAGTGTCATCCTGAATTTAACGTGGATGTACCAGAAGAAAGCTAACTGGAGAATGGTGCTGAGGTGGAGGGCTGCTTTTCTGCACAATGAAGCAAAACAAAAGCATGGTGATAGCACTTGTCTTCAACCCAAAATATTCCTATTCTGCCACGGACAATGAGGGATGCCCAACAAGTACTTTTTAGGACAGGTGTGTAGGTCAGCTATTTGTTATAAAAAATCACTTTATTTTAGAGTTGCCTGTGCTTTTGCCCTTAGACTTCTGCTTTTTGTGTTTGAAATCACATGGTGAAAGGAAGGTTTCTTCACTCACTTTTAGAGTAACCTCCACAGTGAAAAGCTATTATTGACATCTTTGGATGCTATTATTTAGTCACAAACTTCTGGCGATGGTGAGGGCAATAAGTGGCGTGGTTGTTCAAGATCCCAGCACATCACAGAAAGGTGTTGCTCTCCTGTCACGTGTCTTGTGTCATCTGCCAGGTACTGGTGCTGGGGCAGGCCTGTGCCTCCACCACGTTGTCTGCAACTACCTGCCAAAGAGACAAAAGTCAAACTTCTCACTGAGGAAGAGTTTGGTACCAAGAATCAAGCACAACCTGTTCTCTTGCTGTAAGTCTGTCTTTTTTATTATTTAATTTTCATTCAAGTATGGGTTGGAATATTTCAATTTATTTTGCTTTACCTATGTTGAGGGACTTGGTGAAAGAATCGTTAGGGAGGCAAAGAGCAAACCTTGATCACTCAGACCTTAAAGGCGACAGTTTTGGCATATTTTGAGGGCTTGAAGCAGGGGGGGCACATTTTGTGCTCATGTTAAAAGGGGAACCTCTGCTGACTCAGTCAAGCTCTGTTAATTTATGCAGAGAAGATAGGGCCCAGTGGTTTGCTCTGTAATGGTTTCCATAACAGACATCTCTGCTCATTCCCTGTAATAGTCTATGTGGTGTGAATAATCGTCAATCTGTTAGCAATTTTGAGCAAGCCTGTTAGCACCATGAGCTGATCAGCTGAGGTTTGCAGAGACATCGCTGAGCTGTTCTGGCTCTCACAGTCACTTTCCTCTGGCAGTTCATCTCTTCCTCCAGGGCAGCATAATGTGGGACCTGCTGGTATTTGGTAACTCTTCCCCCTTTTGCTTGCTTTTCATGATTGTGCCCCAATATGTAATATTTCTGTTCAAACACGCCTGTTCAGTTCAATGGCTTTGAAGGCAGTTGCTGTCTTGCTTCACGCCCATTAGCTGTTGATATTGGGATAAGCTGGTCAACAAGAGGATACATGATTAGTGACCTTATTCTACCAGGGTGCCCATGAACCACGATCAAAATATCATTTTGTCTGTGCATTGGAACTTGTGTCTATACCTCATGCTTCTACCCCAGATAAAAAAGTTTACTAATTCAATCTTTAGTACATATATATCTATATATATACACATATATACATACACACCGTAAGTGGGTGTGTACATGACTTGTTCATCTATTACTTGCATGTCAAACATCTCATGACAAAGCATAGAAAACCACCAGCTCGCCAGCTTCTGAAGTGAAGCACTGCTGCAAAAAGTATTATAATGAATAACTGACTTCTGTCTTAGTGGTGCCTTCATCTTTTTATTCCTTTTAAAAATAAAGTCTGTTTTGACTGTTTTGCTACACTGTTAACAGACGGATACACTCAAAATGTTGGCAGTTATGTTCAAGACTGGATTAATATAGGTTTGTTATTTTACTAGCATATCCAAAGGCAAATATTCCTACTGGACTCCACCCTTCAGCTGTGAAGCAGGTTGTAAATCAGTCCCTTTTTTGTTGTTTTTACAGTAGTTTAGGGGCTTTAAAATGGTATTTAACATTATTACAGTCTGCTTGAATATCGTACAATTTCTAACTATTTCTTCTTTTTTAGATCCACTTTCCTGTCACTCAGAAGCTTCTAAAGAAAACAGTGCAGTCACTGCCAATACCCAGGTGTAACAGAAGTGCTTGTACTGTTCTTGATGACTGTTCTCTCCCAAGAATTTAGATGTCATAATTTTTCGCTTGCTAGGAAAACCCAACATTTACAGAGAGAAAGAATGAAGGCCAAGTTTTCAGATTTTGTCTTTAAGGCTGGAACGGGTAAATTTGTCATTGCGTCTTTCCCTAAGAAAGCTCCAGTAGGTAGGTGCAGATGATCCTTGTCCCTTTGCTGCCATCCTTAATGTATCGCTAAGACGATGGAAAAAATATTCTGTATCTGGAAATATGGAAGGAAATGGCTACTGGATCACGAGCCAGCAGTTCTGATGCTAGCACACATTCAGGCACATCCATCAAGCACTTCCATGACCTGTGAAAATTATATCCTAAAATATCCCTGTTCATGTGTTTCTATTTTGAAATTTTGGTCTCTGGGTTTATTCTCTTTCCTCGGTCAGAGCAATGTAACCTGGGTGCTGGAGGAAACTGTTGTTTGAGCTGATCTTAGATTCTTGGCTGATTCTAAAAACAGGACCTTCCTATCCATTAAGATAAAACTGAAACCCTGGTGAAATTAAGCACAGGTATAATAGTGTCAGTGTTCTGGTCTGCAAAAAAATGCCCATCCTGTCTAGCAGGGCCATTGTATTGGTCTGGTCTCTCAGACCTGGGTAAGAGGTTCCAGTCTATCAGACGTCACCTTCCACTGTGTCTGAGCAGCTACCGTCCCCAGAGGGAGAGAACAAGTAAACATATGATGTTTCCGAGCTCTTGTGATAAACCTTGAGTACTCTGGAAAGCAAATATGCTTCTCACTCACCTCGTTCTCTTCTGATTTCATGTCCCTGAACTCTCTTGTGCTGCTTGTTTTCATTTTCTTTGCAAGTCTGCCCTTATCTGGACTCCTGCTGGATCTCATGTTCCCGTTCACATCCTGCCCCTGTGCCGGAGAGGGCACATGGGATCAGTGCAGCCTGTGCTGGGAGCACTCAGCCTCAGTGACGGGCCGGCATCTGTGCACAATGTGCTGTGCAAACCCAAGGCTGCTGGCTGTGTCGGTAGCATGTTTAGAGTTTCCTAAATGTAAGGACTAAAAGGTGAAAAAGATTATCATTTTTCAGTCTGTAATCTAATCACTGTGTAGATTGACATCCAACCTTGCTTTCCTGCCCTCCCAGCACTGTGTTCGTGTCCCTGCCACCCCAGCAGCCTGCACACTGAGCTGGGCAAGGGAACAATTCTCATCACGGCCTGTCTTTAGGTATTTTTCTGTTTTAAGGTCATATTAGCTTTAAGCTGGATCAGGTTCCTCATCTGACCTACTGCATAGTTTCAGGAGCAGCAGCATCAACAGGAGGGAGAAGGCAGGGCTGCTGGAAGCAGGGGAAGCACGAGCTGACACCAGTCTCCCCTGCCCCTGGTTGCGAGCTTCTGTGAGACCTCCGGCCATGTGCTCCCAACCTGTGTGTCCTGTCACACCAGCCATGGTAGCATCACCAGGACCAGCTGCTGGCCTGGTGCTCAGGTTACTCAGCTGAGCTGATGTGTCTGTATAGAGCCCTGTGGTCCCATCACAAGGAACTCTTTGGGAATGATTGACAGTGGATAGGTGAGAGAGATCTGGGCCATTTCTCTCAGGTTGACAGTGGGTCAGAATAGGTGTGATGTGAAACTGGGCCAGCATGAAGGCACAATCAAAGCACCAGCTCAGCGTCCTCATGTTAGATACAAGCAAGCATTTAATGATTTACCTTGAGGATGGAACAGAAGCAATTTACTTACTACTTCTGCAGGTAGCAGTCTGTGTGCTCTGGCTGGCTCCCCGCTCCCCATCCGCTACGCACACGGCTACACGAACACACACACAATGACTTCTTTGTTGGTGTGGAAAAATGCTCCACGGGGAGCTGCACATCCCAGAATGCAGCTCTGTTTGTGTCTAGAGCCGTGATGGATCACTGTGGGGAACCTTAAATCTCTGCAGCGCTCAGATCTCTATCAAAAATGAGGGCAGCTGCAGTACACTCTATTTAATGTAAACTGCATGTATAGCTGGGTTCCTTACCACCTTGTCAGTGCCACCCCCAACTGCCAAGGCCTGAGAGCCCCTGAGTCTCCTGAAACCAAAGGGAGGTGAGCATTTTCTTTGACTTGGATGCAGGTATTTTAAAGGGAACATGGGAAATAATTAACACATAATTAACCTGTGGAACTTTCTGCCAGGAAGTATTACTGAGGCCAACTGCTCTGCCAGGTTAGGAATTTATATGATTAATAAGAGGTCCAAAGTGGAAAAGGTTTCAGCCTTCAAAATAGGGAGGACATCATTAACCAAAGTGAGTTAAGAAGATAGTTTTCTTATTAATAAATTATTTTCTAGTGGTCTATTGTGGGATGTCTCTTGCATTCCTGTGAACTCTCTGGGAATAACTAATGATGAAAACAGTAGAGCACTGGTCTGATCCACTCTGTCAAGCACTTTTCCTATTGAATATACAGTATCGCAGCTGTACTCGAGAGCTACTAGAGCAGCACTCGCCCTGGTTCTTACTGTGCTCTGGAAAATAACTGCTCGTTCAAACAATGTAAAAAACAGTATCTTACTGTTTGATCAAACAGATAGATCTGACAGATCTGCCATGTCGCGGTGACCCGTGCCTTGTGTCTCAACCCCGGCTAGCTCTGCACGGTTATCGCGGCATATAGGGCTGCCCCCGTGTCCCTGTGCCAGAGACTGGGTAGTGGCTAGGAGGCAGAGCGAGCCCTGCTCGTCAGATGGAACTGGGATGATGCTCCGAGGCAAAGGGGTGAAGGAGGGGCCAGCCATACCAATAAGTCCAGAGAGTCCTTTATTTCCCCAAACCAGGTCTGGTGCGACTGAACTGAACAAAATGGATGACACACACTCTTCAAGGGAGGCGGATACAATAGGCAGGGAGAGGGTACAACCAATGAGGACACAGAGAGGGAGGAGCTTAGGGAGGCAACACAATTACATAAAACCAATAAGGGTATATAACAATAACTGACACTAGGGAAAACCAATGGGGTAATGGGAAATACAGAACTCTCTGGAAGGAGGGGAAGGGTTCTAGGGAGATGGACAGGGGCTGCAGGAGGGGTTTGAGTGATGGGTAGGGAAGGTGCTGGAACAAGGGGAGGAACCCAGGTGATGGACAGGGAGATAAGGGTGGGGAATGACCTTAAAAGGGAAGTCAGGGGAAGGACTGGGGCTTGGGACCCACCACCCGAGGGGAAAGAGGAGAAGTGATCAAACCATCTTAAAATAACTATGGAAAATAATAAAAGCGCATCGCAACACTGCCACTCTTGAAGATTGCCATTATTTGACTGGTTCATTGTCACTTCATCTCACTGGCCAGTCGTTAATTAGAAATGAAAACACATATATGGAGGAAGCCAGTCTGTTTAGGGAGTAAACTACATAGAACTGTCAGAACAGATCAGACTAGATGGCTGCCCTGCCCAAGATGGACCTTTGCAGTGGTCTGTATGTGTGTGAGGAAAGACCATAAGCAATGGAGAAAGCAAAGAATTATCCTTCACGGTAAACCATCTAATTGTGGCACTTTATATCTTGTGGATTCCTTGTGGAGCTTCAGGTTATGTCCCCACCACAGGGCTTAATAGACACTTAAATTTTTATTCCTTCTTGAATCCTTTTAATATTTTGGCCTTCACCACATGCTGTAGGCAGCGTCATCACATGTAGTCTCACCTTCTGGGTGAGAAGGTGCCTCCTCTTGGGTGTTCTGAGCTTGCTTGGCCCAGTCCCATAGGATGGACAAGAGTGAGCAGTCATTCCCTCAAGTTATCATCTCTTGTACTTTCTTCTTCCTGCTTCCTTACAGCTTTCCTGTGCATCAGTTTCCACCCATTGCCCCTTGTCCCATTGCTCAGCACCACTGAGCAGAGCCTGGACCCATCTTCTTGACATGCCCCGTTCAGATATTTATATATACTGATAAGGTCCCCTCTCAGCTGTCTCTTCTCAAGGCTGAACAGGCCCAAGTCTCTCAGCCTTTCCTCACAAGAGAGGTGCTCCTGTCCCCTCATCATCTTTGTGGTCTCTGCTGGACCTGTTCCAGGAGCTCCATGTCCCTCTTGTACTGAGGAGCCTGGATTTGGACGCGGTGCTCCTCTCCCCTCATCATCTTTGTGGTCTCTGCTGGACCTGTTCCAGGAGCTCCATGTCCCTCTTGTACTGAGGAGCCTGGATTTGGACGCAGCACTCCAGATGCACCTCATCAGGGCTGAGTAAAGGTGGAAGGTTTGCAAACTGTTGTTTTGCATCCTGCAAATAGGCAATAGGTTTGCCTTCCTTTTCTCCTTGACCTTGCAAGAGATCTAAGTTTTTGCTATCTACTTTCTCTGTAGCACTTGTGACTTTACACACTTCTATTGTATCTGCTCATCTTTGCCACCTCAATAAACTTGAGTAATTTCTTTTCAAAGTACCTTTTCCACTGACTGCTTCCATGTGTTAAAGTTCCAAATATCCTTGTCTTTCACTGGCCTCCATGCATTTTTCTCCAATATTCTTTTGCCTTTCCTGTTTAAACTCTGATGCATACCACTACAGACTGGGTAGCCAAAACAGCATCAGGGATTCACAATGTAGGGACACTGTGCATTTACACAGTGGGACAATGAGCACTGTGGTTGTGTTCTTCTGACCCCAAGTTCACATTTGCTCTTTAGACCACTGTGAAACCCAGAGCTGATACTTTCAGAGGACAAACCACAATGAGTCCCCAGTTTTATTTCCTAAGCAGTTTTTGAGCCTTCTTAAGGAGCACAACTCCAGGAACAACTCCTTGAGACAACTCCTTGTGGGTATTTTCTCTGCACTGCACAAATGAAAAGTGGTTCTTCTAAATTTTTCATAAGAATAAAACTGTGGCCATTTTGCATCAGACCAGAAATGTATCTTGTCCACAGCCCTGTCTCTCTGATAGTGGCTTGTGGAGGCTTAAGGAGAGAACCAGGTGTTATACTGTGATATTTTCTGTACATATTTTCCGTATCTGTGGCTTGGGAACTTCTTGGCCAGGAGGTTGCATTTGTTTTTGTTCTCACAGCCCTCAGGGGACCTTTCCTCTGTCCACATTCACATGGATTTTTAAATACCTTTTATTTCAGCCAGTTTTTAACCTGCAGGAGGAACTTGTCCTTATCCTTGAAGACCTTTGGTGTAAGGAAAAGTAGGTAAGAACTTGTGGTTTCTGACCTTTTTTCATAACTCCAGACTTGTTCATCTGATAACCATAATAGCCATTGGTTATTATAAAAATTACCTTTTCATGTACTTTGAAATGTATCTTTTTCTAATAGTCTCCTTTTCCTTTTGTCTGTCCATGTGTAGAAACCCAAAGGGGATTGCAACTCATGAAAACTCTCCAACCAAACCTAAAACTAGCAGCCTCACAGCCCTTGGAAATGATGGGAAGGTGCACAGATCTCCCTGGGTTACTCAGCCTTCTGCTACCACGACTGCACTGTTATCAGTACCCAGCAAGCCAGATGAAAGCTACTTCTGCTGTCTGCTCAAGCTGCAGTCACACCTCCAGGCTGCAGTATAGACACCCCCTGTGTCTGAGAGTGTTACACTACATGAGTTCTTCCAGTCTTAATAAATTTAAATGAAATATTAAACACTGGCCTATACATTTTTTTTTGGCGAAAAGAAGCAAAAGTTGGAATCTGAATTTAAAATTGTAATGCAACAAATGGACATGAAGATTTATGGACTTAACAAACACATACAGCTTTTGAGACATGCCTAGCAGACATCATGCTTTTAAAACGTCAAAGTTCATGTAGTTGTCACTTCAAACACTAAGGAAGCTGGCACTCCCAAAGTGCTAGCAAGCTCTGACTGGACAGTAACAAGACTCAGAGATCTAAAATTAAAAACTGTCCAAGAAAATGTATAACTTCTTAAAGACCTCATTCTGCATCTTTTATACCACGCTCCACCTTGCAAAGAAATGGTTGTCTGATCAGCTAAATAAAAATGAGATGTTTCCACTCTACCTTCAGCAGAGGAAACAGAGCTGTTTGTAATGGAACAGCTTCCATGGGGAGTGTCCTGAGCCCTACTGATTGAAAAATGTCTTCTCCTATGAGGTTTGCTTGCCTTTCTCTGGCAGATATCTAATCAGTGAGGCTGAAATATATTTTACACTGTGACCCATCTGAACATTACTGATTAATAGGATGTATTTTAGTTCTGCAGTTATCAAAAGCCTCATTTCAGTTCACAAGTCAGATAGTTTTTCTTTCTGTTACAGCATTTTAGTAATGTCAGCTTGGAAATCTCATTGCAGCTTGTTTTGGCAAACAAGGTACACTGACCTGATTGAGACCTCTGGTACAAAGAGGCAAAGCTTTGGAAACCTGCTGCCTTTCTCCTCCTAACAGCAGCAGACAGACACCCCTGCGGAAGCAGCTTTCTCCTGCTGAAATGCACCAAATCATTTGATAAATAAACCTTTTCTTCTGAGTCTTCAAAAAGTTCAAATAAATATTAAAACCTATAATACAAGAACACTTTTTATGAATTCCAAGCAGACTTTACTCTTCAAAGAAATATGTTTGTATTTCAGTTTGAGAACTTAAACATACAAATTTTCTGGTGAGCTGAGGCAGGGGAACTCTGGAGTGAATTTATTCTATGCTAACAGGATATTCTGCTGATGTACAGCATTAAAAAATCATAGATCAGATGTTTTAAATGTTATTTTCCATATACCTGGGTGTAGTGTTACAGCCAGCTGTCGCCTCCTCATCATCCTAGAGACATACTGGTTGCCTTGGATATTCCTGTCCTTTTCCTTAGGGTTTCCTTAGGTTAGTTAGATCGGTTCCCTCATCCAGTGGCCTCACCCCCTCGAGTCCTGCTGCGAATACAGCAAGGGACAGGTACATGTGGCTGAGCACAAAGGAAAGAACAGTTCATACCCTTTCAGATGCCGGCTCAAAATCACATTTTTCAGACTTCTGATGCCGATGTTGGACACTAATTAGTGCACTGACTACCTTGTTCCACTGAATTCCTTGTTTCCCTCAATAGCTGCAGTCACACTTCCAAGCCAAAGGTTTCTATTGGGTATGGTGGGATTTTGCACTTTGACTTAATTAAAGCACATAACAGAAGCAGAGCTAAGTCTCATCTATAAATGTGGAACCATGCTAGAAACACATTAGGATGAACAGTTCTGTTGTAGTTTCCTCTTTTTTCTATGAAGAGTTCCTTTGGTGAGGCAAATGGAAATAAAATGGAAAGGAAAGAAATATTCTTCCCTATGGAGATGAAGAAGAAAAATAAGAAAGCCCATTAAAATCCCAGTGCTAAATAAAAAACACAAGAAACAATTCCTGCACTGCCACCATGGGACACAGCAAAAATTAATATTGTCTGCCAATATTGGTCAAGATCTTTTTCTTGTCTCCCCTTCAAGAGCCGAAGATGCAGCAAGAACCACAATGCCAATGCACTTCTCAAGTTTACTCATCTCCATTCTTTCCTCTGCCAAACTGCCTGGCTCTTTGAAAAATACTTTTAGTTCACAAAACTTTCAAGGCTTACTAGCTTGTACATAGAAGGACTGAAATAAGAGATTTTAATTAAATTCCAGACTTGTTATTGAGTTAAAGTATTGTCACAACAGACTATTTTGTTTTGGAGAATTTGGGGGTTTTTAACATGCAGCACAAATCTAAGTAGGGCAAAAAGAAACTTCAAAAAATTGAGAAAAGTAGGAATCTCCAGTCTTTGGGTTGTCAGATCCTTTTGGCTCAGAGTTTGTAGCAGGCATGTGGTAGGATGCAGTGCAGTACATTTTTGAACAATGTTGAAGAAATATCATCCCAAAAGAAGTTTCATGGATAACTTTCTTCTTTCTTCTGGATAACTTTCTTTCTTGTTTGGGTGGGCAAGACTTCTTGCTTGTGACTGCAGCTGGAGTGTTACTGCCCAAAGTATGATAGCAAGTTATCAGCCAGGGACACAATGTACACAACCACAGCTGAGCTCACAGATTTGCCTTCCCTGGAGGAGTTACCAGGAGAGTCCATCACAAGCCTTTTAACAGCTCTCCAGTATTTAGAGCCTCATTTCTCAGTCTGAGTCCCACTCTTGGATCCTTGAGAACACAGGTGTCAGAAACATGAATTCTCCGTGTATGACTACATGTGCTGCATGTCCTTCCCCTTCCAGTGCATGTGTATCACAAGTCTCCTGCTTCCAGCCTGGCTGATTAGGTGTGTGGCTGGCGCTGACCAGCCAGTTGGGATGATTTCTTTAATTACTCCACTGGGAAGATGAAACTATTTCCCTAGCTGTGTCCAATGAGCTGACCACGTATTTGACACCCTCTTTTTACAAGGAGATGACAAGGCAAAATATTTGGTACAGGGTGTATTGGATGGATGGATTATGCAGAAATTTGGAGGTGGAATAAGCAACATATTTAAGAGAGGTACAAATGTGTAGGTTGAAACACTTAGATTAAAGGCCTATGAGAGATTTGAGTAATTTTGTTCTTGTACTGCCCTAGATACCAACACAGAGTGAAATGAAAGAGGATTTCATTGAGAGCACTTTGGGTTCCCACAGACCAAAGGGATTTTGAAGCTGACCTGAGGTGAGAAGGGAGACTTTGGAGGGGCAGGAGGTTCCTTGCATCCCCGTGAGCCTTGTGGTGTCGTAAGAAGTTTCTGGAAGATCTGAATTCTTTTCCCATGGGGATCTGTGTTGGCTGGGATGCTGGATAGGTCATGGAGAATGTTTGCACCAGCTCTGAGCTCTGTGCTCACATCAACCCCCACAAAGAGATGACAAAACAAGCTGCTTCTCACCAAAGCTTAGCTCTTTGGCTAAGGGAATTAATAAGAAAGACACAGAGAAGGAAGGCTAAATGGCCAGTGCGGTGTGGGCAGGCGGCATGGTGACTGCTCACCCCTGGGGTGCCACACGTGTGCCTGGATAGATCTGGCCGGGGACACGGCCCCTGTAACCCTCTGTTCAGCAGTTTACATTTGTCACTGAAAGGCATTGCGTATTTAATATCTCACAAGACTTGTATGACTTCCAAGGCCCATATGTCATGAATGAGATAAAACGCTTTGCAAAGTTTAAAAAAATCCCTTTAATCCCAGGGACAGAAGCCCTGGATTTTCACATTGCTGCTATCATATGTTTCTCTTGAGCCCAGAAAAAGTCTGATTTCTCTGGTTTGTCCATTAAGCTGTTCCTTGACCCATTTAGTGGCCCACAACCTGTCTAGCAGTTCTTGGTCCTGCTTCGCCAGGTGGAGAGGCTGTAGGACTTGCTGGACATGCCTACTGAAATGAATGCAGAAAGTCACTCACACTGTTTTGAGTTGTGAAACTCTACCATAATAAAAAAAAATAGATTTATGGACAGGACATGCTTGTATGGTGCATTGGTAATAGCTTTCTCCTTGTAAAAATACATATTCAAAAAATATAAAAATGTTTAGCTGTCAAAAAAGTGATTGAAGCAGCAGCTAAGTACTATTTTTCAGGGGGAAAAAGTGCTCATTTGTCACTGACCATCTTCTCTTGATGTGGTTATCCCCAGTTAAGCTAAAAGTGCCAGAATTACAATATAGTGTCTGCCAATTCAGCTTTACAATGGCTAGATAATTATAGAGCAAGAAAATAATATGTCTGGAAGGGTGTTAACTGAAGAGCAAGGGGTCATGTAAATAAACTTGGCAATGATATTGAAAGGCAAGAAAAAGACACTACTGCATAATAGCATTACTGTGTACAGGAGTTATTTACAAGCAACCAGAGCTTGTCACAAGTAATGAGAATTAGAAGAAAGCTCCTACCCTTGGATGCCAGGCACACCATGGAACCTCTTTGCCTCAAGAATGCCAGCATAGAAGCTTAATTTTCTTTCTGTGCTGCACAACACAGAAAATTGGAAACTGCATCTTCTGACTGGGCCTAGAACATGGTCACAGCGTCAGCTTCCAAATATCAGCTCTCCAAGCAAGTTCCTCTTCAGAGGTCAGTCAGCTCCAGAGTAAGTATGGGACATGAGGAAGTGTTGGGGTTTTTTGTAGAACCCATGTGTTTTGGGTGGTGAGGGAACGCCAAAGGGCTGACCACAAGAGTTAGCAGCACCAGGTACTATTCCGGCCTTGCCTTCATCATCAAACAGTGCTTACAGGAAGGTTAGACAAAGCTTCCATTGATTTCCAAGGTTTTCACCAGACACGTTTATGGCTTCAGAAGGTCTTCAGCCTCTTTTATGTGTAAAAAATATTAAATTGCAGAACAAAATCCTGCATCTTTCACCAACTTTAACGAACAGCTTCTGCAAGCCACTTGTAGAGCTTGTCTATATCTGAGCCTTCTCTGTCCATTTTCTGAAGTGGTTTAACCTCTCTCTGTACAAACACAAGCTTTCTCCGCTATGGCCTGTCTGACCAGAAGTTATGGTTGGTGCAGCTCTATTAATTATTTGAAATGTAGATTAGCACAGATACCACACTGTGCTAACACAACCCCATTGCTTTTTAGCCTGCTCTGAGCATGGCCAGAGCAAGGCAATGTTTGCCTGGAAAACACTGTGTAAATGTTCTTTTCCCTAAACTAAAAGGAAGGCTTGTACAGCATCCAGCTGAAGGTCCTGCTCTGAGACAAGGTCTTTTATCTATGCTGAAAAATAAACAAGAATCTTACCCATAACTAATAAATATCTTCAGGATTTGGCCGATAGAAATGATAAATGGGATAAGTCTGTCAGATTATGAAGTGTATATAAGATTTCTCAATTTTTTTCTAACTGTGGCTGTACATTAATGGAGAGACAATGTCAGAAACTACCCCCATATAATGATATCCAGTATATTGAATAATGCCCCACTTTGCTTATAGGAAAAAAAAAAAAAAGAAAGCCTAAACAATCAATATTCCTTAACCTCTGAATGAAGAAATGTAAATTTTTAGATGTCATGGTGACACAAAAAACTTTAGTACTGGAAGCAAGCTCATTATTCAGGGTTGAAGAGCAGGAGAGCAGGCAGCAGTTGCCCCGCATTTTTAATCAAATCAAACACAGAGATTATTTTTAAGTAACTGTCCCAGTTTTGTGAGGATTCATTGCTGTTACTGCACAGGAAGGATGCATCCCACTGTCTATTCCCCTCTCTCTGGAATCACACTGTCTCCCTGTAATTTTACAGCAAACACTGTGACAATGAGGGAAGTAATTTTGCTCCCCATTTCACTTCTTTTTAAATTTTTTTTTAATGCAGTGCAGTGTATGGGAATAAGAGGGGAGAAGAGGTTGTATCAGGAGCCAGCAGCTGCCCCCTGTTTTTCCAGTGGCCAGCACAATGTGTGCTGGTTGGACTCTCACCTACAAATGCCTCAGTGGCATCCCATGTAGCATCTTGCTGTGTTCAACGTCCTGTGTAAGAAAAGCTCTGCCACTCTCCTTAAGAGTAATTTCCCTGCTGAGTAAGTCTCATACTGACAGTTTGGAGGAAAATTGCAGTTACCCAATTCATCCCTTTAAGAGCTGTTTTCCATCAAAGCAGTCACTGCTCAGCTGTAACCAAGGCTGCTGTTTGCATTGCTGCCTGTAAGTGTGTGCAGTGGGGTGGCAGTGAAATGACTGACTGGATCACGTAGCTCAGCCTAGCGAGTACTTTCACCACCCTTCCCACAGTCCTAGTCATCTCCCCACTTGTCCCCACAGTTCTCCCCAATCTCGTCTCAGTTCCTGCCCTCAACTGTGGTGCCAAGGCTGCCTGTATGGCCACTTTGATCTTGAACGGAGTTAATTGTTGCAGAAAACTGAGAGAGAGTAGATTTAAATCAGATATTAGGAAGAAATTCTTCACTATGAGGGTGGTGAGACACTGGTACAGGTTGCCCAGAGAAGCTGTGGATGCCTCATCCCTGGAAGTGTCCAAGGCCAGGTTGTACAGGGCTTGGAGCAACCTGGGATAGTGGAAATTGTCCCTGCCTGTGGCAGGGAGGTTGGAACTAGATGATCTCAAAGGTTCCTTCCAACCCAAACTAATACATGATTCCATGATAAGAGCAAAGTTTGAACACCAATTTCCACCTGGGGAATGTACAAATACAGCCTACCACAGCTGTGCTGCACTGAATGCCTTCCAGCCTTTCCCTCTAATCAAGTTTCAGATCTCTACCTAGGGATACATAAATACTTCTGAATCTGGCTTTAAGTGATGAAAATGCCTCAAACCCATGTATTTTCTCTGAAACAGACTGTATTCTTCCCGACTCCCTTGTGCTGAAGCTCCCATGCTGTCCCATGAAGCCACTCTTCCAGTATTTCATGAGCCCTTCCCAGCCGCACTCTCTCCCTCTGCCCCATGTTGCTCTGTGCATCAACCCAGCAGCAAGGACAAGCAGCAGTGCAGGGGACTGTACCCTCCAGCCTCATACATGGCATCTCTCCAGGTGGTCTCCTAAATCTCAAGTAAAGCAGGGCCATTCGGCCATGAGGGTCATCTCCTCCCACTTTCCTGTCGCCTGTTTGTCCTTTGCCTGCCCGTGGCTGGGGCTGGAGCCTCCTCCCAGCCTCCTGAGCAGCCTTGCATTGGTGGGGCACTTGTCTTGGTGTGATTTTTGGTAGGACCCCCTGAACACTGTACAGCAGTGCATGTTGCTCCTGGTAGTTTCATGCAGCTGTGAGCTGTGTAAGGCTAGAGGGGTGCCCAGAACTCAAAAACATCATTTGTGGTGACTGTGGGGCTGGGATGAGCCAAGGTCTCAGAGATTTCATTGATACCTCCTGGTGATGCACCCAGCAACTAAGTAGTCCTTTTCAGGGACTGTCCTTCAAGAGACTTCTACTGCTTTATACCTTTCAAAAGCTGACTATACTTTGCATTAAAATGTAAAAAAAACTTACCTGGATCTCAGCTGCTAAATCTTCTTGGCCTGACATCTTACTCAGATGTTTGAACTCTTCCTTCCATTCTCAACCACCCTCGTGTGACCTGAGGGCACTATAAAACAATCCCCTTGGGAGTCTCTCTGCTTTCCCAGGCACTTAAACACTTATGAGACTCTGGCCTGTTGGCACCTTAACAAGCTGTATCTCTTCATATTTAATCTCTTTCCAGGGGCACCCAGAGTTTGGGAGAACTGAAGTTGGTGTCTCTGCAAATTCTCTAACCAAACAAGCTGGTTAGCAAACATACTGAGTAACTACAAGAAAATTAGCAACCTAATAGTATAGCTCCTTTATGGCCTTTTAATGTGTCCTTTCATTTCCATTCATTTGGAAAGAACCTGACTAAATGGCAAAAATAAGTACCTGTGGAGTCACTGGGACAAACACATTCCTGATGTAAGGCCAATGAAGTTACACTTGGGACAAGTTTAGCTCACTGGACTTAGTTATGCCTCTGTTTTCCATGTCAAAGAACTCTCAGCTGATAGAAAACACATCTCAGTATATTCACACCATCCATGAAATGAACCCATGTTTCATGTAGTTTAAACCTGAAGACATAATACATGTTTTGTATTTCTTGTCAAGTAGCCCCCAGAATGCTGTATCAACCTTCATGGTTAACTCATCCATGAAACTTGAGGTAGCTGGCCTTTTAGGATTTCTGCCTCTTCAGGCATGCCCCAGTGAATGGAACAGAGCCAACGCAGAGGGATAAATGCACCTCCCTTCCCAGAGGGGTATAGCACAGAGAGTTGTGGAGAAGGATTCAAAATCTTCAAAGCATCTGAGCCTCCATCCCATGCCTTCCTGTGGAGGGGAGCACAGGGGCCACAGAGAATGGGCAATGCACTGGAGCAGGACTGACAATAACTTGATCTTGTCTGCCCTTGGGCCAAGCACTCAATACAAAAGCAGACTGCAGTTACCTTTCTGTCCCCTCCTTATCATACCGCCCCTCTGTTGTGAGCCCAGTGCATTTAATCCCAAGGATCTATCCCAAAATATTTAGCTCATTTTGTACATATTACCTTCAAGTAATCATACACCACTGAGTCATACGTCATGGGATTAACAATCCTACATATGGTATAAACAGAACCTAAATAAAATCCCAGAAAAAGGATATTGCCTTTTAAATAAGTCCTGACAGCTGTGGAATATATTATGCCCCAATACAATCCTCCCATACGACATACATTAATATGAAGAGAACCCCAAACTGTTCCTCTGGATATTTTGTAAGATTTTATTTTATTGTGGATTGGACATATTGAAGTAAGACTATAATCTTATTGTGCTCTGACCTGTGCTTTTACTGCACTGTATAAACAGCAGTTACTGTTAGATGGAGAAATGTTTACAGAAAGAAGAAATAAAAACAAACGGATTTATTGTGTTGCAGAAATTTGAAACAGGGCTGAAAGGCTGCCCATGTGTTTTGTGCTTGTAAGACCTTTCCCTGATGGGAACAGACAGCTTAAACATGACAGAAGCACAGCGAAGGCCTGTGCTATCAAGAATAGAATGCAATATCCGCACAGCACCGACTCTTTCCAGCCAGCTTCGCCTGCAATCAAAGCCCTTGATATGGCTCTTGCTGTTGTCTGTTCACATACAGCGGGTTTGGGATCTCGTTTTTCTAATAGATTTTGAAATTGTTTTTAAGTGCTAGTGAAAAGTGCCAGATTGACAGCTCTGGAGTCTGGAGCCTCTTTTTAACCACAGAAAGAGTATAGCACGGGAAATGGCAAAACAAACTTCCTTCCCCAGCCCGACCCACACCCCATCAGTGCCAGAGAGGAGGGAAGCACAGTGTGCTATCCTTCTCCAGAGGCTTCTCCAATGTCTTAAAGCTCTCAGGGCAAGCAGCTGTCTGCCTGCATGGGCTGCAGGTCGAGGAGCCGCCCAAGGCTCATACCAGTCCACATACTCAAACCAATGGGGAGAGCGAGTTTGCGTTTTGGGAAAGTAATTCCCTCTTCCTCTCTTTCAAAAGCTGACTTTTTCTCAAGGCAGAGATCATCAGAGAAAAATGGACTTTTTCACATCATGATTTGGCTCCTTTTTTTTGCTGCCGTTTTTACTGACAAGCGTATCAAGATCAATGCCAGCATGATCATTTAGATTTTTCATTTTTCCAAATTCTGTTTTTCTGGCAGAAAAGAATGCTAATAAATACATCAGTGATATCTTTGATAAGAAGATTGATTAAAAACAACATATGAAAAATCTTCAGCTATAAAACACAGAAGTGAAACACTGGCCTGTTTTCAGCCCTACAAAATGGAAACAATTCTGAAATTTTTAAGGAATTTTCTGTTTCACATTTCAACCAGTTTTGTGGTCTTCCAAGTCAAGTCTCCACAGACAGCTCAAGAAGGAGAAAAAAAAGTTTCCTAGAATGAAATCCTGGCCCCATTGAAGTAATCTGCAAAGCTCTAGTTGAGTTCAACCCAGCTAGAATTTCACCCCTTATTTGTACACGGAGCAAATCTGATCTGGACTTGGTAACACATAATAAACATGAGACCCTAGGATGCCATTTTTAGTCACTTTTCAGGGGAGAGCTGTGCTTTAATTTATTTTGTCAAGTGTTTCCACTTGGGTTTTTCCTATTAATGCTTCTGTTACCCGCTGCACAGTAAGGTTATACCTCATATAAGTTCTTCTCCCTTAATAGTTGTGGTACTTTTGCAAATGTTACTCTCTTTAATATGTGATTTCAGAAAAATGAATGCTTGTCAAACTGATTTTGTGCTGTCTTAAAAGAGTTGGATGTGTTAAGCAATTTGCGCTAGCAAACAGACATGTAACTTAAAATGGCAGTGGCCTGACAGAACAGGCTGAATTATCCAGGGCTCCTTCCCAGTAATCAGATGTTAGCTATTTGGCCATTAACATGATGATTCAGAATTTGTGATACTCCAGTTGAATTCTGTCTCTTTCAGACCCCCATTGCAAATGTCTGTGTATACATGAAAAAATGAATTTCTGAGATTAACTGTACATCAGATAAAACCCTGAAAAATTCCATCAGCCACCAAGAATGACAAGAAAGGTGGCACACATCCTTTCACCTTCACAGGTGAGGGAATCATAGTCCAGGTGCTGTTCTTGGTAACTTCAAGAATAGTCCATAGGATTAAATGAGCCAGGAATGTAAAGGGATTATCAAGAAAAAGAAATTATAAAGTTTCCTGATTTTTTTCTCTTTCATCAGTGAACAGCACAAATCTGCCCCTTACGAAGACCTTCTTGAGAAGCTAAAGACTAGATGTTCTGAAATAGCTCACTGACAAATACCACCTTTTGGGTGCAAAATTTTACTGAGTAATAAATAAACAGTTGTATCAAAAATAGTTTTTCTAAAGCTAAAACCACTCAGATTTCTATGTCTAATCCCTTGATTAGTCCAGGTCTGGGGCAAGTATTGGCTGACTCTGGCATGCTCCAGCTCCATTCACCCTCCCAGCAGCGCAAGCCTCCAATATCTCACTTTTCAGGCTGCAAGTTGTCAGCCCCTCAGCTTATGGTAGTTATTTTTATGGAAATGGTGTCACTATATCACATTAAATGTTGAAAGAAGAAGATGTCAAGAAATTATCATATTGGTATAGACTCCCAGATTTTGGAGGATAGAAAAGATTTTTCTAGTATATTTATATATGTATTTAAAATGGCCATTTGAAATTGCCCGGGGAAACCATAGGGAGATGTTTAATTCCCTGAATGCAGGTGATGGTAGGAAAATAAATACTAATTACGCAGCCTTGTGAATTAAATGTATTTTAGACTCATGGGAAACAGGGCTAGGAACAAATTCAAATAGTTAGTTATTCCAAATTTCTCTGCTGAGGTGGAAACAACTTCATGTGTTGTGTGGAGTCTAATCTGCATCTTCCTATCTAGGTGAAGGGTTTGAAGTGATCAGAAGTGTGTGACCTACGCACATGGTCATCCGTCCTTGTATTCAGACAGCAGAGCTCACACGTTGCTGTGATACAGGCAGGAATCAAGTGATTCACCTTGATGCTGAAAAAGCTTCCTCAGCCCAGCACTGAGAGTACTTTGCAACACCATTTCTTGAAGGTCTGTTACAGGACTATGACTGAGAAATGTTCAGAAATGTATGAGCTGACAACGTCTTCAAAACCTGCTTTATAGCAAAAATGGAAAGCAGTGTAACCTATTTATTGTGTCAGACAGAAACTGGGCATGGTTGCAGATGAAAGAGGAGCAACAGCTCACTGCTGCTCAGAAGGATAGCCTGGGTGCCTGCCCTCTCCCCTGGGGGACACCCTCACACCCAGAATCCATTATGGGGGGAAGATTTTGGAAATCAGATAGGTCTTGATTTTATCAGTGCAAAGGGGATACAAATCAGTGTCTGCTAAGGGAAACTTTTGAAGGCAGAGACGTTTTCTTCACAAAAAGAGGCCAGCTACCTCTGACTGCTGGAACAACTTCTCCAAAGCTGTAGGGGATTACCCAGACTGGAGATCTCTGTTAACATTTTCCAGCTCAGCCAAAGGGTTTTTGTTTGGTTCAGGAATTGCTTCTTGGTCTTTGTTGTTTTATGGCCTTTGTTATATCAAAAGTCAGACTAGATAATCATAACAGCCCCTTTCATCCACCAGAACTTTGGATCTATTATATAATTTTAGGAAATCCCAGCCCTGGCTCCCAGGAGTTATATGTGGTCCTGGGGGAAGCTGGTGGAGAATATTGCCTGTTGAGGTATGTGTACTCCCTGTACAAATAGGTACTGTGCACAAACAGGAAGATAAGTAAGCAATTGTGTGAGTATGTGAATGAAACAAGATGATGCACTACAGAGAGAACGATAAAATGAATGTCTGTGTAAAACCAGGCATCTAATGGAAAAAGCAAGAACAGATGGTGAAACAACTCCTAAACAAGCTGTTGCTATAGACTCTGGCCATCCACAAACAAGTTGCAAGAATTTCTGATCCATGGTCCAGTGATTAAAGAGATGAAATTCAAAGGAAAAAGTGGGGGAACAAAAGAGGGGAAAAAGAATGCATAAAACCCCAACCCAGTTTAAGTTTCATAGTGAAATATCAAAGCAATATTGAAACATAGGAATACTGAATACCAATACTTTATTTTTATGTTTTGCATTTACTGAATCAGTTTCAATGGTATGAAGCTCTCTGCCCTTAAGCCCTATGATATAAATTTTATTGGATTTAAAGGAAACAGATTGGGAATCTGGGACAGAAATATATATATATTTTACCAGT
Organism: Dryoscopus gambensis; assembly: GCA_013389985.1. Classification (NCBI taxonomy): domain Eukaryota; kingdom Metazoa; phylum Chordata; class Aves; order Passeriformes; family Malaconotidae; genus Dryoscopus; species Dryoscopus gambensis. The sequence goes on along the minus strand of WEIT01014784.1, from coordinate 93,554 downwards.
GCAGATTTTATGGTTTTGCCAGAGGAAGCTTCAAAACCATTTGATGTGCTGCTTATTTAGTACCAGTAACATATTCAGGAATTGGGGATGGGATGAGAAGAAAGAGAGAAGTAGGGGAAGGCAGAAAGATCTGTGCAAAGAACAAGTAATCTTCTTCCCCTGGAACCAATAAAGCAGTCTGAGGCCGCAAGTGTGCCTGGAGACATGTGAGTGAGAGGGTGAGGGAGGTGGAGTTGGTGGAGAGGAGTTCTAGCTGCCTGCAAGTAATGTTTCCACCTAAATTTTTCTGTGTCAGTCTGAGTGCTAGTGCCCATACCTCATCATTGGACAGTCAGCTGAGGTGACAATGGCAATTAACTCCCAGTTGCCAAAAGCCTGCTGGCAGAAGGGCAGCCAGATACCCCTTTGTGGGTGCTGCCCAGGAGGTTTTATCCTTCATGCCCAGGAGTGACTGTCTAGCACCTTCCCTGCTACCAGCACTTTCCAAACTCCTGGGGACAGACTGGTTCTTAAGGATGCCTTAGCTAATGTTTGAGTTGTTAATTCCTGCCTCACAGCTGGTTATCAAGCGGGAGGAGAAGCAGTACAACACTGCATCTCTGGCTCAAGCTTTGCTCTCCACTGGATGTTGCAGAAGACCCTTGCACTTTGCTCGGGCAGAGGTCTTGGATGGAAATTGGCTTTAAGCCACCCTAGAGCAAGTCCAGAAGCAGTTCTGGGCACTAAAAGGGGGCTGGTCCCTCTCTTTGCTTCCTAAATATATCCCGAGTCTCTGAAGAAGAGGAGCCTGAGGCACCCCTCCAATTTTCAGGAAAAATGTGAGTGTTAAATTGAAGTCTGCTACCATTTGTAACACTGACAGTGATCTGGTCCTCTGTTTACAGTCTTTGTCACCATGGTGGGGAGTGTGTGTGTATGTGTGATACATTCCCATTTACCAAAGATTGTCTGTCTGTCACCTCCACTTCTACCTCCCACCAAGGCCTTCCAGCTGGGATGCTGGCTGTACCACTGCAGGATTTAGGCTGCAGCTTCTTCAACTTAAAAAAGCGCGAAATCTTATTCTCTGCAGAAATTTGCTTTACTGAGAGGATGAGAAGATCATGGGTCATAATTCCTCATTCTGCCTACTTAGCTACGTGTTCCTTGAGTTGGCTACCAGCAGAGCCAGCTGATGGTGATGACCTAGATGTCTAAGCCACCCCATAGCCGGAGCCATCATTTGGGATGTTAAGAAGGACAGGGATCTAGTCCCTACTTTACTCTTTCAACTCTTGCATGTGAGAAGGTAGAGGAGAGAAACTTCTTCCTGGAGAATGTAAGAAAATGTGAAACGATATGTAGAAGGTAGGAGAAGAGCCAATATTTCCCAGTGGTTTGGACTGTATTGGTGTTTTCTGGCCATAGGAGAGCTGAGGAAGTCACAAGCTCCTGGACTTCCATAGGTGGGGTAGGTATGGGCAAGAAGATGAAGTCTGTAGTGATGTTTGTGTCAGCTGTTATCTTGGACACAAAGGAATTCAGATGTCTCTATCATTACTGGTTAAGTAAAAGGGCACAAATGGAGCACCCTACCATAGGGTAGGAGAAATGGAGCTGCTCCTGAGGGAGAGGAAGCTACACGAGGTAGATGAAACTGAATGCAAAATGGTGTCAAACTGTCTTTCTTGAAACATGTAGGGCTCGTTATTTAGTTCTGGTGGTCAATGACAGGTCTTCTTCAACCATAAGTAGCTCTGTGTTTCCTGAGTATCCCTAGAGCTGCTCCAGTAACAGAGGGGAAATGGGAAGGTAGAATTGCTGTTGGAAAATGAAAGCTATGGAGTTGTGTTCGTGGAGTTACTCAAAAATATTCCAAAAGCTGTGCCAGAAGAGGTAGGACCAGGCAGTTAAATTCTCTGACATCACCGGGCAGTCACACAGCTCTGAAATGCAAGGTTAATATCGGAAGTGCTTTAAATTCACCAGCATGATTATTTCTATAAACATATATTCTGCAGAGTAATCTGATTTATCCGGGCACTGGTCATGGCAAGTGTTTACTAAAGTCTGTTTATGTTGCCATCACTAGGTACAGTTTTAAGTCGCTCTGCCCTCAGAGTTTACACTCACCCTTACACCAATGTGTCATCGTTTCCTTCGTACTAAATTTTATTTGTGTAATGTCTTTGATAAGAGATAGTCCCAGCAAAGAATTTCTAGAAAAATATTTTTCGTAAAACAGGTCCTGAGTTCACTTCAGCTGTGTTTGTCTTCTGTGACTATTGTAGAGAGGAACTTTGCTAACAGTGGTGTTTCCAGGAAAAAAGAGCAGTGAGCAGACACTAGAAAATATCAACAGAAAGCAAACTATAACTGTGTAGAAGGGTTCATTAGCACCTATCCTGTGGTGATCAAAATAGAGGCAGTAAAAGTAATGTGTTCAAGAAATTTCATGTTGGATATTTTTAATAGCTTACTAGAAATCTTTTTTGACCGTTTTTTCTTTTTTTGAGAAAAAAATTTAGATTTTTAAAAATTCGTTCTCCTTCTTCAAAGAAGCCTGTATTAACCAAGAAATGGTTCTCTGGGCTTTCTTTCCTCATTCAACAACTAAACTGCATAAAGTGTTTAAAAATCTGAAGGAATCCTCATGAGATTCTGTTTAGAACCTGAAAATCCAGTGACCAAGAGTTACAGTAACTAGTCTGAATAAACATATAAAGGAAGAAAATTACATTTGTTAGTTATCTAACTTAGGAACTAAATGTATTTTGTGGAATGATCTGGGACAAAAATAAAAGGGTAACTTCAACTGTAATTAGTGGGATTTCTCAAAATCCTATTGAACATACCCCACAGGTATCATGAGAATGTGAAGCCAGAATAAAATATTAATGTTTTCCAATGATAAAATGTTTTAATTTCTTTAATTTAATTCACTGGTCTATAGTATCTAGGCTCTGAAAAGAAGGTTATTCCTATCCAGCATGGAAAATGTCATCCTGTGGTAGAGGAGGGCTAACCATAATGCTAGTAATACTGGACAGAAAAAACAATCATCCATGTGGCTGCTAAAAGAAAACAACTGTAGCATTAAAAAAAATCTTTACTGTTGAATTGCAATGTGTACTAAAACTTACACTCTGAAACAGACTTTCTTGTGCATAATCCTGATTAATAAAATGGTTGAAGGGTTTAAATATTTTCTAACTGATGGCTCTGACAAGTTAAGGCTAAATATACATTGCAGCAACCACTGTTGCATATACATTTCATGCACAAATGGAGAAAATAACATGTTGACTGTAATTTCGTAAGACCAGAGGGATCAGTCTCAGATTCGTATCTTAAGATAAAATGGTGCAATTACCGTTGCAGTCCATCTTTCTGGAACATCTTCAGTCAAAGAAAAGTCAACCATAATTGTGGATTTCAGTGGAATATAGATGTAGCAAAAATGTTTCAGACCACTGTGATTACATCATCTGCATCCTGACAATCCCGTGCCATTCACTCCCAAGCCTGGCACAGCCACAGCTTGCTCGGTGCGCTGTAAAGACCAGTGATACTGTACAGATGAAGAGAAAACAAACAAAACCCAGTTAGGGCTTATAGGGATTAGTATGCCAACAGATGCAGATTTTCCAGCATTCTCAGGGAATGCCTTTGAGGCTCAGGCGTCTTGACTGTGGTCCCACCCAGGAAGCTTTGCCCATGGTGGGTGGTGGAGGAACCTGGACTGATGCAATTGCCCATCCGTGGCTCCCTCTAATGAGACCATCAGGCCAGAGGAGACTGCCTCTTCCCATGGTCAGTGACCTCTCTTTGTGACTTCTTATCCTTGGGGAACAAAGCAAACAAAAACAGACCTAATAAATGAATTCCCGCATTGGTAGAGCAGGGCTAAGGCACTCTTTCCCTCGTTCCCACTCCTGCAATGTGGATGGACCTCACTGGGATGCCTTTGTTCTGACACCTCCTGCCAGAAACTTCTGCCTGCTTCAAGGCACAGACAGTTGGACCTGTTGTCTGCAGGACTATCAGGTTCAGGATGGATGGGAGGGAAATGAAAGGCAAGGAGATGGTGAGGAGCAAAGGAGAGGACAAGAAGGAACCCCTAACACATTACCGCCCTGAGTTTTTGGTTTCTTTTCCATCCCTCAAGGTGCTGTGTATACATTGTGTATCCTGCTTCTCAGCCATAATAGACCAATGTGACATGCTACATATGGTGCCACGGTCACCTTTTACTTAATCCACCTTGAAAAAAAATGCAGTGCCACAGCCATCTCACAGACTTATGCAAGTTATAATAACCACCGTTTTAATTTTTCCCACAACTTTGAGGCTTAATAGCTTTAAAATCTTACAAGTTGTAAAAACAATTAAAGTAATAATTTTAAAAATAAGCAGAATGGGACCTTCAAAAGAATGTGAACCTTTAACACTTCATGGTTAAATAAGGGCCTTGTAACACAGTCACTTGAAGGCCAGTCCTGAGAAAACGCAGAAGCATCCTGTGAATTTGTTGATGCTAGTTCAGACAGACTGTTTATTTTCATGATTTCATGGAAGAATTTTAATTTAATGAGTGTTTTATACACTAATGTAAAGCATAGTTTCAAACCTATAATTATAGTGTCAAAATATTTCTGCTTAAACAGCAGCAGCTGACTACAGAAATGTGATTTACATCTGAATTATATCAGGGGGACACTGCTAAAAATAATCAGCATGTGCCTTTTAACTGAATAAAAAAATTAACAAAGAATATCTATGTATCTCTTAGCCTAAGTCTTTCTGCCTTTCATATAAACGCTTTTCTTATTTGCTTATTGCCTTTTCAGGGCTAGGGTTTCCATAAAAAGTGTAGGCACAGAATGGTCATGTGTCATTTTGCCCACCCGTTTCTCCCTACTGCACACACAGCGATGGGAAATTGCATGAGCAAATTGTCAGTTCCTGTCATTGAGAGCCTACATTTTTTGAAAATCTCACCATTAATCTTTCAGCTCAGTTTTAAAATAACCAACTGCCATCACGAAACAGGTTTCTCATGCTGCTTAAGGCTGTCAGCAGGTTTTGACCAGTTCAAGCCACATTTTGCTCTTGGAATGGGGTTAGAAATATTTTTGTTGTTGCTGCTGCTGGAGAATTCATCTTTTGAGGCAATGCCTAGGGCAGCTTCAGATGGGAGAAATCTTGGTTGTGTGTTCCCAATCTGTTTGCACCACTGCTCCACCAGAGATGGGAACACTGCCCTGCAGCAGTGCCCTGGTCTTTGTCTAGCCCTCATCCACTGTAAAGCAGGATTATTCTCTGTTTGTCTTACAGTACCTTCTAGAGGCCCCGGGTGAAATGGCATGCCGTTGTGCTGGATGCTTCCTGCACTTCCCAGGGATGGAGAGTCTCTTCCCCAGAGAAGCTACAATTTGCAGGCCAAGGCACACAGAGGAAGGAGCTTTATCCTTATTTTGGAAACAAAGGACTGATGTTGAGTCTACATCTGCATCTACTGTGGGTGGGAAGGCATGGGGTCTTTCAGAACAGATGCCTCTGCCATGTGCTGGCTCCCTACTGGGGAATGCCAGCAAACCCCTGCTGAAGTGTTCTGTGCCACAGACCCCACTGAGGAAAGAGAAAAGCAGTAAGCGAGGGCACCACGGGCTGTGTCTGCAGTTAGGTCAGCAAACGCCTGCCTGGGAGCACCTCAGAGTGAAGACCTGCCCCCCCAGTCTAGAAAACTTCCAGAATTTTTTGACTTTCAAATTCAACCAGGAAATCTGGTTGAATGATGAAGCAACAGATATTTTCCGCAAATGATTTGTTTCATTCATGCAGGATGATTTGGAAGAGAAGCTGATGATGTTAGCTCACGAGCACAAGCAGGCCTGTGGTTGTCTTGTCTTCGACAGAAGCAATAGCCTGCTCCTCCTCTTCTGTGCTGTCTGAACTTTTGTGGGTTTAGGTTAAGAAAATCTGTCCTACTTCTCGTGCTCGGAAAGGGTTTGAGACAGTCAGCTAGGCTGCAGGAGGTCCCTCACTCTTTTCTCTCAGCCTTCAGCTTTAGACCACCTCCTTTGCCCTTTGCAGTGCTTACAACCAGCACTTTCTTTTCCAGCCAGGTCAGCCTCAGCAGACCACTCCAGCGATCACACAGCCACAGCCCCGGGGTTAACAAGCAGCAGCACAATGCAGGCCCTCTGAGCTACTGACATCTCCATGGCACAGACTGAGTTTCAACACCATCAAAATCAGCTTTCTGCTCTTTGGTTGCTACTTCCTAGCCTAAGAAGGCATGATTATGACCTGATACAACCAGTGTGTGATCATGAATGCATCTGCAAGTTAGAAGGAAGCTTCTATTATGTTTCTATTAAACTGTATTTTATTTCATACTGCATATGGGCATTGAGGTATATGCTTCCACACACATGTCTATATGTATAAATATTGTGCTTCCCTTACTTGATGAAGCATGAATTTGGAGTCCTCTAGAATTCAAAGCTTGATCTTGATTCTCATTGGTATGCTAGCTTTAGTTCATTTTCTTCCTGAAGCACCAGATGCTCTCTGATGCCAGCAACGTGATGTGAAATGCTTTTCACAGGGTAGGATCCTAAAGTTCTGCTATGGCCTTTCCTGACACTAGGATCAATGTATGGATGAATCTGCTGTTTGTATAAATTTCAATGTCTCTGCGGGAACTGCATATATTCCTTTTACTTTATACTAAGATTCCACTAAATTGTCCTTTGGATTTATTTCAAAGAAGGAAAAGGAGGGGAAACGCAGTAAAGATTGCTCTTCTTATGCTTTAGTTGTTTTTTTAACTCAATTATATTTTGACAATTCTGTATGAAACTTTGGAGTATGTCTTTGTTTAAGCAGTATATCTTCCATAGGAATAGTCAGTTAAATGTATATGGCTAGTTTCAGGCATAACAAGCTTTGACAAGGGCATTTAGCGGTTGTAATTCAAATCTAATTCAGAACATCTTAGCGCTGGACCTGTCAAGTACTTGAAATGCACTGTAGCTGCAAAACCAAAGGGTATGGTCCCAGTCGTGCTCTGTGTGGCATCAAGCTGATGTGTCAACAAGAGCAGTTACAATTACAGGTTCTTTCAAGCATACTAAACTAATTTACAGTACTCTGAAAATGTGGGAAAAGGCCTTGCTAGCATAAAGGTGTATGGGACTTTTAGACTGCAAAGGCAAGGCAAGTGACATGGCCATTTCATACAGGAGTTTGAATAGTATGTAGTTTCAGTACCACCTTTGGGCGGTTACATTTGTAACTAGATATTCTGCAGATAATAAGAGATTTGCCTTGCAGCCATCAAATACCCTTGTCAAATCCCGTTAGAATCACATTGCACGTTTATTTAAAACCTCAGTCTTAAATTCACGTATCTGCTAAGTGAGGATGGGGCCCTATTTGCACTGGCACTGACTGGTCCTTTCAGTTTGTCTCCCTTGTTTACCTGATAAACACCACTTCCACCGGCTGCAAAATGCTTAGGCTTCTCCTTACAGGGATTAGAAAACTTAGTGCAAAGGGAGAGGTTTTCCCAGAAGCAGATCTGATCCAAGGATGTCCCACAAAAAACAAGACAGAATTACAATAGCCAACATGTAATTTTAACATCACGATATAAAAAGACTTGATTTTAAAGTGCACCAGTGATTTAAAGCAGCTGCACACATTTAGAGGGCATTGCTTTAATGTGCACACAAAGGCTAATGGAAGCTTTTACAAATGAAAAAAAATCAGGTTTTATGATTTATCTACTTTTTATGCACAACATTATAGGCCTTCCCCCCAGGGACTCATAAAAGTGATTTTTACTTCCCAAATTACAAAGCTAGTCAATTATTTGGGAATGAGTCATTCATTTAAAAGTGTCTGTAACGGGATGTGTTAACCATCAGGAAATTTTACACCAATTGGAATTATAAACACCAGGGTAAAAAAATCTCTTGGCCAGCCATCTATGTCTATTTGTGAAACCTTGAGCAAGGAGCGCAGTGTAACTTATGCTGGAGAAGTTCTGAGAAGCTGACTTGGAGGGGAGAAAGGGGTGGTGAATTTGTTTTCCCTTTTCCTTTTGATTGTATAAAATGTGTTTATTTTATTTTGAAATAATGTAGTTAGCAAGTCTGCAGCAACTTGCAGTCAAGGCTCCTAAAGCACCTTATAAACCTCAGTCGATTAAGCCTTGCAGCATGTACAGGGTAAGGAACTATTAGCCCCATTTTATGGAATGAGAAGCTGAGGTCCGGAGGTGCTGCTGGTGGGAGACACACAGGCGTTTCCTTTGGTGACCAAAACCGCTCCTTCCCTACCGCAATTCCATCAAGGCCAACAGGAACCAAAGGAGCTGGTTTTAATTTGCATCTGCTTCCCTGTATATTTGGCTGTTTGTCCCCGAAGACTTGCACTGACCCATCCAGAAGTCCTCCCTGGGGTTAACAGCAAGCCACAAGCACGACTGTGACTGATGACTCCTGCCTAAACTGATGTCCTAGAATAATAGAATATGCCAACTTGGAGGGGACCCATCAGGATCATCAAGTCCAACCCTTGGCCCTGCACAGGACACCCCAAGGATCAAACCATGTGCCTGAGAGCATTGTCCAAATGCTTCTTGAACTCAGTGTTGCCAAAGGCTGTATTGTTGAAACATCAGTTTGTTCTTTTGGCTGCTGTAAACTCCTGCTGCACCCTAGGCCAAAAATTAGGAAACCTCTGGGGATCTTCATTACTCACTAGTTCTCCAAAGAGAGCAGCAGTCACAGAGGAAAGAGGAGAAGCACCTATGAATAGATAGGTATGTCTCTGCTGGTAATTCCTCTGCCCCTTGCAGGATGCAGAGGCAATCTGTTAATTCCCTTCTTGTCAGTGCTGCATCTCTTTTCTGGGGAAGGCATTCAATCTTTGTGCTTGAAGAAAGAAATACATGCACTTGCAAGTAGATGAATGAAAAGTGAAGGGTGGAAAATTAGAAACAGTGTATTTATAGTGCTACTATTTCTAAAGTATCTTTAGGACCTAAATCATTATTTCTCTTTTTTCCTAAAGAAATTGAATGTTGTAAATAACTCCAGTGATGGAAATATTTGCCCTGGTTCAGCACAGTTGCCCTGCTTCTGCGGCATCCTGGATTTTTCAAAACAACTTCCAAAAATACAAAGTACAAAGTTTAGTACAAAGCAGAATCATAATTCTTACATGTAGTCAGGTAATACAACATCTGAAATTTAAATCTCAGCTCCTTGTACCCAGTGGGGCCACTGTTTCCACATGCAGAATATCCAAATGCCAATGTAAGGACAGAAGTAGGGTCATGGAAAGCTTGGTAAGGAGTCATCCCATAACAACATCCTGATGAAGTCATACAACTTTGGCCATAAACCATTAAAAGGGTAATTCAGAGTTGAAGAAATGCCCCCCAGGGCCTTGGCTAAATAGTGTCAAGGATGGGGAGAGCTTCAAATACAGGAGCCACTGACACAGATCTCATGTGCAGGCAGATGCAGAACAGCGAGGTGTCCAAGGACCTAATGCAGGAAGGTGCAGCAAGAGCTGAGCTGCCTGCCACCTTACAAATTAGGGAGAAGATAGATCTCAACCCTCACTCCCACCACCTTCATAAAGTTCATTTTCCAAGGCTTTGCACAATACTTTGTTTCCTTTCTTTGTACTTAAATCTAGGCCGTCAGAGTGCAGAACCAAGTATTTTGCATCAGGTATTTCCTCACAGCATCATTTCTGCTGGCTGGTTTGCAATACTGTGAACGCATGGCTGGCACAGTGAGCTCTGTTTTCTTTTCTCTGGAAGCGTAAGAAAAACAAAACAGCACCTCAAAAAACTGTGTGTTCAGAATCTGTGCCCAGATTGGAATTATGTGATGTAAGTCCATCAAAATGACAGAGGAATGTATGTTATTCTAAGATAGCAATAAAGCCAAAGCATGCATCTAAATAATCAAGTTCCTTCCATATCCTGTTTACAAGTAATGCCATTATTCAAGGCTCTATCCTACAAAGACTTACGAACAGCCTTACCATTAAGTGAGTGAGTAGATACATTGGCTTCAGGAAAGCTATACACAACATAAAATTAAATATAAATTTAGGTGTTCACAGAACTATTTTACGATAAAGCCAGTAATGGGTTGCTGAATCAGGCCCTGAAGAGTTTGGCAGTGCATGGTGAAATCTCCCCATCTGTAAATTACTTTCTGTGAAACACTTCAACCAAATTCCAGACAAGTCGGGAGATTTAAAAAAGAGGTGGAAAATTTCAGTGAAAAATAGATTTCCCTAGGTCTTAGTTAACATTTCAAGAACTTATCTGCTACATAAAGCTAATAGGCTGGTTGCTGAATTTTAAAGTATTTTCCTGATATGTATTTTTCCAGAGAAATCTAAAAAATGTTAAGTAGCTTGGGTTCAGGTATTATTTACAGTGCAAATCAAGAATTCTTTTTTTTCCACCAACCTCACATGCCAGGAATCTGACATAGGATCTGAACCACAACGACTGAAAATTAAGGAAAGTAAAGGCTATTCTCTTTGTCATCACACTTCCACTTATAGTGATATGCTCTTTTGTTATTAAGCAGGCCCAATCAAAACAAAAGGGATACTGTTTCTTTTATGAGTAATGCACTAACCCACCAGCAGAAAAAAGTTCAAGTAAAATGTATGGGTTCAGACAGCACAAGATTTATTACGATGGCTACAAAAATTATTCCTTCTTAACAGCACTTAAATTGTCTAATTATTCACAGCTGTTTTCAATTTGTTTCAGGTTCTTAATTAGGGGGTAGGGTCTTCTACCCAACGCCTGAACCAGCGCTGTCGAAAAAGGCTAAGGATTGTTTCACGCTAACCCAGCCCAGCCCAGCCCAGCCCAGCCCTGCCCTGCCCTGCCCTGAGGCTGTTAGTGGAATCCACTACAAAGTAATTTGTTATTCATACTTATCCATCTGCCTCCTGCTAGGCTGAGATAAAGAGATACACAGTTTCCTTCTTCTTTCCAAATGATAATTTGTATAATTATTTTAGTCCATCACGGCATTCAAGGCAAGTCTGGATGGAAAGAAAAAAAAAAGTACTGTTTGATGTTCTTTTAGAGGAGCACTGCAGGGCAAACAGGGATGTTTGGGAACCAGAACCTGATAATCTTAATTGACCTCTGGATTTGAGATTGGGAGATGCCTGTTAAAATTTAGCATAACAGCAGGAGGCTATGTGCCTGAGGAGATCTCGAGGAGCAAACAGATGTGCAACCTGCAGGTAGGAGTCCCTCCGGAGGGTTTAGACTTCCACCAAAGACAACTTTCCTGAAGGATGGTACAGCGGGGTACAGCTGGTCCCTGCCGATTTTGGATAGGGAGCTACAGTTTATTGCTGAGGAGAACATGCCAGTTCTATTTATATGTGTTGGACACTAAAAGTAGACAATTATGTCATGCTTAGAAAGATCAGAAAAAAATATTCTTTTCAGGTTTCCTCGGATCTGTCCTAGACATTTTCTGACCTTTGAATGCTTCAACCATTACAGTTTTAAGAAGTCGAAAGCCTGTGAGAATCCATATTCTCCCTCTACCTGTGAGGCTGCATATTTTGCATCAGCAGCAAAACTGTAGGGGCAAGTTCCTGCCTTTGCATGTGTGAGTCTGTGCTTGGGTTGGATGGACGGCTGGGCACATACAGTAAACGGAGCTCGAGCCCGTTCCAAAGGAAGTCTTACTGGTTTAAATGGGAGTAATAAATCTTTCAGGTCACCAGCTGCACTTCGCTGGCCTCATTAAAATTCAGGTCCTTAGTATCTGTGGGCAAGTGTATGAAAAGGGGTTATGGGGTGAATTGGTCAACAGATTTTAGGTTTGTTTGTGCTCCCTGTGGACTCCCCTACTGAAAACGTTCTGAAGAGTTTAATAGGAAAAAAAGAACCTATGTTATTTTTTTAAAGTATCCTATAGGATTTAATAGGGAATTATATCCTGACTATGGACATTTTTTTATGGTTCAGATACCTGTAGGCAAGACTGATTTGTGCATTAATGCATTTTTCTAGTGTGTCTCAATTATAGAAACATCTGCACTAAGTGAACTTGAAACCTCTTTGATTCCCTGTGCAAATTCCCACTATTTAAAAGTCCTCATGTTTTCCTATTTCTTGCTTTTGGCTTAATAGTTTCAGAGTGGGTTGCAATAGTATGTAACTGTGTAGCATACAAAGGAAAGTGGGATTTTTAAGATGTATTTAAATCCTTCAAATCCTGCATTCAAAAAACATGGCTAGCGCAGCACCGATTGATCTCCTGGATGTTATCAGCAGCATCTGTTATCTCTAGTAGAGACAAAGACTTTCAGTCTAAACAACCGTACTTGTTCCATGCAGCACTTTACTGGGCTGGGAGGGGGTGTTATTTGAATCCACTCTAATAGTAATGCCTGTTTAAGGGAAAGATGGAGTTTTATCTGTTTTCAGCCTGGTACAGAGCAATTTTTTTTTTTTAATTACTCTCTGCTGTTATTTATACCAGTGCAAAATTAGCATGAGCCTTTAAGGTAGGCTATTTCACAAGGTGCGGGACAGCAGAGAATTTTTTTTCAGCTAATTGGAAAATGAAATACTACAATCTTAAAACACATTGTTAAGTTTGTTAAGTCCTTCTCCAGGTTCATATAACAAGTTTATAGCAAGCTGTTCTTACTTTGGGTGTGTTGGGCAGCACAGGAAAACTTCTGCAGGTCCGTGCAGGGGTGAATGGTTTTGATTCACTGTTCACTGCATGGCACGCCCAAAGCACAGCTGATATCAGCTGCAGGCTACCAGCAACATGCTCAATTGGGTGTGAGGACATGAGGCCTTTTCTGACTGTCTGTGAATTGAACTCACAGGCAGTGTCTGCTTTCCAGCCACCTTTCACACCCACTGCCATTTTCTCCTACTTTTTTCCCAACTCAGGAGTTGTGCATCCCCTTCCTTCCAGCTGGAAGTGAGCTACAAGTGAGGGGGCTTTGCTGTCATCTCACTTGGTAAAAAAGCGGTCCACTTCCTAGAAAGTTTTGTGTCCAAACAAGAAAAAAAATGCTGACAAGCTATTCCAGAAACAAAGACACTGAAACCGATTACTGTTATTACAACAATCAAGAAAGTCACAGTGAGAGAAGGCTGGGTCCTGTGGCTCTCCTCTTAGGAAAATGTGAGGAAGACTTCCATTTTGATGGAGATTCCAGGGACGGACTAAGCAGGTTGCCCAGTATCATCAAGGAGTCTGTGGTATTCAGAACTGAAGTTGAGGTTCATATCTCATGTAAAACTTCTCTGTATTTCTTTAACTCTCTGAAATAGCTCTGCTTAAGCCTTTCCACCACCTACATTACACATGTTGGCACAGCTTTCTTACAGAGGCACTCACATCTGCTGAGTCAATGCATGTTAGCTATCACGGTTAACTGGATACTTGCTGATATAAACACTTCTTGTATATGTATATAAAGGCTAATTCCCACTGAAATCAGTTGAAAGTCCATTATTAATATCACTGACGTGGAGTAAAGGTCTGCTCAGATTTGAAAACTGAGGTTGTACTGTGACCATTGCTGTTCATTCTCTGCCCAAGCTTGGCATTTCTCTTGATTGGAGAAATGGCACTGGCAGCTTTGATATCTGAGAATGTTCAGTCTGGTTTTGCACTTTTGTGATGGCAACCTGAAATCTGTCCAGTAAACCCAAAGCATTCTGGAGAGAGTTCAGAAAAATTTGGACTCATATAATTTTATGCTTGTATGAATTGTCCTGGTGTTTTGTTAAGTCTTAACTTAGTTTACATTTTAGTCATTCACTGTGACTCCAATAAAAAAGAAATAACCTTAAAGAAAAAACAGCTGGTCACTGAAAATCAAATCCTGCTAATATTTCTCTCCCAATAAAATTGGTATCACTGATATGAAGGCAAATTCTTCACATTATATATTATATGATATACTATAATACATAATAGAATATATACACATACATAAACCCCTAATGCTTTAAGAGCTAGGATTTAGAAAATATATAGGGAAGCAAAATTGCATTCATTGCTGGGCACCCTATTACCAAAAATATCTAGAAAAACTGGAAGGACTTCAAAGAAGATATGTTAAAGTGACTGGGAATCTGGGAGAACTGGATTTTGAGGAAAGTTTTAAAGCACCTAAAACCTGCATCTAGAAATTAATGAGGCAGTGACTCAGAACTCTGACTTGCATCAGAACTGGCACCATTTTTGGCTGGCATATGAAAGTAAATTGAAGACAGGGCTGGTTTACACTGGGCTGTAAAGTGATATGGTTTTGATACAGCTTCACAGGCAGCTGAGTCATCTCTTCAGCAGGACTGGAAACCTTGAAATGTGGGGCTGGAAGTGGCAGCAGGGAGCCAGAATGCCAGGGTACTGCCCAAGAAGGCTTCTGCACCATGAGAAGGCCTTCAGCAACTCCCAAGCAAAGTGCTGGCATCTGCACTGGGAAACTGCACCCACCCCCTCACCAGCAAGAACTTTGCGTTCTGAGAGCACCAGTGTCTGCAAGGCTGGAAGCTGAGGGACTACTGTACCTTGAACTGCTGACAAGGTCCAAGTCCCACTTTATAGACACTTTTTCCTCAGATGTGGCAGTGATGTTACACCAGGGGCTGTAGCAGGAAAATCCAAGTACCCTGCAAATGACTGACTAAGACATGGGAGGAATGGACTCATCTGCTCGTGGACACACAGATGATTTCCAACAGAGGTGGGCATCAGCCCAGATCCTGAAGTCCAGGTATATAACCAAAGCAAAAAAGCTCCCTTTACTAGTAGCACAGCCAGGTTAGAGGAAATAGCAGAGACGTATCTACACATGAAATCAGAAAAAAAAGAATTTCATCAAGAAAATTTCTTAATGGTAAGATACTGTATTTTGTGGGTACTGCTTGTTCTTTTCCCCGTTACTCAATTTTATTTTTTTTTTAACAGACATTTTTTGCAAGAACACATTTATGAACTTTCTCTCTGGCCCCTTGGAAATGTTCTTGTGGGACACAAAAGGCATGGTTCCTATTACGTGAAATTTTTATATTTAGATATAGCAAAATCATGTTACGGGAAATCACACTGCTCACTATGTTTATCTTTGTGCTCTCAGACAGGTTGGCTGATTTAACACACCTTTTTCACTCCAGACAAAACTTACTTCCTTTCAGGTATTATTTAAAACATTAGGGTATAGTTTCATAATAAAATATTACCCTTTGTTTTAATCAGATCCAAAATGAAGTCTGCTCCTGTAAGAACATGAAAAAATTACTTAAGAGTTAAGATATTGATATTGCCATTTAAGGTGTGAGAAGATTCATTTCATGACAGGAACTTTATTGGTAAGGATCTCCGACTTGCATATTCAACAGGCATGTGAGACACAGCACATCAGAGGCTGATACCACTTCGGTGTGAAGGACTGACTGATAAACTCTTCAAAAACTAAGGACTCTATGTGTAAATTCTTACTGAATCAGATCACCAGTTGCTTCTGTTTCCTCCATATTTGGAGCTTTCTCTTCTTATTTTGTTTAGAAAAAAATGTACTTACCCCACTTAAAACCATTTCCTTTTTCATCTGGGCAAAGTGAGAAAGCAGAGATGTGAATTAGTAAACATAGAAGAGCTATACTTCTGCTGCAACAGCTTATTGTTGGAAATCTTAAATCCTAATTAAGGGAAAGAAGAGAATTTGACCTTTGGAAAGTGATAGTCTTGTAATATTTTATGTATATGATCATTTGGAGAACAGCAACCACTTTCGTGTTTGAATTTATAAATGAAAGGTAAAATATTATTAATGTAAGTGAAACATGCTTCGAGGAAAGAATAAAGCAATGAATCACGTTAAGTGAATTTTTGAAGAACATGGGAAGGATGTGCTGCTGCTCCTGGATGGTTAGTTTCTTGCAAACAGGCTGTTAGCTTGAAACCGTATGTGTGGTTTGTTGTTTAATGAAAGAGCAAGATAAACTGGGGAGACTGCAACAATAATGAAAAAACACAAATCCATGAGACAGGTTCTGTGACCACTTCCTCAGGGAGAGGAAAGGCAGGAGGGATGGATTGCTAATGACTAGAAGTAGAATGTTTGATGGCATTACCAGGCAATGTAAATACATGCTAATGGCCTCATCCTGCAGCACCTCCGAGGTGCTGAGTGAGCAGCCTCAAAACAGATCACAGCCAGCAGCAGCAGCCTAGACTGTTATAGGATAAGACCTGAAGTTACAGAGAATATTCAGAGCAGGTTTTTAGTCCCTGCCAGCACTTGTGGGGAGAACATGAGATCTGGTCTCCAGAACACACAAAATCCAGGAAATCGTTGTCCCATTCATGTTTCTCTCTATAGTTGCCTGAATTTCATAGGCTCTGTTTTGATTTCTGCTTTAAAAACTCCTGTTCTTAGAGTTATTTAGGGAGACATTGAGGTCCCTAAATATAGGTGGCTTCCAGACAGCACTCCATAAGTACATGTGTCCCTTGCAGGAGGGCTCTGTCATTGCTGGTGGTGTTATACTAATGTCCTAGGCACCCTCAGGGGTCCCAGGTGACATTCAGTACTTACAGATAGGCACCAGTAATGCTCCCTTAGTTTCAACAGGAATTTCTGGCTGTATGAGGTTGGTTTCAATTTATTTCAATATTTTCTCTCCGATGTCCCCACTGCATTTGTGCAGGTGAAATATTCCTGGCTTAGTCTTCTGGAGAATGGAATTCACCCTGGATAAGAATTGGTTTGGACGTAGCAATTTTTCACACAAGTATAGTGATGTTAGACACTGCAAGTCTGTGAGTACCCATGGTTACTGATGTCTAAAAAGCAAAACTGCCAGTGTGCATCAGAACAGGAAAGCTGTAGTTCTGGCACCAGAATAACATTATATAAAAGTCTTCTTTATGGGTCTTGAGGCAAATTCAGTTATTGTTTGTATGCATGTGCTCCTTTTGAGGGCCTGGTGCTCTTCCCGAGGACATTAGAGCACATTCCGTCTTGCCATTTTGCCTCCAGCTGCACAGCTCCTTCTTCATGTATGGCAGCTTTAAAATAACAAAAATGTACTCTTTAACCCTACTGACCTTTAAGCACATGACCTGTGAAAACATCGTCTTCTTTCTATCTACCGTACTCTGTATATTCAAGCACAGATTTGACATTTATGTTTTCCTGAGGCAGTAAATTTTCCTTCTGCTGACATAGAAGTAGAGGCTTTAATCAGAATAAATCTGACTCTTTAAATCAGCTAGCTACATCTATAGTAAATTAATTACTAAAAATGGCTGTGCTTAAGGAGTCAGGATGTTGCTAGTATTTATTAAGAGCATGACTCTATTTTTTCTACAGCTTAAAGATTTAATCTCTGTACAAGTGAATAATTTCAGTTCACTTCAATGGAACTAGTATGTGAGTTAGACACTATTAGTCTGAGGCCCAAAATTAATGTGAAAGCTACTGCTTTCCTTCCCAAGGGAAAACCAGGACTGGACGCAGATGAAGGGAGTCATCTTTAACTCATGTTGTCTACAAAATGGATATTTCTGGGAGCAGGTGGTGTTTGAGCCCTTGCAGAAAGGGCCCTGGGCTTCGTGGTCAGCCTGGGGCCAGAGGTGGGATATCACTGTGCCAAGCGTGGGGCTTGAGGCACAGGTTGTGTCAGAACATCCCTTTGCTACCAGCCCCACACAAGCCTTGGCTCCTGGCAGTCACTGGGCTTAGCCAGCTCTGACCTGCTTCTAAGATACTCTGCAGATACACTCACTGAGTTCAAACTGAAACTGATAAAATACTTTCCTGCAGTTTTTAACAGGAAACACATCCGGCCTCAATAGCAACAATAACTGTCATAATTAAAGACACTCTTTAAAATTTCATTTGATTGAGAAAGGAAGCTATTTGAAGGAAATGTCAATCCAAACCCTTTTTGTGAAAGGAGTCTTTCTTTAATGGCTTTCAAAGCCGGCTCTAACTGTCTAGGATAGCTTAGAAATACAAATGTCAGAAGATTTCTTGATCAAAGCAAACTCCCATTCTTACTGTTTTTCATGTCTTTTACAAATTTCTGTCAATTTTATTGAGACCCAAGCAAGTCCTTAGACTTTATTATGAAAGAATATATTTTTCAATTTTTACAGCTTTCACAATATCTTTTCCCTAACTATGACTGCTGCTGTTCAGAAAGTAATGAGTTTGGCCAAACATCTTTCACAGATGAAAGCTATAATGGGAAATAAAAATAAGAGCTTTCTCCACCCTGACAGACTCCCATTTAGTCCTTTGTTTCTGTCCTCGAAGACTTTAAGAGGAAAACAGGTTTTGTTCAACTCTCCCTTGCCCCGGCCCTGCCTGTAATTTGATGTCTGACTCTTTCCCAAGACACTCTTGAACATCCAGTTTACAGTGGAAATATCTTCCCCTCAAATCTCCTCTTCCCTTGGTTAAAATGATGGCCCTTAATGGCTGGGGGTGTGAGGACCTCTATCCACAATGCCCTGCAACCCTGCAAAGGTGTGAGTGACCAGTGTGGTATGATAGAGCTGGCTGTGGGGCACACAGGAGGGACAGTGGTATCCCACTGCCACAACATCACACAAAAGCTGCAAGAGGCTTTCCTTTTTTGCCCAACTGCCATGCCTGTGAGAGGAAATACCAACCGAAATTTTAGGGTATTGACTGGCAAGCTGCTATTTGTCATATGGAAAAATACCAGTTATTCTAAGCTGGTGCTTATATGGTGCAAAGGTGGAAAGACAGCATCACGAGGCTTTTCTCTTTGCCAGATTTTATATGGGAAAAGTGAGGTGTGTCTGAAGCCATGCCAGGATGTCCCACACTTGCTTCTCATTAAGTCTGAAAGCTTTGGACCAGCAGAAAAGCCCAGCATCCCTGGGGGAGCAGTGTGTGCAGTACCTCTGAAGGCCCATGTTCCTGTTGTAACCTGTGCATATCTGTCACTGCTAAAGCCAGTGACAGGAATGATGCTTCAAAGGGACATCATTCAACTAAAAGTGTTGGCCCTGATGATTTCAGCTGTAGTGAAATCTGGCAAGAGTGTATCTCTGGCATAAAAGTGCCATTCTCTTTGAATTCATGGGGACATAGCAATTTCTCATTCAACTCACAGCAAAAAGACAAAAAAAAAAAAGGAATTAAAAAAAAAAAACAAAGAGAAAAAGAATCAGAAAAAAGCTAGGCAAAGACCAGACCTTAACTGGATTAAAACAACAGCAGTTTTAGTCTCTTGTACGTCTGATGAATGAGTAATTAGACAGTTTTTTGCAAAATCCTGCAAAATTATTGAGGGTTCCCCCTCAGTCTTACAAAGAAAAGAAAGTCAAAGATTAGGCCACTGATCCACCAAAGAGTTCAAAGTCTACTGAAGGGTGGAAGCTGCCAAATTCATGAGGTCATGTTCAGAGTAAGATAACTGTCCAGATCTCATTCTGAAAATGAGTTTCCTTTCTGGTATGCATGTGAAACCTTTCAGTTTCTCCACTGACTTTAATTTTCAGCCATTCTAAGCTTGCTAGACTGCTGCCTCAGACAAAGATGATAAATAAAAAGTTTGCTGAATAGATAGCTTTCTGTCTTTCTCTGATCAGAAAAAAATCTCCTTAAAATAAGCAGCCAGTGCTGCAATGTGATCAATAAAAATGTAATCAAATTAGTGTTCTGGGTCATAGGTGCAGAAAAGTCCATGAGCTGCTGTGAATAGCATCACTAGCTTGCTTCCTTTTTTAAAATATTTCATCCACACCCTCAAATAAAAGCAAATTTTCAGTCATTTTAGTCCTAATTCTTTAAAATGGCATCTAGCCTAAAGACTAATACACAAAGTAAAACAAGAAACTGGGAAAATGAATGAATGAATGAATGAACGCATACTGTGATTTCTTCAGGATGTCAGAAATGGAGTAAACAGTAATCAGAACTACTGATGGATTCTGTATTGGTCTGTGACACAGCTCCTGGACAGGCCATTACCCCAGCACTGTCTTCAGGCCTGGAGTTGTGGGTTCTCTGAGCAAAGGGGAAGAGAAAAGGTTAAAATGTGGTAACAGAGTCTCAGGACTTGGTGAAGGGCATCTGAGGAGTACCTGAAACAATAGCTGATTTTAACTTTTAATTAACTGTCTATCAGGTTAATTGAACTTCTGAGGCCAGAGATGGGCTGCTCTCAGTAAATAATTGCAGTCATTTGCATTCTCCAACAGCCTTCAATAGGGCAGATTTGGCAGCTGACTTTGCAAGCGACCCCTGCTAAGGCAGGGTATGCTGCAAGTCACTTCTGCTAGTTTGAAGCAGGGTGAAAGTGGTGCCGTTATAGCTCTAGTTAGGCTGTGCTGGTCTGAAGCATTTCTAACTTAAAGATGAACTGAGTAACTCTGACGACATCTCTTGGCATATTTAATCCCAAAAGATCTCGAGATAGTGTAACACACGAATATAGTTTTTATGTACCACTAAGTCCTAGACTTAGGTATTCAAGTACCAAACATCTACTGAAAATGTAAATCTGTCATTTAAGTATCTCAGAAGACCTTAACCTGAAATTAGAAGTCTTAATTGAATGAAAGATCTTCACTAACAGTAACAGGAGTTTTGTCAGAGTAAGGACCAAAGGATTTAGTCTTAATTTTGAAGGCAAGTACTTTTAAAACTGTTGATAACTGGATGAAACTGCTTGTTTGGAAAACTCAGAGCCACTTTTATATAGCAGTGGCAGAAATGCTAATGCCATTTTTCCTTGCAGGTCAGTGACAGAAACACAAGTATTAAGAAAACAGTTTTTGAATGTTATCTACAACTTTAATATCTCTTTTTAGATTTGTGAGCCTGCTGAATTTGCCTGTCTGTAATCATTATTAGATTAAAAAAAAACCTTAAAGGTAACTATTTAAGTTAAAACTTATAACTTTCAAGTGATCATCTGCACCCTGTCATTTTGACTTCTTAAGCCTGGAGTTTGCAGTGCCTCAGGCAAAAACATGACTATTACCGTACGTCAGATAAGATGCAGCCTGGCTTTTTTTATATATAATATTTATTGGATATTGGGCATTGCTAAAGGGGATCTTATTTTAAGTGAAGCCAGATTTTCTGTAGTTAATAGAGTTAGGAATGGTGTATTATTTTCCAACTTGGACGGGTTATTAATACTTATAAGTTGTGAACATGGAAAGAATTCCCATAAATCTGTGTAGTGCACTGAATCTTACAACAGAAGAGATAAAGATGTATGAAAAGCTGCTGAATGCCTGCATGTCACATTCAGTCCCTGTTCAAAGACCTGACTCTTCTCTGTGGAGCCCAGGAGGAGAGGATGCCTGAGTGGGGCTGTCAGCAGCTCCAAGGGCTGCTGGTCTCGGGGTCAGCTCTCCTCTTCTCCAAATGTTGCTCTCCAGCTCTGCGTGTTTTCCATATGCATCATGATAGTCCTCTGCTTTCCAAAAGGGTATGGTTTAGCCAAAAGTGGGAGGATTTATCAGGACAATACAAAAAAATCAAAGAATTTGATTATTTTCAAATCAAAGACTGATTATTTTCCTCCCTCTGTTTTAACAGACAGAGTGGGCAATATTCCTTCTGTGCTGCTGAAAGGGACAAGGATCATTCTCAAGTTGAAAGGTCTCTCTCCAGTTAACCAGAGAGATCATATTCAGACCTCAGTGTCCTATACCAGATTTTGGATCTAAAGAAAGTCATATACATCTGTGTGTGCAGAGCTGTTCTTTTCCCCCTGCTGAGCCACATGAAATTAGAGGTCATTTTTATTCTGGCTTCCCTTTTCAGTTCTGCACATGCCTCCCTTGCATGCACAAGCCTGGCATTCATGCAAACCAGGTGCATGCAGAAAAGAATTTTTCTCTGAATAAGTATTTAGCCAGCAGTAACTAAGCTCTCCAAATTCTTCTCTGGAGTGCACAAAGCTTTGTGTAAAACCCGGGACAGACTCTCATTCTTCGCTTTAATTTCTCAGTTGTCCTATCGAGAAAGCCAGAGAAGATATTCCCACAATATTCCCACTGCTTCACTGCATGACTTCAGGCAACACAGGGACTGCAGAGCCCTGCTAGGTGCTGAGGGCTCTTGGCCCCCTTCTGACAAAACACTTAAGCGTGTTACTGAAATCAAAAGAAGTACTCACTGGCTTCAGTGTGATCAGTGCTTTTGCTTTCCTTGAACAGGGTTGGAGCATTCAGTTCCTTATTCCATCCAGTCCTTGATGATTTTGTTCTAGCTCTCTTTCCCCCACTGTCTGTAAAAATGCATGTAATGGTACTCAGCCTGTAAAGATTTTATAATGCTACACATTATGCAAGAGAAATGCTCAGGAAAGTGAATTATAAATGTCAATGTATTATTTTGGGAAGTGTTAGTAGGAAAATAAATGTAATATATCCATTCTACTTGCACAATAGCTGCTACCATCATTCTTTTACATCTTCTGTGCAATTATTGTCACTGTGCTGTGCAAGGTCACATTGGCAACCCCAGCTTTATGGATGTAAAGCTAAGGGAAGGTAAGTGACTTCCATAGGTCACGAAAAAATCAATGGCCATGCAAAGGCCCAGGTGTCCTACTCAGGCTGTAACTTCTGAATCACCTTAACTCAGTGCTATAAATAACCTGGGTCCCAATTCTTCTTCCACCTACATTCCTGTATCTCCATCCCCTCCATTTACATGTCACTGCTCTATGTCTTGTGTAGGAACACTCACAGTTCAGCTTCAGGTTCTCTGCTGCCGTGTCTCACGTTTGGTGAGGAGATGATAGATTAGTTCCCTGGTACTGAGGTGGGTAACTAAAGCAAGGCTTACAGCATCCCTAAGTACCCAAATGAACAGCCTTCTCTCAGAGAGTTATGGTTGTGTTCTACACAAATCTGGAGGTGGTGTCACATGTATCTGCACATGCACTAAGCACTGATCATATCTGACAAAAAAGCAAAAATGGAAACCCCCCCTAAGGCAAGATCTCCAAATGCATAGTTAAGGCACAGAATACGTGGATGGTCGCATGGCTTACACTGGGCACCGTGGGACCCACAGCAGCAGTTTTCTTCTCAGCACTGGCAGCTTCCAATACATGGTGGTGTAGAGGGCAGATTGTACATTGTGCTTTCTTAGTGTACTACAGAAGGAATTAAAAAATTCAGTTTCAATTAAAAAGTGACTTTGTAACATGTTTGGTTATGAAAATTGTAACTAGTTGGTGCTAAAAATAGGACATGGTACAGGTACTGTTATGATCGGATGACTTTGCAACATCCAGCATTCTGTGGTGAGGAACTGTAAGACCCATCTCAGACAGTGAAATTTCTCTTCCTAAAACTTTTTTTAGCTTGGTGCCACAGTAGTTTGAAACATAATGAGTGTTTCCAGTTTGTACCACACCAAAGATATAAACACTGACCTTTCATTTTGTCTTCTGATGAGTTGAAAATACAATAGCTGTCTGGGAGATGTCATTGAAATATTTGCTCTTGACTGAGATGGGGCATCCACACAGCAATATAATCAGATCACCAGGGGTTCTCTCTTCCCTTCCAGGGAAGCCTTGAAAAACAAAACGCCCTCCCAGTGCTCACAAGCACTGCCAGGTTAGGCTGTGGTGACTGAGGAAGTCATCTGAATGGTGCCTTTGTCAGCCAGAACAGCTACACCTGATGGGAGTTTTGAGACAATTCCTAGACCAGCCCAGTAATATAAACTGAAATAGATGTCGCTATTTTTGTTTGTATACTAGACTGTGAACACTGAAGGCTTCTGAGCAGGAAGGCTGCTTGATATTTCCATCTTCTCATGGGTACCATAACTTGGGTAGACAGCTTGGCCAGGTATGGAGCAGAAACTTTTATTTGCCACCAATTAAACTGGCAGAACTTGCAAACCACAGGCTGCTCCTATTCTTGTTGAACCACATCTCATCCACATCCATGTATTAGAGGGAGAAACAGCCTCTGCAACCACAGAAGAAAGCAACATTGTGAACTGAGTGTGTTTTGATTGATGCAAGTCCTTATGAGAGGTTTTCAAAGCATCTGGATAATGACTTTATTGCTTCAGTGACGAACTGGACTACTCCAAAGGACTGTCCGTGCATAGGGCTTTGGAAGCTTACTTTCAACCGCCATTTTAGATGGGGTGGATTTGCCTCCACCACTGGATGTGTTCTTCTCCTGGTGAATGCTGACCTCTGTGCTCTGGGATTGGGGCTGACAAAATTGACCAGACAGGTGTTCAAAGAGGGAGGGCAGCTGAGAGGGTACCTGCCAGTGTGCAGCAGCCTTGATAAGCTGTGGAGGCACACCTTGAACTATGGTCGGTGAAAGGCATAATCCAAGCTTGCCGAGAGGGCTTTAATAACTCCCCAGCATTAACAAAAGAAAACTCTGGGAGTATCTTTATGGGGATGGGCCACTCATTGCAAGCGCTGAGATGGCAGGTTAGCAGGACTACCTGGATAACTACAGAGCTTATAATGTGTCAGACATCTGCAATTGCTGTTGTTAACAGTAATTAACTCTTCTGCAGCTTCAGTTAATTTTAAAGCTGCTGATCATCTAACTATAGAAAAAAACCTTAGGATTCCAACTTGCATGTGGCAGCATCTTAGAATCAGATCTTTGCAAGGGATTTGCTGCCACCAGCATGTACTGCACAGCACTAGAGGAAGTTGCTGTATTTACATGAAGGGAAGATAGAAAGCTTGTGAAGAGGCATGTCAATAGCCTCCCTTTTTTTTCTGGCATACTATGATGTACCTCAAAAGACGGTAGGTTTAGATTAGATATTAGGAAGAAATTCCTCACTATGTGGGTGGTGAGGCACTGCAAGAGGTTGGCCAGAGAAGTTGTGGATGCCCCATTCCTGGCAGTGCCAAGGCCAGGCTGGATGGGGCTTTGAGAAACCTGGTATAGTGAAAGACCCCATGGCATAATCTATAAGGTGCTTTCTAACACAAACTAATCTATGATTTTGTGTGCTACCACCCTTTCAAATGAAAAGCAGAAGGACATCCATGAAGTAGTATCATCTACCTAATGCAATGGACTTCGTAGAAAAGTCTGGATAAGAAACTGAGCTGCCTTTGTGGAGATGACTACAAGCAGAGGAGCTATACGCCTGGTTTTGGGGAGCTATGTATGAGGCAGAGAGAATGGGAGGTAGGAAGGCAGAGAAGGGAAAGCCAGAAGGAAGCAAGGGAAGAGGTTGTTGTTGAACCCCTGAGGGGGAAGTGACACTCAACTGACTCCAAGGCAAGTTTGTGAATTATGAGCAAAGATAGCACATGCTGTTTGCCTCTCTGTTTGCATTGTTCAGAGAGATGGAAATTTATGTACAGTCACGTAAATGAACTAGAGTGCAGCAAGAAATATCCCTGAATTTATCTTTCCATTTTTTCTCTAATAATTGCTTCAGGATCTCAAATCCCAGAGGATAAATATATGGTTACCCTTCTGTTCCTAGTGGTTAGACAGTTTTTAAAGAAGGATACTAAATATTGAAAGACAGTTGTGTACATATGTGCATGCTGTCTTGGAGATCTTGTATGCATGTGTTTTCCAAGCCCATTCCCAGATAGAATGCCATTACTCCACAAGCTGTACAATGATTTCACTATTGAGAAAGGCAATCCCATTGTGATTTGAATTGTGCCTGGAGTTATTAAAAAAAATATCAAACATGGTTTTAATTGCTATGAAGGTTTTAGTTGCTTACAGCCAGGAATTTAGCTCAAAATGTCTGCACTCCTGAGTTTAATTTGTGCAAAGTTTAATATCTTCATGCAATAAACCACTGAGGTATTTCTGTTTTTAGAACAATATACTAAACCATTCTGACTTCTCCAGGCAGGATCAGTTTAAAGCTTTGATTACCTAAGCTTTAAATCCTTAATCTGTGCTTGGAANTGGAGAGGGGCAGAATTTTCTGAATGTCCAGCCAAGTATCTACTAAAAAAATGAAATAGATTTTCTATGGCACACATACATACGAATTTGCCCATGATAAAAGCACACTAGTGTGCTAATTTGAGGGGGGGCATGCACGTGTGGCCCATGCATGGGCTCTCAAGCTGGGGACAAGTGCCTGAGCTCTGCAGTCCTTGCCCCTTTTACCCCTCACAGCCATGTGTGAGTAAATCACAGCTGTCAGTATGGTAGCAGCTTGATTAAAGTTCAGGGGTTTAATAGATCATTTTAAAAACCCCAAATTACTCCCACTCCCTAGCCGATCCACCTGGACCCTTGCCCTAGGTGCATGGCAGTTTTCAACCAGCACTGGAGAAGCCAAGTCTGGGCCTGAGGTTCCTGCTTATTCCCCAAGGATCCTTGCTGCAGACCTAGACCAACATTCTCAGCTGTATTTAATCTGCTCTGAGACAAGCTGGCTATGAGAAAATGCAAAGGAAAAGGCACATAAGCAAAGACATGGAAAAACTTGGACAGTTGGCCTGCTTTGTTCACTTGGTAAACTGGAGGCTGGCCAGTAACAGCGGAGCTCCCTTGGCAATACAAGTCTGTTCCAATTAATCGTGTTTAACCATTCTAATCACACTTTAGCACATTAATCCTATTTTCAATCCAAAACACATCTGAAAGAGCGGCATGTGGGCCTTTTTATAGCAACCGCAAATCAGATGTAACTGAGAGACATAGGGCCCTAGTTTACTCTGCACTTTCACTGAACTTAAACTTAATAAAATATGTGACTGAGTTGTGGTTGGATTTACTGCATGATGTTGATGCTTCCACATATAAATAGATCCCTTAAGTAACTTAAAAACCTGTCAGAAAGGGCAGTGAAAATTTGATTATAAGGTAACCAGTGCGTGTGTTTTCTAAAAATGACATTGTTCCTCTGGTCAGTGGTATTGAGAGAACTTTTAAAATTTAATCTGCTTATGGATGTAAATGATGCTACACTTGGAATCATGGGGCTGCATTTTTTGCCTCAACTGTACTCAGTTACAAAGAATTTTATGCTTGCTTTAACCATGAAAACAAAATAAAGCTGTTATCTTCCCCCAGGAGTACTTTCTTCTGGCATTTAAAATAAATTTTAGAACAGCAAAATTTTAAACTTTATTGTATTCAACATGCACCAAGTGAAATAATATTTTTGGTTTGTATTCCTGATAAAATGTAGCTGCTTTGCATTGCTTCTGTGTTAAAAACCTTGTTTTCAGTGAGAGATGGTCTTGTTAAAGTGCAGATCTGTGATGATACATTTTATTTTCTGCTCTGTGGGTTTGCTTTAAACTGAACAACAGCAACAAGAAAAAAAGTCACGTCCAGGTATGTCCATCCCCAAACCTCTAGGTGTCTTTAATGCCCAAATCCATGTTTATAGGCAGACCAAATAGAGGTGCATTGAATTGCAAATTAGGCAGAAGGGTTTGTGTTTGAGCCTTGAATTTAGCTCTGAAATGGGAATGAAGTTATCAATTCATGCTAAATTAATTTAGCAATTCAGAATATAGCAAGAAAAAGTATAAAAGAAAATTCCATCTTAAAAAGGAAAATCTTGAACAATTATCAGGATTACACTCCATGTTTGGTTTTCTAAGTAAACACTTCTAGATTTTTATGTTTCAAATACTAATCTAGTAAGATACATTAAAGGAACCTAAATGCAAACTAGAAATGAGTTTATCCAGGTAAGATTTTATTAAACAATTTAATTAATTCCAGTTCTTTTGGAAGAAATTGCAGGTTATGGTTAATGTAGTGTATCAGACAGGAATAGCATTCACAGAGCCACCTGCATTTAATATAGAACTGTCAGAGATCTCTACTCACTACCACTTACCTAGAAAGAAATATGCAACAATTTGATCAACCCACGACTTCTTAATATTGAAAAAAAACCATTTCTTTTTCTGAATACAATGAAAATACAGACTCTGTTTATGGAATTTTGCTCTTCAGTATAATCTATACAAGGTTTTTTGAGCTTACTGAATTAAAAGTCATTTTGGCTCCTTCTTGTGTGCTTTAGTAGGCACTGGAAAATACTATCCTCTGGGACTGTACTCAAATAGAGAATTAAGACAATACATTCAAGGCAAGTCTTATAAAAAGGCTTTTCCAAATATCATGAAAGAAAGTCTGAAAAAATAAGTTAGTGCTTGTGATGCCAAAGTCTGAAAATCCTTGGGTTAAAGATACCAACTATTTCATGGAATATTACCAAATTCCATGACCTGCTAACAAAACAGCTTATCTAGCAGGTATTTCTAACATTCTTTGAAAAGGAGTCTCAGACTGATGAAAAGAGCAATCGAGTGGCTTGGTATCTGTGGTCATAGAGCACAAAATGGTGAACAGACAGCATTGGCTTCTCCCCCATCTCTGATGAACAGCATGACTGGAAAAAGTATGAACCTCTTTTGCTAGCTGCTTGCCCTGTAAAATAAGGACAAGGCAAGGGAGGCCACAAAGGTCAGTTTTACCAATATAGGAGCTTTGAGACACCTACTAGACCAGGCTGCCTTCACAGCAGATACAGGATACAGAGGGGGAAACTGCTGTAATGGGAAGTTAGGACCAGTGTGAATAATTTCTTTTTCACTGCCTGCACTGTGGCCTTCAAAAGCTTGGCACAGTGTAGTGATTTCATGGTCGAATTTAAGGAGGAGCTAGGAGGCACATGGCAGAGCAGTGATTCTTCTACCTATCCTAAAAAATGAACTGCAGTCAGCAAAAGTTTGCTGGCCTGTGAGTCAGGCAAGTGCTGATACTTTGTCTTCTGCAAAGCAGAACCACTAAGGGACAAGGTTTAATGTATTAATCTTTCCCCTCCTCAAGTTCAGTGAGTTTTTTGCCATCTACTTCAGCAGAGCCAAGATTAAATCAAAACCTACCTACAGTCCCATTCCAGCCACAAACTTTAACAAGTGCCATGAGACTCTGCTGAACCAGACAGAATAGAGGTTGATGGATTTATTTCCTTTCCTTTATTAGGAAACCTTTCCATGATTTGTAATAATTCATCCTCTGAAGGGAAGCTCTCTAGCAGATGAGTTGTCCAGAGAATTCTGGCCAGGGAACAGTGGGGAAGCTCTGTGGCTCTGCACCCCACAGCCCAGGTTTGGCATCTCCCTTCACCACCCACCTGCCTACATGCAACATCCATCCACAGCAGCCTTGAAAGCCCCTGAGGCCAAGCAAATCACATATAAATCAGCAGTGGGTACCTGCTGATGTGCAGAAATGCCACATTGCCATGTTGGCTCTGTGCCAATGCCTTCTTTTCGCTGCCTTCCTAAAGTAAATCCTCCATGGACTGATCACTGTTGCCTTTAGTAGACCTAAACAACACATTGAATTTCAGTCCAAAATTTTTTCCTTCCTTTAGGCTAGATTTTGCCATTGTTCTATAGTAACACAGTTGCTCATGTGCTCCCCAAGACTTCATGTGTCCAGGGAAAGCTGACAGTATAAGTGAAGTTATTTGGAACTGATATGTGTTTAAGTATTTTAACATTACAGCAAAGATATTTCCCAGAGCAACAGGTTAAGAAATTACAATTTGGCCAGCTTTTTAGAGAGGATATTTCTGTTGCTTAAAAAGAGTGTTTATTTTTATCTATCATTTCAGTGACAGAAAGGGGCAGAATAGTGTGAGAATAGAAGTGATAAATTAAGAAACAAATGTTTAAGTGTAGTTACTTGACCACCTCCTGGTTTATTCAATACGGTGGATTTCTTAGGCTCAGTATTACACTCCTGTCCCCCTGGGATATCAGGATAGGAAGGCCTAGATTGTTTGCTTAGTTTCTCTGGTATGAAACTGGAGTAATTTCAGTAATTCAGATTTGGGTACCAATTACAGTAATTTAAATGCTGTAACATTATTATCCTCTAGGCAGCCTCTGGAGCTTATCCTTATTAAAAACCATATAAATAAGATCACAGCCTAACTCCTAGAATCAGATTGGGAACTTTTTATAATGCTAATTTTAATTCAGATTTAGTTTGTTTCCAATCTCCTCCAGCCTTCTGTTTTCGCAGTAGGTGCAGATGCAGTGAGTGGTGTTAAAGCTCTCTAATCCCTCTTCAGGAATGGCACAATCCCTTTGTTTCAGGATATTTAAGATGAAACTCCCTTTAAAAGAGGTGCTTTTATCTTAGCCTTGGAACAAGATTTTTGTACCCAAGCTGTTCTCTTCTCTGGAACATAAAAAACCCAAAGCTTCAGTGCATATCTAGCCCCTTGGAATGTCTTGGAAACTCCTGTTGTAGATGCACTCATACGTTCCACAGATAAATGAAGGGGTACCATGTCGTGGTCCTGTTGATCACATGGTAATTTCTGATGTACAGGTTTAGTGTTGAACGCACTCACGTGGCTCAGCTTCCTGCTATTCTTGATCATTTGGACTGCAGAGGCTGCCAGCACCCAGCTCTGTGGTGTTGGGCACAAGGTGGCTCCAGTCCCTGCAGAGGCTACAGCTCGAGCTTAAGGTCTGGTTGCTCTTTACATGATGTGGACTTTAGCCCAATTCTTTCCAAAACTTCTGGATCACCATCAGCAAAACTCCTGGACACTAGCAATTCTCAGCACTTCTCACACCCTATATTTAGACTAAAACTTTTAACTGCAATGTGATTAAATCCACTGCTTCATGCAATGAAGCCCTGGATCATTTCCCGTGGCCTCATAATGTCCTCTAGCAAAGCAAAGAAAAGGGACATTTATGACTCGTTCCTCAATAGGTGTGACGGAGT
The DNA here is from genome assembly GCA_013389985.1 of Dryoscopus gambensis. NCBI lineage: Eukaryota > Metazoa > Chordata > Aves > Passeriformes > Malaconotidae > Dryoscopus > Dryoscopus gambensis. The sequence continues at coordinate 62,751 of WEIT01014784.1, read as the reverse complement.
TGAAGATCCCATTAAAGCTGCTGATTGTATTGCTACTATTTCCTTAAAAGAATTTTATACATAATCTTTTTTTGACCAAGAATTGTAAGTTCTAGATGACCTTCAGGTTAGTCTGTATGACAGGTAATACCTGTTGACTTAGGCTGAGGTGAGCATGTAGTATGTGTCACATACAAGCAGAGGTGCCCAGACCACCTAGAGATAATGCTGTAGCCTTTATCTTTAAAGGAAGTAGCGCACAGTCTGCATATGTGGAAGTACAGATAGGTACCACCTGCTGAAAAGAAGTCACATCTAAAGACACAAGACTGAATTTCCCAAGTGTGGAAATACTTGGGACCTCAGTCCAGGACATTTCTGAGTTTGTCTAGAATATTATAAACTGGGCAAGAAAACTTGTTTCCTGACACAATATTTATTCTCTGTGTTACAGCTGAAGCCCCAGGAACTAAAGAGGACAAAGCATGCAAGTTTTGGGCCTGAGAACTTGAAGTCAGTGGCTGAAGGGAGAGGTCAGTGTTGTACCAAAGGAAACTGAAGCCAGTTTCAGAATTTTGTTTGCATCAGTGCTTTTACATGTGAGCAAATTAATGTATTTTAGTTATAGTAGAGTCACAGTTTTTCAGGCCAGATGGTACTAATGCATGTTTTTCAAACTAGGCAAGTATGTGTGTTTATATTACTCAATAACAATATTGTAGTTCAATATTTTGCAATAACTATACTGCACTGCTTAAGAGTGAACAGGAACTACAAGGTGCTGAAAAAATTCAGAGCAAAGAGGTGGCCCCTGCCCTAAAGACGTGGCCCTAGAAGATATGAGATGTGAGAAAATTTAGGAGATCAATCAGGCCATACTGAGTGGTTGTTGGACAGTACATCAGTAAATTCACTTTATATTTACTGTATATATATACTGTATTTACTGAGCTAGATAATAATGGATCATATTTCTTATTCAGGATTGGGGTTTCTTTTTACAAATATTTCAGTTCATTTTATAAATTGCTGGGAGATGTCCTAGCAAAGTCTCTGTAACACTTTGCACAAGACTATAGGAAGATTATAAAGTTCTTTGTAGGTTCCTGTTCATGTTGGATAGGTTTATTGCACATACCTGCATTTAAAGAAGAAAATATTTTCAGTAACTTTTTCTTCAGATTTCTAATTAGACTGAATGCAAGAGACAGGCTTTATAGTCAGACAATCATTACAGATGCAATCTTGCAGCCCTAGGGGATTTGGGTAGGAAGAACTATCACAATACCATCCCCAGAAAGGATGTTCCCTCATGTTTGTTTGTTTAATGATGCTGCATGTTGGCCACTCAAATTTTGTGGTTACCTTAAGGAGCTGCTGCTGCCCTGGGTGCTCTTCTGTGATCAAACTTTGGCAGAATGGCTAAAGAGGCTAAAAGAGAATTGCAACAGGCTGTTGGACTGCAAGCTCTGTGTTAAAGTCACTTTGTCATTGAAACGTCACTCCCTTCATATTGGGTGAGAGTTTCAGCAGCTGCATTTGGCCTTTTCACCCTTGTCTGCAGAGACATAAATACCTCGATGTGCTTTCACATTAACTCAAACTTGTCAGAGGCTGTCTGTGGAGCTGAGAGCCCTACTATTTAAAAAAAAAATGGCAAGCAAACCCTAAATGTTATAATGGATGCAGTTAAAATCAGAAAGAGATCCAAGTGGAAATGTGGGGAATGAGTCCAAGTGGAAATAGAGGCTGAACACATATTCTCACCCTGCTTGCATCTGCAGCTCTGAAAAGAGAGTCTGGGGTGTGTTTGAAATACACACAGCAGGTTTAGGGTAGGTCCATCCCTAACGGCAGTTAGTAATAGTCCCCAAAGGGCAAAATGCAGACTCACAACTGAGATACATATTTTCAGCCTCCTGGAGTGCAAGCAGTTTGGTTTAAGAAAAAGAAGGGTGCAGTGCTTTCGATGTCAGGGCCATGAGTTTGATGTTCAAAACAGAGAACTCCATGCCCTCCTGCGTGGATAAAGATGTGGACTCTATATCTCAGCCCTTGTTCTCACCTGGCTGTGACCCAGCAGGGTGTTTGCAGCAGATTTAGAGCTATGCAGACTTCATCCAGCATCACTGCACTTCCCACAAGCACAGCATCCCTAGGGGGCTGTAAGGGCAGCCACATGCCCTGTCCTGAACTGCTTCCAAAGTACATTTTTAACAAAATTGCAGCAAGTTTTTTTGTTTGTTTTTTTTGTTGTTGTTGTTGTTGTTTGTTTCCCTTCTCTTCAGTCCAGATATGCCTGATTAACAAGACTGAGAAATCCGGGTCAAACTCACTGGTAATTTATAGAGTTCTGGAGAGTGAGAATATTTCTTGTCTATGCTACAACCTGTGGGCTTCAGGGAGAAGTTCAGCAGCTGAGCTCCCCATGAAGCTCTCTGAGCAGAGGATGCTCACTGCCAGTACCTGAGCAAGATGAGGGGCATCCCTACTTCTCTGCAGTGCATCCTCCACCTGCCACCGCTGCCTGGTCAGTGCTGGTCTCTGGAAAGCAAAATGACGCCCACAATCAATTCTTTCCATCCTGTCTAGTATCCATGCTAGCAAGCACTTGGGTAACAGGACTAAGCTGTGTTTTCAGATGGATTTGAGGAATGCGAGGCCTTGAAAGGCAGAGGATGGGCCCAGAGCTCACTGCTGAGGTGTGTTTGTTTGAGTTTGACAAATTTAGGTTTTCCTTTGCAAGCCTGAACCTTCCTTTTGAAAGTCTTTGAATTCCAGCTTTGAATTCCAGCCTCAATTTCAGGCAGGCAGATTTTGAATCAGATCCCTGTGGTTTTGGTTTAGGGTTATATCCACAACTGAAAGGGGCCTTAATTTAGCCAGTTCCTCTTGGGAAGAGGGCCAAAACATTGAGGTTTCTGCCATCTTGAACACAACCTTCATAAGAAATGCTCCTGAAGTTTTTTTGCTGTCAAATTCAAGCCCTTCATGCTGCTTCAGCATGCCACCCCAGCTTAAAATCTAAGCAGAACAGGTCACAGCCTGAATCCTTGAACTTTTGTGGGTTTTGAGCCGGCGTGGATTATAGCAAACAACACTCACCCTACATTTTGCTTCCTCATCACTAGTTGAGATTTGAAACTGCCACAGTTCTCAGTCCTTCCTGCTGTTCCAGCCTCGGAGATTTCGATTAGGAAAAGAAATAGAAATGCCAGAAAAATGAGTGGAGAGAAGAGGAAACTGCCAAAACCAAGCTGCCTTGGGACATATTCTAACTGAAGTGGTACTAGAGAAGAAAAGCTGTGGCCCTGTTGTGTTCATATTTCAGTCTCACACATGTCCAGTAGAAATGAGGATGTGCCATAGGCAGAGGAACACATGCTTTCATCTGACACCTGATTTGTCCTGGATCAGGGATTTTGTCCTGATAAAGGAGCAAACTCGCCCATGCAAGGTTGTGAAGTCCTGCTCGGTGTCCATGTGATAGCACCTGCCCTAGTGACCGCAGTGGGAACTGATTTAGGGACTCCGGAGCTAAAAGCCGAGTGCTTCCAGAGCTGCCATGTGGCTCTGGGGCGCTCAGTGGAAGGTCTTGCCAGAGAGTACCACAGAAAGGTGCTGAATGAAGGTTATGAACCCCTCAGGACTGGCACGGGACAGAAGTGGGAAAGTGCCACTGGTGATATATGACAGTATAATCTCTGTAGCTCTCTGCACCCAAAATTTAGGAGCTGTTTTTTGAGACTGTGTTGCTTAGAGAAAAAAAATTTGACAAGATAAATCTGCTGGGGTTCATTGCTGGATTATATTATTCCATAGCAGCAGTCCTTTAGCTTGAAATGGGTTCCCAAGGCCTCCTTCCCCTGATGAACAGCGACATCCTCTAGTGCAGGAGCGCCTTGGCAAGAGGAGTATTTTGCCAAAAGGCTGCTCTGGCCATTGCCTCTTTAAATATAGCAAAGAGTAGCTGCAGCAGCCCAGAAGCAACTGCAAACCATTTTAGGTCCTGTCATCACTCATTCTGTCTCCTCTTCCAGCTGGTAGCTCTTGTCACATTTTTCTTTCCTTGTTCCAGAGGAATCTCCTGGCGTTGATAACTGTTCCTTATTGCTTCCTATTGTTCAATCAGTCCAAATATTTTCTACCCTTTCTCCTGTGTGTGATAAAGGTGGGTTTCTGTTTTTTCTCTAGACTCGAGAGGGATTCACCTCAGGAGGGAAAATGGAAGAAATACCTATTTTTAGCAGTGTTGATGCTGACCACAAAATCCCTGCTGTGCTTGTTTTGGGAAACCTGCACTGAGATGTATTTTGGTGTGAACCTGGGGTGGCTTTCTCTCTCATGTTTCATAATTTTACCTGCCTGCAGGGTACAAGCCTCTTCGTGGTCTTTGGATTGGCTGCAGGCGGAGAGAGAGGGAAGAGGGGAGGAAAGGGAATTGCTTCGCCTTTGGACTGAGCATTTGTTATTGTTTCATTTTAATTGTTCCTATTAATTCTAAACTGCAAGCTGCTCTGTGCATCTGGGGAAGTATGACTGTACAAAAGCTTTTTTTTTCTATTTGAAGTATTTTTTTCTTTCGTTCATTCTTCAGCTTCTTTTCTTTATCCTGAATCTTCACTAATTTTTTAATCTTTGCAGAGAAACACTAACTTTCTTTTTCTTCTAAGTTATAATTTATTTGTAATTTTATTGGGGAGCACAGGAAAACGTAATTATTACTACATTTCACATTATATAGAGATCCTGCTCTGTCACAGCTGCTGGCCACATGACCAGCCTTTCTTTGGGGAAACCCAAAGTGCTTGGTTTCACTGTGAAATTCTGTTCTCATCCAAAACCTGCTCTTGTGCTATTATGGAGTTTTGTGAAAAGGTCATTTAATTATGAAGTAGGTGTAGATGTTTCACAGAATTTTAAAAATAATGAAGGTCCTGACACTGAGTTATAGAAGTAAACAGAGGTTTTTTATGAGAGGATTTCAGAGGTAATGATTTTAATGGGTAGCATGTTTCAATGTTTTAAGAGTTTAAACAAAGCACAAAAACAGCTTTAAATTTCAAACCCTTCTTTAAATAAAAATGTGATGGTTTTAGTTTAAGGAGGGATATAGCATTTGTGTTATGACATTGGCTCTTTCTAAAAATCTGCTGAAGGACTGTTGCACAGAGAAAGCTACTGGAATATGAGGGTTATGGCGATATGGAGAATATGGACATATGTGGATTTTCACATCTTCCCATACCCCTCTGACATCTGAAGCTCCTAGGGAAGTAGGTGGAGTTGCACACTTACAGCTCTGTTGCAGAAATATTTGTCATGTGGAGGGGATATTTTGGGGAGCAGGGGAGCTGTGGGTGGTGCCCAGTGAAGTGGCCCCAGCACAGGCAACCTTCTTGATGGGCAGGTTTTTTACCCAATGAGTCATTTTGGCAAGACTGGCTCCTATTGCTCCAGGTCTGGTTTTGACTGAAAGTAGCCATGGCCTGCTATGCCCTCACCTCTGCTGCCAACTGGAAGTACCCATCAGGGAAGGTACAGCTGATTTGTTTACCCCAAGTGGGTTTGTCTTTTCCAGGTGCTAAAAACTCACCTTAGCCTTCATCAGTGTGCATTTAGGCTTATTGAGTAACTTTGGTTTCCTGAAAGCTGTGGTTAAAATGAACGTTTCTTCAAGTCTCAAGGCACCCAAGCAGCTAGGCTGGCTTTCTAAGCTTATCTAGTTGGGTTGCCAAACTGCACCAAAAGAATGCAAGTCTTCAGGTGTTTGCTTTGCACGGTTTCTCCTCTAGCCTTGTTCTTGCCCCTCTGTTCTGACATGACATTTGGAAAAGCCAATAGAATGCCCTCTGAGGCTGAGGGCTGTCCAACCCAGTCCTCCCAGGACATGATGGGCAGCATGGCCATGCATTCATATGTACTCCTCAGCTGTGCAGGAGCAGGGGCACTGTGTGAGGCTGCGGCAGGCAGGAGCTTCTTCAACTGCCACAGACAAAATATTTGCCTGCTTTAGTCCTTGAGTGAATCAGCCTTGATATCTGTCAAACAGCACTGTCTATTTGCCAATGGGCAGTTGTTTCTCCTTGGCTGATGGACAGACAAATGCCTGTGGGTAGGCAGATATTTGACATCCTGGATACCAGAGTAATTTTTTTCCCTTTTCCAAGAAATGAGGGAATCAATTCTCTTTGACTGGGAGCAATAAACGACTTGTTGAATACAGGTCTCTAGTCCTAAATTACAAATGACTCTGCTGCCATTATCAAACGTGCTTTGTTTTTTTTTCTTCAGGGCACAACTTTAAGAATATTCAAGAAAGTGTAAAATTAGAGTAAAATCTTAGGGTTATTTTTTTCTCATTTGAGGTACAGCTCTTTCTAACTTACATTATAGACCAAAATCAATTGAGGGATCAGACTGGCGTATTGAGGGGTGGTGGAAGAAGGGAGAGAAATCGGTGGGTTTACCTTAAAAGTAAAATTTGCTGTTAGACTAATAAAATAATGTGATACATCTGGGTTGATTTTCTCCTTGGTGATAGAGGGCTGGTCCAACAGTTAAGCCTTGGTCATGGCTGACTTGGACATACTTTAAACTCTGTGATAGGGTTCTCATATCTCTTTCTCTTTTTCTAAAATAATGACAAGTGGAAGGCATTTATTACCAAGAAGGCTGCACCCCTAGGCAAGAAATAGTCATCTTTGATTCAACTTTACAGTGAATTTGCTGAATTAAATGTAGTTTTGTTTTTATCTGTTTGCATGGAAGGCTTCCAGATAAAACAACTGTTTTAGTGACCTGTGCACTTGTATCATGTTAATTAGGTTTGAAAACTCATATATTATTTTCATAAGGCTATTACATTTTCTGTAATTAAATTAAGCAAAAAATAAGGATGCATGGAATAATATTTATTATTAATACCAGACTCAAAAGGCTTACAACATGTGAATTGAAAGTATGGGCCTTGAAGACAGCCTGAACTTCAAAACAATGTCAAATAGTCTAGTCTTTCTACAAGTCATTGCTACATGTATTTAAAAAAAGCATTGATAGAGTGAAAACTAGCCCACTGAACACCAAGGCTTCTGGTCCTATTTAAAACTGTGCAGTTTCTGGGATCTTTACTGCCTGAATTCCTGCCTAAATGGGAATGGAGCTTTAACCCCAGTTACATGGATAGGCGTGTGATGTTGTGCTATGTTGTTTGATCGTGGGTGAGGTCTGGGAGGCTGCCTGCATGGTCACATTTCCTGGGAGATGGAGAGAAAGTGGATGGTATGGGAGGACTTCAAAGGGCTCTTCAGTAGGGACAATTCAGGCGTCCCTTCTGTGTGTTGGTTCAGTTTAGGCATAATCACACTGTGTCAGGCTAATCATAGGTACCTATCCCGTTTGGTATCCCATCTATGTGGCAGCCAACCACAGATGTCTAGGAAGGAGAACATGTACACAAACAAGGCAAAAACATTTCACAGACTACAGTCTCATCTACCCATGATATTTGGGATTTTGGGAGACAGAAATTTCCTCATATGGTCTCTGTGAATGTTTTTTCTCTTTTATCCGCTTGCTGCCTGAACTTGGGTTAACTTTTGGCACTTACTTACCTTCATGTTCACGAAGTACAATTTCCTTTGGTTTACTCTGAATATGGAACCTGCTTCCTTCCTCTTTTGGCCTGCATCTCTGGGCAATGCGTGCTGCTCATGGTGAAAAGCATCTTAGTGTGTGTCCTGTCCTGCAAGGGCAGGCTGGCAAGAGATGAGCCTGTGTCAGTCCATTTCCTAGCCTCTGCCAAGTGGTGAGGGCAAAATTTTGCCTTCAAAATATGTTTAAAGTAAGTAGACATTAAAATGGTCCCATGCTGTGGCTCTGACCACAGAGATGAGAGCCAGCCTAGTTAACATTCTGTCTGGGAGCAGATGTCCTGTATTGGTCTTGGTGTGCTGGGAAGCCACCAGACTCCAGCTGCAGCATAGCACAGCTGGACTGTCCCACATGGCCAGGCTCTGACACCAGCAGCAGGGTGGCCAGCAGCTTGTATTTCATAAGGTTCCTGGCATTTCAGATGAGGGAAAGACAAGGCTCTGCCTCTGGGAAGGCAGACCCCTGGCAGTGACCTGGGCTGGCACTGCCTGGCTGAGCAGCTCTGTGGGAAAAGTCCTGTAGGGATGGCGGGCAGTGACCTGGGCACAGACCCACTGAGGAGAGGCTGTGGGACCAGGGCTTGTTCAGCCAGAAGACAACTTCAGGGGGACCACACAACAACCCCTGGTACCTACAGGGAGGTCACAGAGAAGATGAAGCCAGGCTGTGCTCAGCACTGCAGGGTGGCAGGACAAGAGGTGACAGTGTACATTCAAACCAGAGGGGTTCAGACTGGGTACAGGGAAGCACTGTTTTCCTGTGAGGACTGTAGGTGGTGGGACAGGTCTCTTGGAGGGTCTCCACCATCTGTTGCAGTGGGGTCTCATGCAACCTTCCCTGGCAGACAGCTTGGCCCATAGAAAGAATCAGAGGATGATATTTTTGATAGATGTTCATAGATGTTTTATTCCTCACAGCCACATGGCTGGGCTCAGGCACAGACTGACCCAGGCTCTCCAGGTGAAAGATCACATGCCTCCTCCCCTCATGGGGAAACTTCCCAGTTAAGCCAGAACCCCAGGGGGTGGGGGAAACACCTGGGACCATTCAGGGAACAGGACTTGGGTACATCAGTATCAGAAGGACAGCACGTGAGAGAAACCAGCATGACCGAAGGCATGGCTCCCCCTCCCCCCAAGGCCACATGGCAGGGGGAGGAACACCAACAATCATCCTCTGAGGTTCTCCAGACCTGTCTGGGCGAAATCCTGAGCAATTTGTTCTGGCTTCATGACTTTGCCATGGTTATTGTAGAAGACCCCTTCTGGGGGCACTGCCAACCTGAAATACCCTATGTTCCTATGAAATATCTCTTGTGACTAAGGATGTTTGTATTATATTTCTCATGTAGATTTTCCGGTGTCTAATAAGGCAACTTTTCTTCCAGTGGGGAAGGTACTAGCATTTGTGTTCTCCGGGTTGCCTGTTTGCACAAAACACAGACAAGTCGTGTTTTAGAGACCTCTAATCTCTGTCAAGAGCTAAGACGATCAAAAGCTCCAAGGCGGGGACATGCAAACAGACACAAATAAACACAGAAACAATATGACTGCACAAGTCTCATTTTCTTAGGCTAATTTTGAAATTTGTTAAAATCTAAATATGGACAAAGGTTAGAGTGAAATGTAATAATTGCTAAACCAGTCCACCTGGCATTATAAAGTAAAGATAATTAAAATAGGTAGTCCTCCATGAAAAGAAATTCATGACAGCTAATTATGGCTGAGGTATGCTACAGTACAAGCAGACTTTGCATGCCTTGTAAGCAGCATATTCTGAACGGTTTGAGTGCATGCACATCAATCAACCAGAGTTAATCTCATGGTAAACATATACTGTGCAACAGCAAAACCTATCATTTGGATGCTCTAAAGTTTAATTAAAAGCCTATGAGAGATCTTAAACACGAAATGAGACGATTGATTATCAAATGTTGTCATAGCTATAGCAATGATACTTGTAATCCTGGTCTGTGTCCTTTAAAGCTGTGTGTCTTGTAACAGTGTAAGTCTGGAGGCTGCTACATTTGTTATTTTACGGATACTTTTAACTGGTTCTTGCATCAGTGTCTTTACTACTAGAGCCCAGGCTCTCAGTGGGAATATGTTGTCTGAAGTATATCTCTTTGCATGCTTGCAACCGAATTTGTTTAGATATGTTGAGCAGCTGCACTTTAAAGCCTCTCAAAACAATAGCTGTCTCATAATGTTACTGTTTACGGCAGATTTCTGTACCAGGGATAGAGGTTCCTCATAAGGAGAGGTGTCTCTTACCTTAACTCTGAGAGCCTTTGCTATCTCAACCAAGTTCTTCTCTCCAGTTGTCCAGCAAAATCCCTTCCTTCTGCCTGAGCTGCCAGTCCCTGGCCCCACAGGCTCCTCTAGATCCCACCACAGGCTGCCCTCTTTCTGCCCCATGGCCCTGGGTCCCATGCAGCAGGACCACCTGCACTGCTCCCAGAACCTCTCCCTGGCCAACATTTGGAATAGTAAGGAGATCCCCTCCAGCTGATGGATGTGGACAGGAAAAGCTGTGCAAGCGGCTTTCCATCCCCACAGAGGCCCCAAGGGCTGGGAGAGGGGCTCAGGAAAGAGAGACAGGTCCTCACTCTGTACCACAGTGGAGTCATGGACATCGATCATGATGGCCGTGCTCTCGTTGGCCTTCTCAGTGTTGGGGGTGATGGACACACAGCTGAGTGTCCAAAGCTCTTTCAGTGGTGACCTGCATGCCCTGCTCAGATTTGTGGTTTTGGGAAATTGTTGTCATCCCCTCCCCTGTTCCCTTCGCCTAAGGATGAGACACCATCAGGAGAAGGAACCAGGATTCACCCTCACTTCACTCCCATCTCACAAAATGAATAAGCTTTAGTTACAAGATGTCGGTAGATACAAGATGTGTGCCTGTGGGTTTGTATCCATGTCCGTAGAAAGAACAAAACTATTTCAATAAAATTCTTTAAATTCATTTCCTCACACTGTTGAAGTTGTGCTTTGAAAGGCTGCTGAATGAAACAACCAGTGGCCTGACTTGGGACACATGAGGGCTCTTTGGAAATTGTTTTGGTATAAGGATGGCACATAAACAAAGCTTTCTCTTTTTTTTTCTGGGCATCAAATGCTGGCAGAAGTAGATGAAAACAGCTTCTCACACCACACCGCCCATTTACATTTTCCATATGCTGGATTTTAAGATTATAGGGTTTTAGATTCTGAGTTAGCATGTTGTATTTTACATAATAATGAGTTTCTGTCTGAGGCTGAGTTGATACATGAGAAAGCAGAACCACCACCACCCAGAAAGTGAGGAAGAGCAACACACATTTTGGAAAGCAGCTGTTACTGAGCCCTTCACATTTTTTCCAGGAAGCATATTCAGTTTCTGCTTTCTGCCATGAAAATGGTATCTGCTTTTGAGCTCCTTGGAAGGAGTTTGTCTTCCTACTTGATGGCTCTCTTTCCAGTAAATTCCTAGTAAAGATTTTCCAAAATTGTGTCAGTCAGATTTTTCCCTCATAACTTAATTACTCTGTTACAAACCATTCACCTCAATAAATTTTTGTTTCAGTCCTTGACTTTGAAAGTTTTGCACCTCCTTGTCATCACAGAGTGGCCTTTTACTGCACATTTTAATTGTTGGAACATCACTCCAAGAAAAGGTTATTCTTGGGTAATATTATGCTTTTAACTATTTGTTTCCCTACTACAAGGATTTTCCTCTCTGTAAAAGAGGATACACGTCTGTGTACTAGGGATGTTACTAGGAGGCTGGATTAGATGGCTTCCTGAGACCTCTTCCAAACCAAATTATCTTGTGATCCTACATGCATTTTTTTAAAATCTCCATGAGCTCCTTCTGAAAATGAACTCAAGGTTAGAATTTTTTCTGGTTCTTCCTATTTTACATTTTTTCATCACTAAGCACTTGCAGATGAGATGTCTACCAAGGTTTCACATGGCAGAGGGCCATGCTGGACATTGCAGTACTTGGGGAAGGGATTCTTCAGCCTCTGCGCAGCATGGCAGCATTCTGCAACCTCCCTCTCTCTCTATTTTCTCTTATAGGAAAATTGAAGTAACTGGTCTTTGCCACAATTGAGAGCCCATTTGTATATGGATTGAGAAGCTGGAGTCCTTTCCTCAAAAGTCACTTAATGACTTCAGAGATACTTCCAGGTCTCTGAAGACACTTCCATTTCTGCAGTCACAACACAGCCAGCATTAAACATTTCCTTGAACATAGTTTTGTTTAGATCCATCACACCCTGCTTGGTCCTAACCTCCTCTCATTACAGCACTTCTCTTTTGCCTTGTGTAGTAGAGGTCTTCAAAGTTCATTGATCAGATAAAGTGAATCTTGTGAGGAGGAAGGCCCATTGTACACCTCAGACTCAGGATCAAGCTGGATTCATGCATTTTTGCTGCTTGTATATAGACTTTGTCATCTGACCTGCAAGTAAAACTTATTTTAATGTATGTTCTCACAGTAAAGAGAATTGCAAGCATTTGCCATGCCTTTCATGCTAGAAATCACCTAAGATTTATATCTATGGTGAATTAATGAAGACAGAACATCTCTAAATAGCAATCTCTGACCTGAGCTTAGAATAGGAATTTGTACAGCAGCTTGCATAGTTTCCTGGTCACTTGAAGTGACTGGATATCTCCAAAGACCCTCAATAAAACTGATTTCACCAATTTCTGCCATTAGTAAAAGAGGCTTATAAGGGTAGAGACTATCACAGGACATCTTATTGCTACACTGACAGAGAATGAACACATATCTGCTGCTACAAAGAGCTACAGTAAAACTTTGGAGACATGAAATATGTCTGAGTTCTTCAGCTTGAGGACAGCTGTAATTATAATGAGCTTGCAGAAATCAGACTGCAAGAGTAGCCTGTTCTCTCCCCCTGCCTGGGATTAACCATAAATGACTCATAGTGAGGCGTAACACTACCTTTCGATTGAGAGGAATGTCACTTCTCCAGCTATATGATAAATCATTACATCTTTATTAGGGAATGGAGAATGAAAGAACTGGTCTTCCATTATATGTTTACCCAATTTGTGTCCAGCTGCTTTAGGAACACCCTACTCTTATTTAGTAACTTAGCAAGCTTTGCTAAATCCATCTGTTCTAAAGCAGTATTGTGTTAGGCACAAAATGAAGAACCCAAAGCAGGCACCAGCTGCAGTTACCAACAAGCAGGCTATTGAAATCCACTTACTCTAGCTTACTAGACACTTATGAGAAAGAAAGACCCTTCTAATATATTTAAGGCCAGAACAAGTTTGTGTCTCCTTGGCTAAGACAAGCAGTTCTGATGATCATAGCTGGTGGTCTGGGCAGCAAGAAAAGGCAGGATGGGCTAGTAAAAGCTCCTTTGACTTCAATGGCAATATGGATTTAGCCTCATGCAAACAATGAGAGTATGTGAAACTAATTATCCACCCATTGAGGTTTTCTCTCCACCTTCCTCCTTTCTAATTTCTAATGAATGTAGATAATTGCTGTGTTCCCACTAACATGCAGATTAGACCTCTGGGATTAGGCTGTGTGATTGAGCAGCTAATACTAAGGGTAAACGCCTCTGGTGTTCCTGCTAAATGCATTCTTGCTAGTAAGTTAAATAATCATTCTACTAAAGCATTACTAAAAGATTTAAATACTTGTTTTGCAGACTTCTAGTAGATTTCTATAGTTTCTGACATACTGTGACATGCTTCAGAATGTTCGTTTATATACAGTTTGATTTCTTTTGATGATTGTCAACTTAAGTTACTAAAAAAGGAGAGCATTTTGTACACAGAAGGGAATGGGGTGGAGGGAAAGCAGTATATTAGAAACATAAGTAGGTGCCCTGGCTTGTCCATCAGTCTTGGCATCATTTTATTTATACATTTTCTAAAGGATTAGAAGTAATCAGTTCCAGAGGATGTGCTCTGGAGTATTGGCAGCATCTGCTTTCTTGGCAATCATTGCAAATATTTTATACAGTTTCATATTGTCTTGTGCAGTACCAAGCACTGGCAGTTTGACGTAAACTGTGTTAATGTTTTAACTTCTATGGCAGCGACGCCTCTCCCCCTGCAGAGCCCTGTGCTTTCCAAAGGCTTGGAGTTGGCAGGGCCTGTTCAGCATGGTGGGAACACTCACCTGGGGGGAGTACAGGGGCCCATTTTTGGAGGCAAGGTTCTGCATGGCTCTGCCCTTTGCAGCAGCATGCCAGAGCCCTCAGAGCCTCTAGTTTGACCCCCAGCAGGATGAGGGCCTGGTGTGCAGGCAGCAGGACAGAGGCAGTCCCCATGCAGCATGTGCTCATTACACTCACTTTTATACTCACTTACCAGTGAGAAATAGCAGAGCCTCGCTTCCCAACTCATTTATTTTAACATTTACAGGTAAATAGCTTTGAAGATAATAGACCTCGCCATGCAGTTATGGATGCTTCAGAGAGATGTCACCTCCTCTGGTCCTTCAAGATTATGACTGGAAGCAAGTTTAGGAACCACACTTGACTGATTCTCCATAAAGAGCACCTGAAGGCCTGTCTCCATCTGCTGAGGTGAAGGGTGCTGGGTTTTCCTGATGTCACTATGTCAACTTCAATGAGATCTTTAGGAGAAGAGTGGTAAGGCAGGGTGTTAATGCAATAACTAGAGCCCAGAAGCAGTAGAGAAGGTGGGAGAGGAACATGATTTAGAGTCCCTAAGACGAAAAGTATAACATTAATAAAAGAAGGCTCTGTATTCCTGAAGAGTTAACTCTCTTCTATTGGCCGAAAGAACAAGGACATGTTGGAATATCAGCAAGTGGTCTTCAGAAAAGACTAGCAAAGTTCTGGCATTTCATAAAATCTAGGTAACATTGTGAAAAGAAACATAAGAAATAATTGTTTCTTAATATGGCATTTGCCTAAAGTAACATTGATGTTGACTGAAGTAATGTAATTTTCATATCTAAAATGTTGCAGGGGAGAGTATGTCTATTTCATTTATGTTTGCAGAAACTTAATCTACAGGAAAAGATTTTATAACAGAATTGGAGGTTAAATTTCATTTGCTGATTTAATAAAAGCTAACAGGATGGATTTGGGGATATTTCATTAATCTTTCTTTCCTTTCAGTGAAAAGGAAATTAAGTTCAATCTAGTTCAAACTTTGCTTCACTATTATACAATAGACTGCCAATGTCCATGTTCTCTCTGGCAAGTTAAAACCTAATTAGTCACAGAAAATTCTTCCCTGATCCTGTCACTGCGAGGCAGGAAAAGCCTGGGCTGCAGACAAAGAATGCAGATGCACTCGATGCTTGGCTGTGGCTCTTGTCTGTGCTTTCCTACACAGCATGCAACAACATAACTGGAAGTGGTGTATTTTGCCCTTCATGTGATGAGATCAGGTATAAGCTGCCTTTTCAAAATGTAAAGAAAATCTTTTAACATGGAGTAGTGCGAAGAACATGCTGCCATTCACTTCTTCCCCATTTCTGCCCATTCTTTAAAGCAGCAGCACTGGCTGCTTTGGTGCTGTGAGATGATCAGCTGGGTCCAGCTGGGATGAGTAGGGGCAGAGGTTGTCTCTGGCTGCAGTTTGTTCAACCTCCCCATCTGGAGCCACCTCCCAGCTGAGCTGCCAGGATGCCCAGGCTGCAGGGAGCTGGCCCCTCCCACACCAGTGCTGGCAAGGAGGGTCTAGGTGCTCCTGCTGTACCTTGTGCCCAGCACCTGCTGCATCCACAAAATGCAACTTCATAATTCAACATTTTATAATTTTGAAGAAGAGGGCTGACTGATAAAACTAATTTTGAAGTAACATTGTATCTATCACTTCCCTTAATGATTATCTAAAATAACACTTGTTCTTTCAACATTCTTGATTACCCTTAATAAAAAGCAATAACTTTTAAATATACCTGCCCTTTCTTATTCTAGTTTTATTTCCAAAAACTATTGTAGAATTATTCTGAGACTGACAGACTATTTGGCTTCCTTTGACATATATGTCATCTTATAGTACACTGAACTTTCCACTATCTGGTGAAATTTTTATGGCATACATTGAGTATAGTCTAGGGGAGGAAAGTTATTTTACCTCTGGAGGTGACACTATAGACCATAATTGGCACAGGCATATCTTGTAAAGGACAACCTTTTTTCCTGTCAAATTAGTTGATTGCCATTTGTGTTTATACTGAGAATTTCCAAGGCATTTAGAGGCACTGTCTCATGTAACCCCTCTGAAAATCCCTGCTGTCCCTGAAATGGTTTCACAGTAAGATTTGCAGGGGCAAAAAGCTGTCTGTAGTGTAGTGCAAGTGCAAGAAGCAGTTAATTCTGCTTCTTTCTGAAATTCAACAACAAAGCATGAACCTTGGGGAGAATTTTAGCTGTATTGGTTTGGCACGGCCTGGTTTTGGGTAGCAGGGGGGCCGCAAAGATGGCTCCTGTGAGAAGCTGCTGGGAGCTTCCCACCATGTCCAGCAGAGCCAGTGGCTGATGGCTCTGAAGATGGACATGCTGCTGGCCAGAACTGGGCCAATGAGAGAGGCTGGTAA